>CM057822.1:59076918-59474418 GCA_030067965.1 Latrodectus elegans
TTTCAGAGTAATCCTCGTATATTAGCAGGGCACAAATGCACAGAATCTTAATAAATAAATAAAAAAAAAACTGATTTGGACTGTTTTACGCCATGATTTCTGTTAGCTATATAAATAGACTTAAATGTATTGACCATTTTTCCATTTTTTTCAACTAAATCAAAATGTTCGCAAGAGTCTCCTCTACAAAATACAGTTTGGTCCTGTCATTTATAGCTCTCTAAAATGTCCTAATCACCCCCCTTTAAAGAGGTCAAAACATTTTTAAGATTTGAGGTTTTTTCTTTCAGATTTTTTTTTATGGACAATAACACAATTTGCGATTGGTTGGCCAATTAAATATGGTATTTTTTTAAAAGTTATAGAAGCGTTTTTTTTATTGTTAAACACATGAATCAGTAAATTACTTAACCACTTTTCTTTATGAATGAATTCAAGTGTTAATATGGGGTATGCGTATTATCGCATAAATCATTTTCATCAAATAATGTTATAAATATTTATATTTTATATTTTTTTTCAAAATGTAATTGAATTTTTTATTCCTTTCATATATTTATGGAAGCAAGTAATTAAAAGCTTTATTTTTTAATCGCATTGTATCTTTTTAGTCCCAAATGTAAAAACTCATAAATTTAACATTTAAGAAAAACATAAAATGTTAACTTAAATTTGAAACAATAACATGAACTAATGAACTATGAGAGATATCACAAAATACAAATCTCATGTATAAAATATTTTGAAGATTACTTGGAATTTTAAAATTAAGGGAGAAATTTGAAAACTTCACTATTATTTCACAAATTTGAAAATAAAATAAAAATAATTTGGTCAAATCAAACTGAGATTCCATGTTCCATCAATTTCACTAATATTCCAATAATTATGATTTAAATCGTGCGAGCAAATGAAATATTCTATCGATTTCATAATGGCTCAGATATTTTTTATGAATTTTTCTTACATTCTCATGGTTTTTCAAATATTTTCCAGAACTGTTTATTAAAAATTCATTATTTGTGTTAATGAATAAAATACAAAATATGAATTGCATCATCAAAAATTTTATTCAAAATAATATATAGCCAATTTCTCTGACCTTATTTATTTTAAACAGAAAATTATTGCTATAACTACCAAAATGAATAATTACACTACTATATTCTTATCACACTTTAACTAGTACGAATATTCAAGCACTGTAAAACTAAATATGAGGGCAACAACAAAATATTCATTAAAATATTAATGACATAAATGTGATGAGAACAAAAGTAAATTGTGTGGCCCTGTTCACTTGCTCTTACAAAAATCTTAAAGTTATAAGCATATTTTTAAAAAAATTAAGTGCAGTATATTTTGATTTATTTTGTGAATAAATCTCAAAGATATAAACATCATTTATATTTTGTAATATATTTGAGATAAAACGACTCATTTTCCTGAAAACTTCATCTGATGATAACTGCATTATTTGACTGGGATTTTGATTCGGAATCCTAATATTTGTCTGCTTTCCCGTTTTGAATTTCATATGTTAATTCAAAGCAATTGTCAACACAATTAATTTTGATGTAGGGAATTTTCAAGAAATGGTGTATTAAGTTGTTTATTTTATTCAATGTTATAATACAAAACTAAAAACTAAAATGACTTTATTTCCAATAAACTTTTGATATTAGGGAAAAACCCTTTTGAATTTATGAACTCAAGCACGTCAAAATCGATAGAGGAAATATGAAAATTCACAATGTGTTCATTTCACAAGATAAAATTAATATGCTTTACTTCGATTAATGTTATGAATTTCCTTTATTACTCTACACAAAAGTAGTTTTAATTAATTTTATCAGCAGATAAGTGTAATCGATAAACGAGAACAAATTTTCGATAAAATGAAAGGCTTGAAGTGGAATAAGAAACATCTACATAAAAGAGAGAGTTATGAAACACTATTATTTTAATACTGTTACAGAAAAATCACTTCCTAAGAAGTTAGGACTGAAGAACATGACTTAACCTACATGAATCTGATAACATTAGATAATGTCAAATAGTTTGTAAATACCGATATCATAGTTTATTTTATTTGATTAAAATGCAAAAGAATTTTGTTTTAAAATAAATTTATCATAAAAATGTATTGAAAATGTTGCATATTGCATACTTTCACTTTTAATAGAAGTACATATAAATAACATTACTATGATTTTTTAGTATTTATTTTAACAAATGAATATATGTGTCTTATAATAATTGATTACTTTTTGAGGAAATCAATTTATTAAAGCACCATTGTATTATAATGTCTCTGGGCTTCAAATATCTATGTGACATTTGAAAATTGAGAAATAAGAATGCATTTTCCTTATGTACATTATAATAAACACAGAATCTATAGATTTTACAAAATTTAAGAATCTAAGTGAAATTTAACACACATACATACACAGGTTAAGTCATTTTTATCAATCAGATTTTTTTTTTCAGTTGGACTTACTCTTTCATATATAAAAGCAATTTACAAATTGAAGAAATATATAAAGTACAGATTTTTCAAAATTCTTAATAATAAGTCAAATGAAAAAAAAATAAAATATTAATTATTATTATTTCAATATTTAATTTATGATAACTGATTAAATTAGTATTGTATTAATTCGACATTAAAATGCAAATAAACTTAGAGTGTTCATTTTTAGAATGCTGTTATTGAACTTACTATATCAAATTCCATTTGAAGTTTGTGAAAATATTTCACGTTTGATATTTATCACTGATAACAGCATACAAAAAATATAACTTCCCAGTATTTTATGTATTTATTTCTGATGGTCTGTAAAAGTGTCATATTTTATACTAGTGCTAGCTGACAGTTATGCTACCTAAGAATTACGAATTCTGAAGACATCCATTATTTTTCAATTCTAAGATATGTAGCAAATTCATCGATTTGTATTTCAACGAAACAATTTCCTACAACGGCAGCTGAATACAATATGTTTAGCTTACAATCCAAGTCTAAGAATTTGTATTAGAACAACGTAATTCAATTTTTGCTCAGTATAATGCAATTGTGCTTTCGATTCCCCGCGCAACATCCCTGAAGTCTCACAAAACAGATCAAACTGTAGAAATCTCTTTGTATGCCTAAAAGATTTCTCTTATTTATCTTATAAAATTTAAAATACAGAGAATCTTACGTCAACACGTTTCTATGAAAATAATACAGGATTATGAAAACGTATATCGCTTTGAAGACTCGCGAATTATTTTCATAAAAACAGCATAATTTCTAAGCAAGTATCTAACATTTTTGTTCATTTTACTATAGATAAGTTACGGTTTATGATTTTTATTACAAATTATTGCGTAACTGTGAACAAACGTCCCTTATCTTTGGATGAACATGTTTATTAATATTACAAATGTAGTAAAGAGTTTGATTTTAAATAAATACGGTTACAGTCATAGATAATATATTAATATTCAATGTATTATAAATATGAAAATAATGAGATACTGAATATTTTCTAAAATTTTATATTTCAAAAACCTTTTAAAAGAATAATATTGCTTATGAGAAGTAAAAAAAAAATATTCTTAAATGATGTGTGAAAACTAATTTTTATTTTTCAGACAATGAAATACAATATAAAAGTATGACTAATGTAATTATTCTCACGTTTAAAATTATTGTGTATTATTCAGCTTAATTTGTCAGCTTGTGATCATACTTTCTACTTGCGAATAAATTTTATTGGAAAAAATTAAAGCTGCATAATAAACCACTTAGAATCATTATTCTTGTTGAAAATGCGAAACTACAAATTGATGAATTGAAGTACAAACCTCGGAGATTTGGAAAGCCAAATTATTTTTCCTTGGGCCAATAATATTAAATTATAGAGGATAATTCTTCCCCACATTATTTTAAATATTATTGATCTTCAACTAGTGTAATCATCTTTAATTTGAATTCAAATTTCTCTAACGTGAGAATAAATTGCAAAACCTGAAAATATTAGACGATTTTCGATTTTTTACCAATTATTCATATATAGATTGTAATTTTATCTATTACATTTCTAATGTCTTATTCAAATATTAAAATAATTTCCTTAATATAATAATGATTTTAACTTCAACAAAAATATTTGATTAGAAAATAATTTAAATTAAAAATCTTGGAAAAGTCAACAAATAATAAGATTTACTCTTCTTTTATGACGTAATTTCACAATGTTGTTATGTTTTTAATGTAGATAACATCTGGAATATTTCTACTTGACGGCTTCGGGCCACTTTATAAAAACAAATCTCCCATTAAAATACAAAATTTATATTTATTATACTTTAATATAGCTTACATCTACTGAATACTATGTATCTTCTTTACTTAAAAAAAGGATAAAAGGAGTTGCATGCATTTTATTGATTGTGGTGAAGAATTTATTTACTTAGAGCATTCATCTTAAAATAATTTTTTGAATGGATGCAAAGTCACTTGTAGTCTTTAAAAATACAGCTCTTTTGCAACTAAATAATTAATCATCATTTTATAAATATTTAACGTTTATGTTATTTCATATTTTTTCAATATCTCTCGTTCTAATTTTTCTAAATAAAATGTTTTACTCTCACTAGCATGGGAGCTCGGTTATGCTTTATACATTCAAATGAATTATATTGTTTACAAGAATCTATAATTTGATACTGAGTAATTTTTTGATAGTTTTATGTTTGTTTATGAGACAACACTAATAATTTGACAATTCTTCATATTATTAAAGGCAAATATTGAGATAAGTTTATAAAACAATACTACCATCTCTTCATCAATCCAAATAAATAAAATTTATATTATATGAATCCAAAACATTGCAGGATCTATTAACAAATAATATGAATGTGCTTACTTACATTATTGTATTCTAATAACAGATTTTTGTGTAAAAATATGAAATTAGTTAAGTGTCTAAATTTTTAAAATGACGTTTAAAAATTTAACTGATAAGTAAGGGGGCATTTTTATTATATCATATTATAAACTTAGCAATATATTTGATACAAATCTAAAGTAATTTGTATATATTGGTAACATCTCGTAATTATGTTGCAAAAAAATTAAAAGAAAATTTTAGCTACTATATTTAATAGATAGACGTCTAAAGTCATTATTAAATATAATAATTTATAATAAAATCATGTATTATATATAAAAAAGTCAAAAAATATTTTAAACCCCGTGATAAAATACAAATTAAAAAACACTCTTCTCAAACAAAGGACAAAATTATTCACAAAAATATAAAATTAAATAAAATATAATAAAGAATGATAAAAGCACTTGAATAATTTTTAAAAATATAATTTTTTACTTTAATTGTGTCATTGTATGCAATTAACTTACATGCATTAAAATAATTCTGAAATTCAAAGAAATAGTTACTGTCATATCAATGAATTAATCATTTTAATGATGTGAATCATTAATGAATCATTCAAAATATGAAAATGTGTTTTTTGTAAAAATATTCAAATATAAAACATCCCGAATCATTAATTATCATGAATAAATGGTACATTTTATTTTTAACTAAGCAACTTTTTGAATGTATTTAAGAAGAAAAATAATTAATTTATAAATATTTAAAACTATATTTTATATTGAGAAATAATTATAGGAATAATATTAAATTAATGCTAAATTCACATTTTTTACTTGATAATTATGTCTTAAATGTTTTATTCAAGATATTTACAACTGTTAATCATTCAAATATTCTTTGGAAATTATAAAAAAATATTGCTCTTAAATATCTCTCTTTCCAGTTATAATTAAAGTTCCCTGTGAATAAAGCTTCCTACTATAAAATATGAAAAACTTTAATTTTATTTAATATTATATGAATAATATTTAGTGGAGTGATAATTGAATTTTAATAATTGTAGTTTTAAATATTTCATACTAATGCAAATATTATAAATCGATATTTCGCATAAATATGACAATAAAATAAACATAAATTTCAAAATATTTGACGAAGATAATATTTAAAAAAAATTATAAAATAAAATATTTAATTAATATTTCTGGCTTTGTTTTGCTTACAAAATTAAATAAGTTTGTTTTAATAATTATATTTTTGCGTAGTAATTCAATTAGAATTATTCAAATTCAATCTAATGTTATAGATAAACAGTTAAGAGAAAATAATTTTATTTTATGCTATTTTATATTATAAAAACTTATTCCTTAGATTCATGATGTAAATTGTATTGATGAGACATTTCTATAAAACTAGTGCTATTTTTTATTTCCTTTTGGTTCATTATATATGCAAATTTTGTGAGGAATGAATATTACTAATATGTTTTTTATTTAGATGCAACACAGTTTATAAGAATATTGCGAAATTAGACCTTGCATTGAAACATATAATATCAACATATTGACAAGAATAATTATATTATTTGCAAATAAGCCGTCTTGAGAAAAATGAGTTACAAATTTTAAAAATGAAAACAGAGTTACAATTTCTTAATAAGTAAGAAGTATAGCAATTTGTACTTTTTTATTCTAGTATTTAAATTCATTTCCATTTTTTACTATAATAAATTGTTTCGCTTTTGTTCTTGAAATAAAGAAACAAACTTGGTTGAAAAAGAAAAGAAAATATCATTCAAAAAGTGTTTTTCCGGTTGTTCAAGTGGGGAAAGAAGTTTTAACAGGTATACTTGTGCAAGCTTTTGAGTTCTCATTTTCGAACTGCCAGAACTCTGCTGGGAGATGTAAGGGAATCTTTGGATAGGCGGGACTTTTCATATGACGTCACAGTCACGTGAACAATTTCTCTGCCGGCCTGTTCGGGCAACTGTGAAGACGAGAGCTCTTCGTACTGTTTACTGCGACGCGTTCGCGCTTGCATCCTTTCACGTCTTGTAGCTAAAGTGATTCCCTATTAACTCCCTTTTCTAAACAAGTAAAGAAAACTATGAAATCTTTGTTTAACTTTTCTGGAGAGATGTAAATTGTTTGTATTACTTGTGAAAGTTTTTTTTTTCACTCTAAAGTTTACAGTCTGACATTACAAAAACTTCCTATGCTTTCTACTTTTTACTTATTTTTTTATCGAAAAACTTAAGAAAACGCAGTTGCTTTTTTCGAGGATATTTTCATGCTACGCTATACGTAATACAATAAAAAATTTACAAAATTAGGTATCTTATTTTGAAAAAGATAAGTAGACTTCTAATGTCTGCACCATTAAGACGAATGGAGTTTCAAAAATCTCGAAAAGGGAAAATCAAAAAGGATTTAAAAAAGTGTACAATGTATTTGCAAGTGGTGCTGATTTATTCTGTTATTCTTTTGACCTGCAGTGAAAAAATATCTCCTATAACTGATAACTCTACACTTACAACTGAAGGTAAGCTTCAAAATACTTTATATATCTTTTTCAAGCTAAGTGATATTTCAGACTAAAGAATATTTTTATACTATTTTGAAGCCAAGTATAATATGCACGATAGTGTAGTGAAACGTTTTTCAAATATTAAGTTAGAAGATATTCAAGTAAATAAATGCAGTTTATTGTCAATTATGTTGATTGCATTCTGAATAAATATGACTCTCAGTATTCCAATTTAAAACGTTTTCAATATAATGATTTAGTTACTTTATTAAGTTATAAATAACGTCAAAAAGTATTCCGTAAATAGTATAGAGAAATGTATGTCTACAATGTGTCGCATGGAATATTTAAAATGTTTCTTTTTTTTCTTCATGAAAATTTTTTGTGAATCTTAAATAAATAATCAAATTTTAATGTGAGCCTTTTAATTAAGAAAATAGTATAAGACAAAACTCTAACGACATTTTGGTTGATTATGTGAAAAAAAAATTAATACACATACAAATATTTAATTTTATAAAATAAATAATTTGTATGTGTATTAAATTACATGAATAATATTATTTAATAAATAAAATAAAAATGTAAATTTAATTGGGGCGTTGTTAATTGTGATGTTAATAGTAAAGAATTATCTTATTATCTTAATTATAATTGGTAACTTATATTTTCATGAATTATACAAATATATATAAATTGTGAAGATTTTTAAATCAATATCTTTAAAGATGATCAGTAAACTGAATTTATGCTCCTTTTTAAAAAAAAACTGTAATATAATGACACACAATTAACAGTATAATATATATAAATAACATATATTCTAAATATATATATATATATATATATATATATATATATATATATACATATATATATATATATATATATATATATATATATATATATATATATAGTAGTATATATATATATATATATATATATATATATATATATATATATATATATATATATATATATATATATATATATATATATATATATATATATATATATATATGTTATCTATGTATGTATGGATCAATTTCACAAAGTATAAATAATTGATAAAATTCAAAATTCAAAAATGTAAAAGAAAACATTGTATGACAACCATAGTCATGCTGTGTTTCCTTCGGAAAGTAATGTTTTGGTAATTAATATAATTGTATTGGAAAAAATTTTGCCCTTAACTATTTAACATATTTAACTTAGAAAAAGCTACATTTATCAGTTCTATGTAATATTGTGTAACGCGTATTGTCCATTAGATAATCACTAACTATCTAAGATAATTAACGGAAAACTATGCACTTAAGTTGGTCTTTTACTTATGTGGAAATTTGTGGATCACTGATTTTTCAAAAAAAAAAAAAAAATGTATATCAGAAAGTGTATTAACTTTAAAATATTTGATAGTTTACAAAATGTACTTTTCAATAAGGATCTGGTAAACGCAACGATCGTTCAAATTTTTAGTTCGTTAATTCTTATGTTCCAAGTCCTTGTAATGATAAATATGGTAATTTAAATCCATTAGGTTGCAGATCTTAAACGCTTACTTCTTCGGGAAGAAAACATTCTAGAAAAGCAACAAATTTTAAACATTCAACGAATTTATCTACTTTATTAGGAAATGGAATGTGTCTAACTAAATAGAATGAGTTAAATTGAAAATACAAATATATCAAATAAATACCAGGAAATAATACAGTTAAAAAAGAAGAATATTAAATTTATTCGTAATATTAATCATAAGTAATTCAATAAATCATAATTGTTGACTGCATAAATTTATGACTTGTTACAGCCTAATGATTGTTAATCAAGTCATATAATGAAGACATAGATAGATAGATATTAATATTTCAAAAACTCATAGATGTCAGTAATCTCCTTTAAAAAAGAAGTAAATTATTTTTACATAATTGCTAGCATTCCTTTATTGATGCATAAACTTCATTTCTATTATGTAGACACTAGAGTTTATGTGGTAATTTTATGAAAACGGTATATTAACAATAGTAAATTCATTCATTGGCATTATTGGCACGCATACATTCATATTGTTAATTTATTACAATATGCCTCTATGATCGAACTGATTTAAAATTAAAATTATTCAATTACTTTTTTACTATTGCATTGCTTAATATATTTCTCACTGCTTCGTATAGAAATTCTCTCAACTATTATATAATATAACATAATATAACTTATACCTATATATTATGTTATATTATATGATATTCATACAATTTATTTTACATATCACTTGGTTATAAATTATTTTACTCTTTGAAATATCTTGAAAACTCTCTTCAGTTTCCTTATTTATCAAATTATAATTAATATTTTATGCTATTGAAAATTGTGTCATTGGTATGATTAAGGCACATTATATTTATGAAAAAATATTTTACGATAATTAAAAATGTCGTTCATCTATTGTAATATAATCTTAAACGTGAGTAGCTTTAAATGAAATTTTAAGGCCACTGTGTTCTGGTTGGTTTATCCATCGTTATACTATGTTCATGTGTTCAAAAGCCAAATAAAATTTTTGCTGCAATAACTAATTGCGGTTGTGGCATATAAAATAAGTCGTGGTCACAATGCTCTCCATTTGAAATGATACAGCTAGAGGTGCATTTGAATGATACACCTAGAGGTACACCTCCACAGACGTCGCCTTGGCAGGCGACGTCTGTGGACTTTGGGCATGGTTCCTTTTCTAAATTATGATTATCCTTTCTTTTTTAGGGTCCCTAGAGCATCGTGATTTTTCTTCTATATAAAGATTCCTTTGACCTCCTCCCTTTAAAATTATGAAAAATATAGTACTCAGGCATTGGAAAAATATATGCATCATTTAAAAAAATATTTTTACAGTATTTTCCTGAATGTATTACTTTTAATTTCATTTACATCATTTTTTATTATTTATTATTAATATAATAAACGCATTGAATATAAAGGATATTCCAAATTTTACAACCAGTTATATATGGAAACATAGAATTATGTTACTGTTTATCATTTCAATCCACGATGATACACTATCAGCATGATTAGTTAATGTTCTATAAAACAAAAATATATTCAATACTATGAACATTCTGATGTTGATCAACATTTTATGAAATGATTATATCAAGCATTATTTGCAAGCATGTTCTTACGTAAGGTATGCATTGATCATCGATAAATGAAAATTTAAAATAATTTTAATTAAAATTGTTTCTGTATGACATAGTCTTGCATTATGCAATGCAATTCTATATATTTTATTTAAATATTAAGTTGTTAAGTTTATTATTATCGTATTAATTTAAATGCTTCAGAAGATTAAGAATTCAATAGATAATTAGAATTGCTGTTATAAAATTGAAATTGTTTCCTTTTGAAATATATTATTCTTCCGTTGAATCTATTATAATATAACACAGATTTGTAACTTAGTCTCCACTGAAACAAAACAGTATAAAATATTTAAGAAATGAATAAAAAGTCAACTTTATTTACTACGTAAGAAAAAAATAAAGTACATAACAATCACTTGAAGAGCGTTTGAAGACAATATGTCATGTTTATCTGTTACAGAACGTATGAGATTGAGGGGAGTTAAAGTTTAGTAAATACGTCAACATGTGTCTAGAGAGAAGTAAAATATTTTTCATTAGAGAAGAAACAGGAAAAATAAAAGTTTTTGATTTTACGGAAACTTTTAATCTATAAGATTATTGTATGCTTCATTTAACACTCCCAGATATAAAATGTTGAATAATATATTAGATTCAATGTTAACTTTACATGATATGTATTTTTAATATTCATTTTTCAATTAAAGAATCTTTATATCAGAAAATAATCGACTTAACACGCATAAAAGTGTTTGTGAGATAAATTCACCAGATAAGGAAGATAAGCATACAGTAGATAAGGAAGATTGAAATACTCTACTTAATATTGCAGATCCAGAATTTTGAGTTTATCTCTAAACATTATAAAAATTAAACTAAAAAAACGAATTCATCTCTTTCGTTAATGCTAAATAAGCTAAAAGCTTCTTAACAACAGTATATCATAGGCTTAAACAAAAATAATTTGATGCGGATCTTATAATAACATTATTTAATATTTAATAATTAATTCATTTTAATTTATAGAATTTGCAAATTTTAATTTATAAATTAATTGTAATTTTATTTATAACTTATATAATTTAATAATTAATTTCTTACTTCACATGTTGCTTTTAAAAGTTGTTCTCATCATTTTCATTTTTCTGACAGTAATATCCCTATATGCAAATGTAACAATAAAAATTATATGCGTTTGATTTGTAAAAAATTAAAGCAGATATCCATACTATGACTATATGTTCTTCATCTTTAGTGCATTCAAGAATGATAATTTTCCCTCTGAAAACTTGTATCATATATATTAAAATTATGCTATTTATAATTTATTTCTGTGTATATTTTTTTTTATATTAACGATTTTCACCTTGAGGACATATGCAATGCTTAAATGCATGGATGAGTTATTCTTTCAAATAAAAATGTATAGATTTAATATAGATATATTATATATATATATATATATTAAAATATATATATATATTAACTTATATATATATATATATATATATATATATATATATATATATATTAATATATATCATATATATATATATATAGTATATATATATATATATATACTATATATATATATATATATATATATATATATATATAGTTATCATTATATTATAGTATATATATATATATATCATATCATTTTTCATGAATCATGGATAGCTTGCAAATTACATTTGTACATTTGGGAAACGAACCAACAATTTTAAACGAAACATTATTAACTTTATATACTTTGAATATTTTAGCCATTAACAATATTTATTCTATAAATTAATATTTTGTATGAAATGCAGTTACTAATTGATAACAATATGCTGTTAATTATATTTGTAATATCTTATTATATCCATGTATTATATGATAGGATTTATAAAACATTATTAACTTTATTCATTCTAAAAATAAGCTAATTCAATCATTTAAGAGTTCCTCATTTTTATGATACTTCCAAAACACCTGGTTTATTATCTTGATGAAAAGTTCGAAAAGTTCATTATTTTTTATTTTAATAATAATTATGATTAGCAAAGATGGTTTTCATACTATCACATCACACAGTTTACCAATATCTTACTTATAACTTTTCATTAGTTATTGAAATATATCTTAAATATTATTTGAAGCTATTCCAACAAAATCTTGTTGGTAGGAATTTGTGGAAAATATTTAACTATCTAATTAATATGCCTCTATATGTTCCGAATTTAATATTTAATTAATTGAAAACTGTATCATTCTTTTCCATTTATTTATTTTTAATAGTAAGAGTGTTATTTATGAGACAACAAGAATAATAAATTAAAATTTTTATTAACTGCCCATTTTTTGTTAGAAAAGAAGTCTAAACATTTTACTCATAAGTTGCATACATTTTTATTTTCTCATTGATAAATTTATCACGAAAATTCTTGAATATATATAGACAAAAGTCTCATATCTTAAATTACATAATGATTTTCATATATTTGATTTCAGTATTTTGTTCCGGTACCTATAGAAAATGTTAATAATATCTATGGAATTATATCGCAATATATTCGTTGTGTAATGAAGCTTTATTAATGGTTATAAAAGCCATTATATATTAATATAATTATATGAAAGTTACCTTTATTATATTAAAAGTTGATAAATTGCTATAAAAATAATCATTACGTTAAAAGGAATATTGAATAATTCAGAATATTAAAATAAATATGTATTGATTAATATTATCTATTGCTTTTGCACAAAAGAAGTAGATTTATAATTCATAAATAACTTCCCAAGCATTATAGTAGCATGAACTACTTGACTTTATGCAGAAAGCAAATGAAATACTTGATTTGATCTCAAGTATGCTCAACACACTAAATCATTTGAATAAAGATGACTATTTGATTTGTCCAACAACATTAAATTCGACGAGTCAATTAATTTATATTCTCCATTCAATTGGATCTATGGAACTAGAACAAGGTATATAAATCCAAATTTTCCTACTATCCTGTTCTAATCGCATTTTTATTTTCTTGAAAAATTTAGTTCAATGGATCTTCAATCATATTAACCACATATTTCTATGTAGTGATATGAGGATATTTTAATTTATAAGATTGCGAAATTTGTCTTTGATTCTTCTTAATTACAGTCATCTTCAATTTTGTTGCATTTGCGTTTAGTTTTCAAGCTCATTACTTTATATACACAAATCATCATTGTGTAAAATAAATAAATCCAAAATTTATTCAGTTTTCAATACGATGAAACGAAACCAATATTTTTTGCAGTTCATTAAATTTCCTTCATGCAATCATAGAAACTGGCATTTTTAATTAAAACATAAATGCATCTTTGAAATCTCAATATATTCAAATAATTTTGAGATTTATAATTAATTGTAAATGTTTAGTGACGTTTCTCTATCAGTATACCTGATTGCAATGAATTTTTATTATGGTGTTTGTATAATATTCCCTATCTTTTTAAACATAACTCTTTACATATATCAATGTGCTGGCGCAAAATCTAATTTTATGAATGTTTGAGGCAATTGATTAAATTGAAGTTCGAACAATTCAACTATAATTAATTATTTTAAATATTTCATTAATGTTTATAAGTTTGTTGAGAAATATGCAATCTCCAATGAAAGTATAGTTGAAAAGAATAAATTTTGTTTTATTAAATTCCACGAGATTATGACTTATAATAAAAATTTATATATAATTTATATGTAAAAGTCATCTATTTAATGAAAAATTTCATTTTGAATTTTAGGCTTTACAGTGGAAATAAAACTAGTTAAATATTTATAAAATAGGCATTTTTCTTGTCAGAAAAATCCTTTTAATCGATCCGTTTTATCAAAGAAAATCCTATTTATCAAAAAGAAGTTTTACGTTTAGCATTACTTTTAAAGTTCACTTCAAATATAAAAATAACATTGAAAATGTGTGCGGATGAGTGTGTGTGTGTATGTGTGTGATATCCTTAAATAAATATTTGGATTAATGTATTTTCGATTTATTTAAAAAGTACAGCTTTTTTATGCAGTATACTTGAATATTTCATAGTTTAAATTTTAATGCACATTTCTTTGGCAAATTTTATTGGTCGACGTATTCTTAAATATATTTTGCTATTCAAAACGTCGCTTATTTAATAAACATCTTACCTTACAATATAATAGAAAAAAATTGATGAATAAAATTATTGGTTTTAAGATAATTGAAATATTAAAACAAACTTTTTTCATATACTTTAGGAATTTGAATTTTTTTAGAATTGAGTTTTATTTAATAAGTTTTATTTTTGACTTGTCTCTAAATACTTTAAAGGAAATCTCGGTAATGATCTAAATAAAATTATCTTACTTTAATTAAAGCAACTCATTTTTTGAAATTTTAATTCTATAAAATACTCCTAACAGGTTTTCTAGTTGTTAAAAGTCAGTAAAATGTTTAAATAAATAAATAACTTCATGGCATCACATGTGTTTTAAAATACATATATCCTCTTATGAAATTATACAGTAAATACTTTGACATAATTTTAGTTTCCTGAAATTTTTTATAAATGCATTAAAATTATGTAACGGAATACTTTTTATATTGTTGTTTATTTTTTCAAATGTCCAGAAAGTATAATCATCTGATATTTATTTGTAAATAATTTTGCAGTTCTTTTCATTCTTTTATAAATGTAAGTAATTTCAATGGAGTTATTTTAGATTTATTAAAAACCTTAAATAACTCCATTGTTATATATGATATAACACCCTTTGATATAAATATGAAGAATATTAAATTCTTCAGATTTATCGAAGGAAAACGTTTCGCAGAATAACATCAAATTTCACACAAACACCAATTATTTCAAATAGTGCTTTTTTTAAATGCATTCATAAAATCACAAACTTTAACTCACGCAAAACGTCACCCGACTTATTGTTTATTTTGAGTTCCCTAGACAGGAGAGATTAACACGTCTCTCTCGACAATTTGTTATCTTTTGTCACGAGACCACGTTTCCCAAGAAGATAAAGACAAAGCACGTGCACTGGCCCTGAAAATACAAAGGAAACAAAAGTCAACAAACAAAAGGCAAATAGCATACCCAGTTATTTACCCTCAGGCAACCTTAAGCCAACGGGAAAGTAGAAAAGAGGAAATGCCTTAAAAGATAGGGGAGAAGGGTGGGAAGCAATTGTTTTGTTTTGAGTCCATATTTATTAAGCTCAACGAAATGTATATATTCCCAACTCGAAGAATGATGTTAATTAACAAGCAGAAGTAACCCTGACACACGAGTGCAAAGAATCTCTCTCCAGAACTGCAGTGTTCCTTTTCAGGCTTTTACCTCAAGATCTGGGGTTGCAAAGAAGATGTGGAATATAAATGGTATACCGGTGGAAGAGGAACATTAATTCTGAGAATGGAACCATATATCTTTGTAATTCCTTAGCTTAAAGGCTCTTCTGTTTAGCAATAAGATTCTTAATTACTTTTATTAGAAGTGCTCTTGTCTTTTCATTCATGATTGCAAATATGTTTGAAATGAATCTGAGTAATATTGCGAAGATATTTTCTTGTTGCATCAATAATTATTCTGTTCCAATTCTTTCCTTATTCTATTCCAGTTACGTAATATCAGTAAAAGGTTTTGATTTATTTTTCCTTAAAAGAACACTCTTGGATATTAATGAAAAGTACACATAACTTATTAAAATATTTTAATAATAGAAAAAAAGAGTATGAATTAATTTTCTAAAAAAAAAATTAATGAGTTACTACAAAAAATACTATAAGTAAGTTATTACAAAAAATTAACTTTATCGACAGTAAAATTATACTTAAAGAATACTTAAGAGATTTTTGACATTCTAATAAATTATAAATATTTATAATAAATTTTGCATTTTTGCTTAGTAAAAATATTAATAAATTTTGCATTTTTGCTTAACACATAATTATATATAAGGTGTAACTTTTAATTTTCCACCCTCTAACTAAAGTTATGTGATTTACTTAAAATGCTTTTCTTATAATAGTAAATAATGTCACTTTAAATAAATCAAAATAAATGATTTAGGAATGTAGTTAAAAAAATTCAATTTCATGTTTACCATAACAACAAAATTATTGAAATCTTTCAATTTTAGGTAGGTTTCAGCATTTTAAACTCAAATGAGTAAATTAATATTCATTTTAAATTATTTTAAGTTTTTTATTGATCTATCAGCCTATTAGGTTTTAAATTGTATTTTGTATTTCGTGATGTTAAAAGTTTTTAAGCGACTACCTTTAATTAAGCTTATTACATAGTTAATCTTAAATAAATGTAAATATAAATATATATAAATATATATATATATATATATATATACATATATACATAAATATATATATATATATATATTATATATATATATATATATATATATATATATATATATATATATATATATTTATAAATATATCTATATATATATATATATATATATATATATATATATATATATATATATATATATATATATATAGTAACATAAAGAAATTATTGATTATTAACTAAACAGTGTAGCTAAATAAACTGCAATCCTTAAGTAAGTAAGTACCTTGTAATTAATATTAATTTTCAATTATTCTCGAAATTCAATGTCAGATGTAAAGGATAAATTGTAAAACTAATGCTTTTAAATTTATAGAATGTATTTTATATTTATTCAAGGAATTTTAATGTTTTCATTTACTTTGTTTCATCAATTATAAGCAATATTAGCATTTAAAATATGAAATATATTTTAATGTAATACATTAAATATCTTTATGAATTATTTTCTCGCATTTACTACAGAAAATGTATTAGTTTATTTATAGAACCACTATGTTTCATGAAACAGAATGTTTCATTTTTCACACAATATATTGAAATAGATTTCTAAATAACTATTTATTTTGAATTTGAGCTATTATCTTTGAAATATATAAAATATGAAGACTGCATTTTACTACCCTCATGTAGCAAAATAAATTAGAGTATCATCAATACAATATGTAAGATACCTCTGAAAAATTCACTCAAAAGTATATATTACAAAGTTATTACTCAATAATATATATTACAAAGTTATTACTCAAAAAATATAAATTACGAAGTCATTACTCAAAAAATATATATTACGAAGAATGAAAAATGAAGCTGGGGAATTTAGATACCACTCAAACAAAATAATCATAATGTTTGTTCTTACAAAAAGCTTAAATTGCCTATAGAATTTAAGATGTTCGTATGACGGTATATGAATTATATATTCAAGAATGTTATTTTAAAGGCGAATATTAATTATTTTCATATTACTAATAATTAAGGAATAAATTCAATTTAAAATATTATATTTTAATTATGTTTATAAGAAATGAAACAAAATTTAATAAATAAACATTTTTAAAAATTAATTTATTACTTAAATATCACACATAACATGAATTAATTATGAATAAATTAATATTAAATTAATTAAATATTTTTTCTCTAAATGCTAAATGTGCATGTAGCAAAATAAATCTGTATATACGTTTTAAAATCATCTTAACAAAAAAAAATAGTTTGCATATATACACATATTTAACTGGAGAAAGATAAAATGGATAAAAATCCAAATATATTTAAAATCAATTTACAATTTATTGCAAAAACACATGTTATTTAAAATATGAAGTAAATAATTTACTTATTTTAATATACTAGTATATATTGATACATCATGTAAATTTTTTTAATAAGTGTTCCATTCAAGTTTTTTTCTTCATTTTACAGCACTAGCAATGAATTTCGTCAACAATGGACAACAATGAAATCATAAACTACCATAAAACGCAGCTTCATTCTTCTTTCGAATATTTTCGAAACCATTCTTTTGCATCTGCATTTTATTCATGAGCCTTATCGACCATTCCTGAATCATAAATTCAACGTTGTTGATATGGATGTGATTTACATTATAAATTAATTATTTTCTTCAAGTAAATTGAAATATTCGTAACATAAATTAAAAAGGCGTTATAGAAAATTAAGTTTGTTATCATACATACATATATATATATATATATATATATATATATATATATATATATATATATATATATATATATATATATATATATATATAGTATGAAATTAATTTCATATTTAATATGTTTGATACAAGGAATATAAATACCGTGTTTTAGCTCGGTAATGTTGCATGAAAATTACCACATAATTACTTAAGGAGAAATTCATTAAATAATATCATACATTAATTAAAATTAAGTTACCTTCAAAAATAGAAAATTTGTAATTAATGTTATGCAAACAAATTATAAATGTGTGTTAAGTATCAAATATAAATACTATTTTTCTTTAAGAATTGTATATTGGTCCTTAACTTAAGGTTTAAATTTTGCCCTTACACGGAGAAAAATTTGAAATTAATTTAGGTAATCATTTCTTTAATTTAATACTGGTAACCCAAGATTAAATATACCTTATTTAATTAGAGGTATTTTTCATTAAGCAAGTAATTAACACTTACAGAATAGATTGTTCTATATTTTTGGAAATCTAATATAATTTACTGCAATTTGGAATATTTTGATTACAAAAAGTTTTACAATATTATTCAGAAATTAAGGAAATCAATTTATAATAATACATATGTATGCTTTTCAGGCTATTATCTTCCTTAAATTATTATTTTGTTTCAGATTAGCAATTACTTTAGAAAGCCATACGTCTTTAAACGATTTCCTTAGATTATTATTTTGAGTGTAATATATTTACTAAGAACTAATTCATGTTCATCTGCTGAATACATAATTGACAAGATGTCTTTTTGTTTCATGCTCACTTAAGAATTATATTGAAGTTTCTTTTTCAAAATGATATTCTTACAATTGTTTACGTTGTGTGGTTCATTCTTACAATTGTTTACGTTGTGTGGTCACACAACGTAACAATACGTTACGTTGTGTGGTACGTTGTGTGGTTCAGGCATGTTTTCAAAACAGTATATGCAGTTCCATATTACATTTGTAAATATCATACACAATTATCTGTGGAATTTCATCAATGATATTTTCTTCTCAAATGGAGCAAAATTTTAAATAACTTTTATATATTTAAAAAAATATTATTACAATATATTGGTACTGCTTTACTAAATAGTGCTCTTAAACAATTTACAGGCATTACCCAACTAATATACTATTTTTAGTCTGAATTTTTTACTGTGAAGCATTCATCACCATACGCATTGTTTTATAAACCACTTCTAAATAAATTTTAACTTATAATTTTTTTTCAACTTAAAATATGTCGTTTTAAACTATTTAAGTAAGTCTTATACCATTTAAAGATAAGTGCCGAACAAATTACTTGTAAATATATATATATATATATATATATATATATATATATATATATATATATATATATATATATATATATATATATATATATATATATATATATGTGTGTGTGTGTGTGTGTGTGTGTGTGATTTGTTTAAAAATCACTATTTTACTTAAAATATTAATTAATATTAATCTGAAATTTAATATGAATATACAAAATCAGATGAAAATAAGTTAATAAAGATTACTTCTTAGTAACTGAATATATTATTTAAAAACATAAAAAGTATTTTTACCCTTATAATGTTAATACTAACAAATAGATTGAAATTGTAATTGGTGGTTTGCTATGATTAGTACAAAAATTCAAAATTATATAAATTATTATTTATGTCAATAATCGTTAATATAATTAACTATATAAACTAGAGTTTGCTAAGTTTTGCGCATTGCGATTGGCGGGTGTATTAATAAATGGTATTTGCTTGACACATAAAGAGTTCTGTGATTGGTTAATGCATTGAGTTTCTAATGAGGAATTTAAAATGCATCGTTATTAATATATATAAAGTTAATAAAACATTTGTAAAACTAATTTAAAACATAACTTTTATGTATTTAAACATATGTTAAAGATGTGATTTTTTTATACCTCATGTATGAATAGACAAAATATCTCAGTGGTCTGATTTTAATGGTATGCACTTTTCAGTCCATAGTGATTACTGTTTGTTTTTCAAATCTATAGATGGTTTACGGAGTAAATTATTTTAAAATTCATTTGAAACATCAAATGGTATATTAGTGACTGCTACTGGCAGGTAGCGTGAATAAAAGAACTCATTCAAGATTGCAAAACATTTAATACATTGTAAAATATAATTATTGCCGCAATAAATTAGTCTATCTGTTTGGGTAATGAAGGCTCAATTGCAATAGTAGATGATTTTAAATGAAATGTGAAATTTTAGCTTTGTCATTATGCTTCTGTCTTCTCTAAGAATTATGAAAATAATAAAAAATATTTATATAGCGAATCCGAGAATAGAAATATTGTATACATATCCGTAATTTCGTCTACGAAAATAATACTGCATTACGAAAAATAGTAAATGAATTTTATTAATGATTCATGATAATGACGTACAGGTTAGTCATTATGTGGCAGAAAGTTATCATGCCAGTTATGAAATCAGAAATGGTTCCCTCGCTTGTATAAAAAATATAAATCATGTAGGATCAAATATTGCTTAAAATACCAGTATATTGATTGCTGCTTTAACAATTTTGGTGCAATATTTTAGAAAAATTTTAGGTATAATATCTTTGAGACGTAGGTATATAATTTGTGGCTGCATGCATTATACATGGTCTTTTGTTACCTATCCATACTGTCTTAAACTTATATGATGCAAATTGCTTCAACAATTCCTGTTATTCCTTATGGTTTTCAGGTTTACTAAATCTCGCATTAATTTTTATTGTTTTACAGTTATTTTTATATTTCCTCAAATTTTGTCGGGTGAAGGTAAATTTATAAAAGTTACTTATTTTGTTATTTGTTTCAGGTAAACTAGTTTATGTGACTCTATAAAAAGTATCTTATATATATGTATATATATATATATATATATATATATATATATATATATATATATATATATATATATATATATATATATATATATATATATATATATAGTATATATATATATATATTCATCTAATACCTATGATGACTATATATTAAGCTTGTAGAGCAGTTTAAAAATTTTCAGGTATAGTTTGGTTTTTGAGATTATTTGTTTCTGTGAAGTTCAGATTTCTATCCTTCGCTTTTTCTTTCTTATATATCATACAATGTTTAATATTTTAAGTAACACAATTCAGTTACGTACATCTGGAGAATATAGGGAGACATAAAGTATTCCAATTTTTTAAGTCTTTTATTTTAATCATTTTTGAATAATTGATTTATTGCTTTCTTATAGTCATTAAAGATAATTTCCCGAAATATTATTTTATAACTAGATGGATTATAATTTATTTTCCAAAGAGAGGTTCGAGAATATTCTTTCCAATTCTTTTTTCAAGTCCAGACCAATAACTGGAGATACTGTTGCCAAGATTATTGATCTATGGGTATTTTATAAAAATTCAGAAAATTATTTATGCTTATCACATGCGTATATTAAATTTCTGTTTGTATTCATTCCTGCTCTTCTATATTTGCAGCACGTAAAAGATAATTCTAATATATTCCTTATATAAGAAAAAAATAGGTTTAAGTATGACAATGGAATGATAATATAAATGTATGCAGAAAATAATGCGTATGCATATATATATATATATATATATATATATATATATATATATATATATATATATATATATATATATATATATATATATATATATATATATATATATATATATATATATATATATATATATATATATATATATATATATATATATATAAGATTTAAATCATGCAAATAATTTTTTCTGGTTTCAATTCTGGTAACAATTTAAGATCTTGTATAAAAAATGAGAAATCACATTAACGATGAAGTACGCCAAGGTGTCATTAAATTGTAAATATTCATGAAGAGAGTTACAAACCTCAGGTGATAAGAATGCTATGTTCTGAATGTTAGAAGCAGATGCTTATAGAATTTAATAACTTTTTTACTCTCCAGTTATTTTTAAGGTATGGATCTTGCAGTAAAACTAGAATTTAATTCCAATCTATTATTATAACACTTAACTCTATGAATTCAATCTGAATATTCCAATGGAGTAGTTTTTAAATAAAAAATATGGTTTTAAAATGCTAACATTGGATAATTAATGCAGTTTACAAAAATAAGCAAGTTATCTGTAAAATAACGATTAATACTGAAACATAAAATGATTAAAATAAAATGTGTTTATGAAAATTTTAATCGATTCAATACAATTAGTTAAAACATAAGAAAATTAGAAAAATGCTGAAAGGGAACTGCCAATTCAGAGATAAAATTTCTTATCACTTTTGGGGGTTTAGACTTAGAATAAAATTGTTTGGATAAATGTTTATCATTAAAATAATTATTGCGTCCTTTATATCCTATTATTTTGAGTAGAAATCTAAATAAAAGAAGTTTCAAGAAATTTCATGTTTATAAATATACAGAGCTTTTGTAAGGCATATTTTTATAATTTTATATTCCTTAAAATTAAAATGAAATGATGTTCATAATCCAAAATAGATGGTATATTATTTTTTTAAATAATAATGTAATGTTAAAATGTTAATTTTATAATAGTGTACTAAGTATTGATAAAATTCTGGCTGCAAATCAACCATAGATCTACCAGCTAATGATCCATCCTTGAATCTAGTGCTATATGAAGAAAATACATAAATTATTTTATAAAATTTGAAACAAATTATGGATTTCAGTTTCATTAAATATTATTTTTAATATGTCTATCCGGCACCCATAAAACGTTAGAAACTTTTTGGATATTAATTATTCAAAAATTGGATTAAATTAATGATTTTAACAGCAAAAAAAGATTCAAAACATTTTCACCACTTGTCAATAACGTCCACATGCATTTCACGTTTAATATATTCAATTCATCTTCAATCAATGTAATGACCACATATTCTAAGTGCTGTCGTTGTAAGCTTAAGCCTTTGTTTTTAACATTTTCTTACCACGTGTTTTGTCTTTTACAAACGCATAAGCTAAGAAATATTATCAGGAAACATTTTTTGATGAATATTATATAATTTGATCATTTTATATTAGATTTTGATATCAAATCACACATGATAGTATATACTCAGAATTATCTAGAAATTTACTAAAGATATTAAAACTGGAAAATTATTTGTTATTATTTAGCAAACTATATTCAATAACAAGATTGGATAATTTTTAATGAAGAAAAGCTATTCAAGAAATTTTCCACCCAAATAAATAAACAGTCAAAATCATGGGATTTATTTTTCCTATTTTATAACTTATTAAATTCCTTAAATGTTTAACTGTTTTGCAAGGGATCGGTAATTTTAAAATAATTGCGGTGATTGATTTAAAATTATATCAAAATAATGTTTGATACTAATAAACACTAAAAAGAAACATTTAAACCTTTAGGTAATTTTACCATCACTACTTATATTGTAATTAAATACAGTAAAAATCTATGTAGTACATATGTAATGCGTGAAGAAAGATTTATTCCTCAAAAATATATATAAATTAATGTTTAATTAGCAAGGAAAAATTCTTTTAAAATTATTAATACTAAAACATTTTTTATTGCATTTAAGTTTATTGTAATTATATACAAAAACGTGTATTTAACACATATGTTATATGTGAAGAAATATTGATTCTACGAAAATATATGTAAATAAATTAATAAGTAAAAAATTTAATATCATTAATTTTAGTGAAGTTACAAAATGAAATTTTATACAAAAGAGATAATAATTAATCTTGAATAAAAGTTTTATTTACATAATACTATAAATATATATAATATATATATATATATATATATATATATATATATATATATATATATATATATATATATATATATATATATATATATATATATATATATATATATATACATATATATATAAATTATCTCAAGTTAGTCTCAGTTTCAGAATTTACTGCAAAAAATAATCGCATTGATTTTATGTGAATTCATTCATTGTAAAAAATAAATATTATTAAAGGATATTTTTAACATAAAAATCTATAGTTTTTTTCTGGAGAAAAAAATAACTCATTTTAAAAATAAAATCAAAAAATTTTATATCAGATCATAACAAAACTATATTTTTTCATAAATTTTTAACTAAGAGATCTGCAAGAAAATTATACCTCAAAATAAAGAAATATTTTCAGCAATTATTAAATAATTAAAAATAAAATTGCAGACTTCTTCAACGGATAGTTTCATTTTTATTCGTATTGATGTTTGCGCTTAGACATCCCAAATACATGTTTGTTTAGGTCAGCAAGAAGCTTGTTTGAAAAAATGTTATCGAATTCTTTTAAAAAGAAACATCCAGCACAGTAAGCAATTAATTCTCTTTTCTTTCTCAGTTATGTTGCTACTGTTGATGAATAAAAAAAGCCTTCATTTGGACTGTCGCTTTCTTTTAATAAGCTACGGTAATTAAATGTATGTTTCGTTTCGAAAACTCTAATTTAAACTTAGTATTTGTTTTTTTTTTATGTCACTTGGACAAAATTCTAATTTTTAAGTAATTAAGCTTAGTAAGATTAAAAATAATACTTAAGAAAATATATTTTTTCAGAAACATAAGTAGAAATTTCAATGATTTCTAGATTTTTGTTCTCGAAAATATAATAATAACCATATAACTGATATGGTGATAGTAAAAATATGTTGCATATGAATCAGAAAAAAATATTTAAAAGTCATAATAATATATAATGTTTACGATAAATATTTCTCTTCTGAATAAACTTTATTAAGTTAGTTTTTTGCGTTAAAAGAATGTATTTATCAAAACATAAATTATTTTTTATTTCTTTTTATAATTAGTAGATTTATTAAGTAATATAATATATTTTAATATAGTTAAAAACTGGTTTCTAATATTATTCTATAACATTTTTTAATAAAGTGATAAACAATTCATGAAAAGTGTTAAAAGATAAATAAAAAAAAGCATAACATTTGTAGTGGTATACTCCAACTAAACTTTTTTTAAAAATTTTAAACTCAACAAATAAAATTTTGAGTTAATGTAACACATAAGGATTAAAAGCCTAAAATATCGATTGGAAATTTAAATGTAAATTAATTTTAATGGAAGATATTTCAATGTCGTGCTTATCAACAATTACATTTTATTTAAACATGGTTAAATTTTCACAGTTGAAGCTTCCTGCAAAATAATTTCATGCCAGGTTTCAATTTATTAATTTCAAACCATAATCCTCATATTTGTTATATTCAGCCCATGTTGCAGCAAAAGATATTTTATGGTCAGTATGCAACTGAATTTGAAGAGATGGAATGTGTGAATTTAGATTTTTAGTTGATTATTTTACAAAACCTTCCTATTTCTCAAAATATATTATATAAAATTTTATTGAGAGATTGATCATTCTTGACTTATCTACGGTCTTGTGATATTACTTATTTGAAAGATTAGGGAAATCTACTAACATTCGCCAAATAATACTTAAAATAAATACAAATAATACTAAAAATAATACTTGTTCGGAAATGATTTGTTTACAATCAAGAGGCCTTAAAATCAATCGATATTTTTTATTATTACTACGCACAATAACATATATCGCACTATTAGTCATTTCATTTTTTTTAAATTCAATGAAACATTTCATCATTTTTTTGGTTAATATCTTCTTTCTATAATCTAAATAATGAATCCAAAAATGTTTGTCTTTATGATCTTATCAGTTTTATTGATTTTTTAAAGTTATTTACTTATTTTATTTTCTCAAAGATATTGGCTAAATAAGTCTCTAATGCCTTACTCTCAACCACTAATATTTTTTTTTCATTTTAAATTTGTTGCTTAAAATCTTGAAGATTTTCCAAATGTTTCCATTAATCTCTTAAGCAATTCACTTTCAAAAACCATACTATTACAGTATTAAATATAAGTCTCACATGCTCTTAATTTTTTCAACAAAGTAATTTGAAAAGATATTTACATTTTTCACTAGATTTGATAGTACATTAATAAATTCTATAATTAAATTATTACTTCATTTTTTTTTAAAAAAAAGCTTGTTTTAGCTATCTTTGCTTTCATTACAAATAACACAATTACGATATAAATTCTAATTCACATATTTTTTTCAAGATCCTTATCTTTCATAGATTTTAAGTAACCATTTTGTTTCATGTTTTTTAATATTACCCTTTTCAGAACAAAATATTCTGTAATTTAGTATATATTGATATTCAGTTTTTTTTTTCATTATACATAACACTTTGTCTTAATATAGTTTTTAATGACTTATACAATGGAGCATTTTTCCAGTAAATATTATTCTATGTATACTATAATTTGGACTCACATTTATTAATTTTTTATTGCATTTGCATTTATTTATAGCTATTTAATAATATACATTTCAATATTTCATTCAATATATAATTAGTCAATTTTTACTCGATTGCATTGTTACTTAATTTCATAGCTTTATATAGAAATAATAATTCCTAAAAATTTTTCAAGATATTCTGCTATTGATGATTTGATGAATTTACCATGCAGGGTGGCTTTCAGATTTAACGATGAGTAATAAAATAAAATAACTGCTATTAGGATTATTTTTTATTGTTGCATTTTTATAACCAGTAAAAAAAAAATTCAATATTGCTCATTTTTCCCACATGCATTTTCAAATTAGCGAATAATTTAAAGTGTGTTAATTCAAATATTATATTTTGCCTAAATATTCACTTTCATTAATTTGCTGATCAAGCGCATAATCAAGCTTGAAATGAAAGACAATATGAAAATAGTTTATCACGCAGAATATATTAAGCCAAATAATTAGCATTCCTATAAATACTGATAAGCTTTTTTCTTGTTAGAATCACTCAATTCCTTATGGGTTTCAAGAATAAAATACGATAGCAATTAAAAGCTAAAAAAAATATATGAAAAATATTTTCATTTGACATTTTTCGTAAAAGAAATATCTTGCAAAAATCTGTAAGAATTCGATTTAGATATCTATTATGTTTTTCAAAGACATTATTTTTTTAAATATTGAAATTTGACAAATATTTAATAGACGCTACTTTTAAATAATAAAAAACAGCAAATGTTGAATTATGTATTATAAACTATGATTAAGCATTTCAATCCACTCAGAAAAAATATCCTAAAATACTTAGTGCAGATCTGTGTGTAACAAATAATATTAATTTAAAGTCTAATAACTAAAACTTAGCTATTAATATGTGGATTGAAATTTTGAGTTATGAATGTTTTGATATATAAATAACAAATAAGAGTTAGAAAATGCTTAATTTAATTCTGAATAATTTCAGTTTCATATTGATGCCTTTAATAATATTATTTTTCCCTTGTGATACATAGTATCTCACTGTGATCATCATTATCATTTTTTCTGAATTAAAATCACTAAAATACGTATAAATGAAAAAATATATTAAACAACTACAACACAATACTTTTAAAGGAAAAAAAAAATATGATGCTTCAGAGATAATTCTCCTTATCTATGCAAATGTCCCATTTGTGAAGCAAAGATAAAAACTAGGAACAAATGTTGATCATCAATAAATAACTGAACAACTTTTACAGTTATTTCACTTCGTTCCTACACCATGCAGTTAAATAAATGTCTTTTTCTATTTACTAACTTTTTTGTTGCATTTAAAAATATTCACATTTAAGAAATAGGTTTATTTATTCTTACATACCAAACTTTGTTTCTCTGTGACATTTCCACCAGTTCCTTATAACTTTTATTACTTTTCTTATTGCCAAATGAAAGAAACATCATAGCAATTTGATCAGAAGATCTGTTATATGTTGATTTAGGAAGAATTAAAGTTAACTTTTTTACCAAGAAATCATTCTCTTTTAAATATTTTTCTTTAAGTACTAAGTTAAATTATTTTTTGAGAAAAATATTAGAGATATCATTCTAACAAAAAATTTAAGATTACCTCTGCAGTTTTTTCTTTCTTTAGAATAAATATTTTTATTTCTGAAGGTTTAATAGAATAATAGTTTATAATGTACATTTTAAAAATAACAAAAATCATTTAATAACGAAGTTTCTATTTTTTCAAAATAAATATTTAGTTTATTTGTACTGCAATATACATACATCACCATGATGCAAAACAATTAAAAGTTTTTGAAATGTAAAAATCAATAAAATAGCAGCAATATTGAAAACTGAACAAATTTGCTTACTGAATATATATTTGCATTTACTTGCATACAGAACTGTGTATGTTTAATTTAAAAATAAAGATAATATCCATTCATAAAATACATAGTTACATAATTTTATACGTTTAATTCACAGATTTTAATATAATAAATGAAAAAATATTTTTTAAAGTTATTATTTCAATGATAATACTTGATGAAATACTAATTAAAAAGAGAATCCATATGTTTCTCTTAACAAAAATTGTTTCAATAAAATATTTACTTTGTTTTGTGATGTATTCATAGAGTTTCATTATAGTATTTGTATATTTCCAGTCATAAAAATATGTTTCGTCTCGAATTAATTACAGTCATGTCCTTATAAAATCGATATTTTAGAATGTATTCTGTTATTGTACATGTAAATATAACGCATAGCCTAGGCAAGAAATGTGCAAAATAAATTTTAACTTTTGGAATATTACTATATAATTGCTGTACGTATTAAAAAATCTACGACAAACAAAAAAATTTTAGAATAGCTTTTATAATAAGAGTTTAACTAATATTTAACTTATAGAATTTGATCTGCAATCTCTCAATGTGCTGTCGCAATTATCATTTTGGATAATGAATTAAATTTTAACAACATATACTTTTAAGCATATAATTTTCTTCAGAATTGGATTAACAATAGATTTATTATTCGCACCTTCTTGATTCATTGTTATATTTAATCAAAAATATTAAATTATTAGTATAAAACCATTTCACTCATTACTTAAGAAATGTAAGAGTTCATTCCTTTATTATAAAGAATAAAAAATAATATTTCTCATTTTAAATTCATATTTGATCATTTAATCAAGTTGATTTGAAAACTTAAGAACTTTAAAAAGAATAAAATATTTTGAATAACCAAATATGATTTGAAATAATATATATTTTATACGATTTTTTGCTTAAAATTTTCAGAAATTATGTAATTTCTTTAACTTTTTATATATTTTTTGGCTTAATACATCTACAAATACTTATTTGGAAAATAGTATAAATGTGGTTATTTGTTATTCTGCATATTTTAACAAGCCCATAGTTTCCTATTGCAAACATTTTCCACCTGTTTGCATGTAGTACAGAATGATGTTTGGAACTATCAAATTTCAAAACAATGTAATTAATAAAAATTAAAATAGGAGATGTATTCATAAAAAATTCTGCATTTTGAATAAAAAATAATCGATTGTGGATTATTTGGTTTGTTATACAAAGTAAGTGGTAACTGTCTGAAAGTTATTAAACCTTTTAGAATCTTCCACGGAAAGAATTTTAAGTCGAAGAAAATCATAAAGATCTCTTCCGAAGACGCAAGGCTTGATGGTATCCTGTATGTATATATATATATTTATATATATATATATATATATATATATATATATATATATATATATATATATATATATATATATATATATATATATATATATATATATATATATATATATATATATATATATATATATAATATATATATATATATATATATATATATATATATATATATATATATATAATATATATATATATATATATATATATATATATATATATATATATATATATATATATATATATATATATATATATATATATATATCATAATGTAAGGATACTGGCGTTTTTCAGGAGAATATTAAATATTATTCCCAACCACACAGAGTGAGACAGTAAATTAGACAGGATATCTTTTCTAATGTAATGAAACTAAAATTGACAATATATTTTTAACCAATGGTAAAATGAAAATCATGCGCAATATTGAAATAGGATTTATCGTTTTTTATTGAATCTAAGAATCTGTTTTTTATTGAATCTAAGAATCTGTTTATCATTGAATCTAAGAACACTTCTTGCTGGTCTCTATTTGGAAGCCTCGATACCAGGACTTACTACAAAAGTTTTATCTAGCATTTTCTTGCACTTTGTCAGTTTTCTGGAACATAAGGTTTTTGATCAAGTCTGATAATACATTCTAGCATGTTGCTAATTTAATCCTACATTGGTATGCCTAGAACTATTTGCAACATCTGTATTACCTATATTAAAACTCAAGTCTTATTTACATCAAGCATCTATGGAAAAAAATTTGAACATCAAAGTTTGAAATCAAAAGGGTACAGTGAGCAATTTATTCATGCCGAATTAGAAAAAATATCATTGTTATAGAAGTCCTAGTTATTTTGGGGCCCATGAGAGTAAACATGGTTGATGGTACTCATAGATCCTCCACCAAATATTCATGTAACATAATCATCATTCTTAATTACTATATTTGTTGTTTAATTATTTATTTCCATATGTTGTATGTATCAGATTGAACGTAAGATTATAAATGTTCTTTGTATAATTTCCCAAAAATTATGAGTTATTTTTTGAAAATGTACTTTTTTTAATAAAATTAAAAAATGATATTCGCAAGAGATCGAGGAAAATATTTTAACATATATAATTCAGAGTGTGAATAGTGATAGTCAATAATGATTTCAAATCATATTTCATTTTTTCGCCACTCAAATGTTCATTATGTTTTTATATTTTAAACATTTTTAAAGAAAATTTAGTATATTGCCTTACAGTTTGTTTTGAAACAAAAACTAAATTCATCGCTTTATAAATTTTCCAGATGACGAAAAGCAATTAGCTTGGTTTGTTTGTTTGTCATTCTGTGATTTTTTTTTCAATAAGCACTTAGTTATTTATTAAAGATTACAGTTTAAATCAATCGAATAGATTGATGTCTGAGGAGAGAATCAAGTAAATCACCTGTTGACTCCAAATACTTCACTAATTACTTGGCTGCTAATTTGAACCTGATAATAAGTAAATATAAGAGTAAATGGAATATAAAATGATACTATTGGTTCAATTTTAAATAATTGCATTTTGATGTTTATATTGAGGGCTCTAATAATATCAGTGGCATTGTCCTTAAAAATCCTATATTTTTACAGGAAAAAATTTTTTAAAGACAGTCTCAGATATCATTACAAATATTTATTTTTTATAAAAATACAACTTTTACAACAATAAAAAAAGTTTATTGTCGTTAACATTACTTACATAATTTAATTATTTCAAACTTTTACAAACAAATTAGTATTACAAACAGCTAATAGCGATGTAAAAATTCTTCTATAATTTTCTTACCTTATTAAATACTTTTCAAGATGCATAATTTGAAGACATAAATGATAATTGAAGTAAGTTATTTTAACATTAATCTGAATCATAATTGGAAAGAAAATATTTAATCAACATATTTCGCAACTTACATAAAAATTCTCACCATTTAAAATTCAATAACACATTTGGCACTTTATGACAACCATATTGTTAATTAATTGTCCTTAAAATTTTAATTTTTTAAGGAAATATATTGTTAAGTGTAAACTTTTTATTAACACACACATTTCTTCAGAATATAAAAAATTCCATTTTTAAATATATTAAAATTTTCATTTTAAAATGATTAATATTATAAATATTTTTGTATAAAAAACTTATAGTTTTATAAATATTAATGTGAATAATATAAAAAAAGAAAAAAGAAATAAAATAAATGATTTTGATAAAAGTCCAGTTTCTATCATTCCTCTGGATAAAGAACCACAAAGATTTTATAATCCGTTCTAATGCATTCTTGGCGCCAGATTCTTTCTCTCAAAGTGCCGGATAATTAGAAATGGCGTGCATTTCAGATTGTTCAAGCAATTAGGCTCAAAGTACCCAGCAAAAGTGTCGCCTAATTGGACAATAAAATGGCCACGTGTTCCATACACTTGAGCAACATTTGCTTTTCACAATCTTCGCTTTGCCTGCAATAATTTTTCTTCCTTGAGTATAATTTCTGATGTATTTTTGATACCAGTTTTGAAAAGCTTAGTTGGGAAAAAATATTTTTGTAAAATATTCGTACACATTCATAGATATAATTATTCTAATTCAAATTATCCTTATTCTTTAATAAAACAATTTTTGTGATATATTTTTTGTATAATATTGTATTATTTACATAATTTCATGTATATATAAATTGTGCTGCAGACCGGAACTAAAATATTTATTTATAAATATAAATAAATTAAAAGCATTTATTATTACAAATATTTCTAATTTGAATCTTTGGCTTCTTAGAAAATTATCAGATTTTAAAGAGCAGATCTTTTTTAAACACAGTATCAGAAATTTTCTCGCCGACTATGTATTTCAATAAATTTAGAATTTGAGTGCTATCATTATTTATTTCCGCCAAATTCACTAAAACATTTACAACTATAATCATTTAATCAATTTTTTGAAAACACTATCATCAGTGTTTAAAAGTGGACATTTTTTATAATTGTTAAACAACTGGAATAATTGCTTGAGAAATAATGTGTTTGACAATAAATATGGAATGCATATTTTAAAGTATCAATAGATAAATCTGATATTGTGATTGTTAAATTGCAATTTTTACTAAATTAATTTTTTTATTATTAAATGAAATTAATCAAAATGTATAAATCTTCATATTAATATATAAAACTTATATTCACTTTTATAGAAATTGTTTATAATTTATATAACTTAGAATTTATATACTGCTCATAATTTAAAATACGTTCAGGAAAGATGTATATTTAATTAAAATTTATTAAATTTTTGATTTAATTTATACTTGACATGTACGTTCACAGAGAAATGAATGCGGGTTAAGATAACATTCAGAGCTCAGTTATTAAATTTAATAAAATTTACCATTATTCTAAATTAGTAATTTAAAATAATTTATTCAAGTTAACGAATGAATGCCCAAATGAAAATTATAAGATATTGATAGGCATTTGCATAATGCACACGTAACTTAATATTATATAAATTATTTAAGTAAAGCAAAATGTATTTTATTTGTATGTCATTTTAAGCCATGTTTTGCTATAAATTGTCGACCACAGGACCATAAATGTTTTCCCAAAGAGTGGATTGTCAAAATGTACATAATTAAGTTTAAAAGAAGTTAAATATTCCTAAAAAAAAATATCAATATTTTATAAAAAAGAATATTTCCCATTCCTTATCAAAAAATTTTATTTTCCCCCCCACTTATCTGTATAAAAGACTTTGTATTCCTCATATATTCTTTTAACATCATTATTTTCCCAAGCGCATTCATCATCTCCAAAATTATCCTACAGTTTATTTAATTATATGTTACTGTTGATAGGACGATAAAATTTTTGATATTACAGAGATGTATGTATTTTATGATTTTTTTTACATGAAATGATGGGCTGCTTATTCTTGTTTGAGTGCAAATGCTCATTAGAGATCTTTTTCTTTAAAAAAATATGTGGATTGTTGGGTAATATAAATTCAATGATTCTGAGTATTGGATCGGAAATTATATTTTTCATGGGATATTTTTAGACTTATCTCGAACATAATATTATTGAATTTTCATTTGCATGCTAAATAAACAGTATATCCTATTTTATTTAAGAACATTCCTATGTGTATAAATGTGTTCATGGATGGAAATATATGATTAAAAGAGTACTTATGCACCTTTAAAATCAGTGCATGCGCTAGTTTGTGTCTGCAAGTATTATTTATAAAAATAGTTTTCAGTTAAAATATAACATTATTTTTGACATTTTATGTAAGAGTAAATTATGATGAGTCTATGATTTCTGATTTCATATAGCTATTTAAATGCTATAATATAATATTTAAATGCTATACATAGCTATTTAAATGGAAAATATTTGATGTAGTTTTACCGATAAAATGTGTCACTATGGGATCAGTAATGTCAGTAAATGATATTAATGGAATGACATTATTGAAGTGCAGATTTAAAAAAAAAATATGTCATTCCTATTTTATTTTAATCAAGAAACATAGATACGTTAAAGATAAAATTTAAGCAAAAAAATTATAAGGAATTTCACTGTTATATAGTTTAACTCATAAACTCTCTTGAATTTCAATAGAAGAGTTTGCCTAATTTTATTTTTAAAATTTTATATTTTTACACTCCCCTTGCACACGGATGTCATATACTTTATGTCATAAGAATACATTTTTTTGAAGCAAGGAAATAGATTTAAGCAATTTGAAATAAATGCATTTTATTATTATGTAGACTTCTGTTGCAAAATTCAAAATTATATATATATATATATATATATATATATATATATATATATATATATATATATATATATATATATATATATATATATATATATATATATATATATATATATATATATATATATATATATATATATATATATATATATATATATATATATATATATATATATATATATATATATATATATATATATATATATATATATATATATATATATATATATATATATATACCAATATACCAGTTGTATGCAAATGCAAAAATAAAATGACACGATTGTTTAAAAAAAGCAAAATAACTGTGGAAACTGTAAATTTTTCTTTATTTGAAATAAAATCCATCGATATCTACACATTTTCCCCATCTTTAGGGTAATTTCTGAATACCACGCCTAAAAAAACTGATCGGTCTTTTGAGACCAGCCAATCATCAAACCCAAATTTGATGTTTTCATAAGAAGTGAAGCCCTGGTAATCAATGTGGGTCCCAATGATGGAAAGAGATGGTAATCAGAAGGAGTCATGTCTGCAGAATAAGCCGCATGTGTTATGAGCTCCAAGCCGAGTGCCTTAACGATGTCCCTGGTTGGTTTAGCACGGTGGCTAAGGCCATTGTCATCCAGGAAAATTAATTTTTCTACTGTTTCTTGCATTGCTCACGTTTATCGAGTATAGCATCGTTGAAATCAAATAATCGTTGCTTGTAGCGATCAGTATAAAATGTTTCGTCGGGTTTGAGAAGCTTATAACAGATTGGTCCCTCCTAGTCACAGAAAACACGCTGCATTATCTTGCGACTGAATTGATTTGGCTTTGAGGTCGATTAGGACCGATGTCTGGGGTCAACAAATGATCGATTACGATTCTCATAAAAAATTAGTTTTTCGTCATCGGTCACAATACGATAGAGATATGACACGCATTTATAGAGGGTAAGAAACATTTCGGCTTTCCTTCTAACAGTCCGTTAGCTTGTGTAGTACCTATCTTACCTTTATCTTTATTGTCTTTCGCATTGCTTTGAGAGGACAAATAACAATGCTCTGTTCAACATTCAATAGTTCTGTAAGATGTTCTTGCGTTTTGCCTTCATCTCCATCGACTTATGCTTACAATTCAATATCTTCACATTTTTTTGCTGGTATATCTAACTTTTCGTTTCTCACATCAAAATCACCATCCAGGTGATTTCGAGGAAGTGTTTCCAGCAGAAACTTGGGACTGTTTTTTCGAGTAATAAAACCTTCAATGAAGTTCATTGCTTTGTTTTATGGTAGTATTTTTGACAAATAACCTTTAATCACAAAATCTAATCATAGTACTTGGTTGAGGTGATATAAAGCTGGATAAAATTGGAATGTAACGTAAAAAAACAATAAATACAGATTCAAAAACTACCAGTTGATGACATTATCTAGGTTTGGCGTGTACCAGTTGAATACCTTTTTCCAGAATGCATTATGTACCAATGGTAAAGTTTGACGGCAGAGGAATTAAAATTTGTGCATATTTCTGTTAATATAGAATGGAATTATTTATCCAATTTATGATAGGCTCAAAGTCACATTCTTCTCCCTTATTGAAGACATTATTGTGCTTCTTATTATGTGGCAATTTTACAGGTTGTATCTTTGTTATATCTAGGATGGCATCCCCATTTCTCATAACTTGATGTTCACCAGAGATTCATATGCAGGCAATAAAGTAAATCAAATGGAATTGACTCTTTCTCAGAGTCCAGATATGAATCTTATAGAACCATTCTATTATGAGTGGGAACATCAAATTGATGGTTACAGAAACCACCAAAAGTTAGTGTTAAATTTTACATAACTTCTCCAGGTCAAGTAGAAAAAAAGTATTACTGTGAAACAGAAAAGCACTCGAGGAACGCATGCCACAGAAAGATAAAGCATTAGTGCATTAATTACCCTCGTTGAGTCTCTACCACAACTATTGAATAGGAATAAATTCTGTTTATATATATATATATATATATATATATATATATATATATATATATATATATATATATATATATATATATATATATATATATATATATATATATATATATATATATATATATATATATATATATATATATATATATATATATATATATATATATATATATATATTATTGTATATATGAGTATTTGAAATTTTGTTTTCCCAAGTAGAATAATATCATTTGCTAATGAAAAAATTCAACTGTTATCCGAATACAAAAATATGGTAAGGTATATTTTAGATTGATAAAAAGCACAAAAGATGAAATCAGATCAGACGAATAATTCCTTTTAAACATATTTAATACTTTCTATTAGAGGGAAATATGGAATCGTATGTTATATATAGCATAGAATGAACTTATTTTCCTTATAAGCAATGATGTTAATGTTACAGATTAAGATAAAGTATGTTACTTAGATTGCTGATTAGACAATTAAGATAACATATAATAATTAAAAAAAACAGTAAAATACTAATAAAGACATCTGGACAATCTACTCATGCGTAATCCATTAAAAACGAACTCAATAGTTTTGCTTAATTTTATCAGTATGAAAAAAAGAGAATCTCAAGTTAAATGTTTTTGTGAAAATTATCATTTCATTTAAATATTTGGAGAATAAATAAAAAAGCACAAGTTAAAGCTGTTTTTACTTAGTCAAAAATTCATAAATGTAACACTCTATGATCTTTTCAGCATGACCTACCCATCAACTGAAAGTAAGGTCATTATGTTTGGAAAAGAAATCCACATAGAAATCACAATTAACCTGAGAATTGGAATTATACATTTTTGTACAGGTATGCAGCGCGTGCACACTTGCTAGTTTTCCGGATTAGGTGATTTTGATGTCGGGATAGCCCTAGATCTCTCTTAAAAACCTCCACGTAAAAGAAAAAAATTAATAATTAAATCAAGAAGTTTCATAACAGTTTTTAGCCATTTTGGTAGTCATTACACAACATGAAAGATCAAATCACGAGTACTGCATATGCTGAGAATTTAAATCCTATAAACATTTTGTCATTAACTCTGATTGTTAATATAAAGCTGGTATGTTTGTCATATAACTGAATGGATTCACATCATAAAATTTCGGAAATTAATCCCTTAAGCATTTTAAATATCCGTTAACTGATAATCTACTAACAATCCTGTCTTATTAACAAATGTTTATATCATAAGCAAATTAGATTTTAGGTATAATGTAACAATAGGATTCTTCTTTATAAATTTCATTATAAAGTAATCTAAAATTTACTGGTTAAAATTTAAAAACTGCAAAAATGTTTTTCAATTTGCATAAAAATATAATTATCATAAATATGTGCTACTAAGTAACAAAACAATCTCTAAATATTGCGGAAATTTTCAATTTAACTACTAATGAATAATGACATATATCTGATTTTTTTATTAAAAGGTACATAATTAGTTACATTATACGATATCTTTTTAGTTTTGGAATAATATTGTTGTAGATGAAATCACAAAAATTAAATAAATTACATAATATAAAATATGACTGTATGTTATGTACTATTTTGAGTACATAAATATGATTTTCTTTTACATTTAGAATAATATAATCAAGTGGACCAAATCAAAGATTTTAAATTTCAAAAAACAATAAAAATATTTTATTTTGATATGACTTTTTAAGCATATATTCCATTTTGAAGAACAATAAAAATTATATTTGCCATTAATTCATAAAATGAACAGCTAATAAATTTCCAGAAAAACTCAGCCCTTATTTATTTTTGTTCAACTAATGAAATTCGTTGTTGAAATTATTTTGCTTAGCTTCAGAAAAAATATTTCGTTATTATTACATGTTTTTCTTATTTATTTAATATATAACTATATGCATGCATACATACATACATATATATATATATATATATATATATATATATATATATATAGATAGATAGATAGATAGATAGATAGATAGATATAGATATAGATATAGATATAGATATATATAGGAGTCACGAGAAAGTGACAAAACTCAGTAAACAGTGATAGACAGCAAAGAAAAATAAGTGTTCTGTATTTTGATATAATATGCATAACACAGAAGGAAAACTGCGTCTGTTCACTTGGTTGAAGGTGCAGTGAATACTAGAAAATACATGTCTAGGCACCGATTAATGAGTGTACTTAAGGTTTCTTTAGGAATTTCTCCTCATTTCCTGTCAATTTAACAAAGTGCATCTTCAGAAAGAAGCAGTGGCAGGGTCTATAAATGATGTCCAATCGTATTCCAAACATGTTCGTTTCTTGAGAGAATTTGTTTGCATCTTCAGAAAGAAGCAGTGGCAGGGTCTATAAATGATGTCCAATCGTATTTCAAACATGTTCGTTTCTTGGGAGAATTTGTTAGCATGACGGCCATGGAAGCAGCTGTGGACCTTGCAGGTATGTTAACTGATGCGAGCAATGTGTGGTCGCGTGTTATTCTGCTGATAAAGAGCACTGGGCACATTCTGAAAGTAGGGAAATTTTAATGGTCGCAGCACATAATGTTTAATTTTGGTTTGCCATAGTGCAGTAGATGTGATTTGGATTCATACGAAATTCCGCCCCAAACCATGATGCTGCTTTTTGACGCGTTGGCACGTCCCACAGTTTCTGCAATTTTGGATCTGTCTCCGTGTCAACACTACACTCGTACGCGGTAATTGTCACCGAGGAAATGTACGTGACTCATATGAGAAGACGATCCTGTGACACCCTATCGTCCACATATTTCTAATCTCCCACCATTCTAGACGTTGTTGTCTATTCTGTAGGGTAAATGGCAGTCTACATACTTGCACATGCTGCAGAATTTTGAAAGATGTGCTTTATGGATTTGCCAACATCTTCCCTCTGACGCGTTGATTTACATGTAATGACGTCACTTTGACTACGCTGGCATCCCAAATTCATTCAACTTTCCCTTGTTTCAACCATTTTCGAAACAACCTGTGCATTCTGTCCAGGTGTCTATGTGATTTGCCGTAAGGATCAACCTCGGTCCAATGAACATATTCCTCATAAATTTGTCTATTTGCTGGAATTGACTCTTTCAACTATGGCTTGGCATTTTCTGAAATTAACAAGCGTCCTTTTGGACAAGAAGAAATTTTCAAAGATTATTTTTCAAAGCAACAAAACTGAGCGAAAATTGCATACTCTGCTGGTTTATCACCGTATACTTTATACAACATGCGCTAAAAGCTGCTCATTTCTCATAATTTACGTAGTTTAGTAAGGTGCATCCTATCTGAAATTTGCATACTTTTATGGCCACTGCTTTTTCTCCATTTTCAGAATCAGGCAGTGTATATATATATATATATATATATATATATATATATATATATATATATATATATATATATATATATATATATATATATATATATATATATATATATATATATATATATATATATATATATATATATATATATATATATATATATATATATAATAAATGTAGGTAATTGTTGCTTGGTGTAAAAATAATGCAATATATTTATTATAAACAAATTAATATATATATATTTTTTATTTTAAAATTTTACAGAGAAATATGCAATATAAAAATAGTCTGAGAAAAACATGCATTTACAAATTTATAAAAATTATTAGACTTGATTACATTAAAAAGTTAAGAATAATATAAACAATAACGTCATTATCCATTTTTCATGTTGCAAAATTGACAGCTATCAAGATCGTGATATTGTGAGCTTTGCTAAGTGATTTCACATTTGTATCCATTTGATGAGAATTCCATAGCCAGTTGGCTGCATTTACATGTCACAAGAAAGTACTCCAGGAATTATCTTATGCTCTTAGTCTGGAAAATATCCATGAAGAAGGCAAACATTGTCCTATAATCATAGAGTTAGTTGTGAATAATAAAAAAGTTAAAAAAATATTACGCAATGAATAATACATATTTATAAGAAAATTCCAGAATTACTATTGATTAATGAAACATTTAATATTTTTCCCAAAATTTTTACAAAATGGTAAAAAGTGTATCATATATATATATATATATATATATATATATATATATATATATATATATATATATATATATATATATATATATATATATATATATATATATATATATATATATATATATATATATATCAAATTGTTCAAATGCAAGTAATTATTTTGTGAAATACAAGAAAATAAAATAGGTTTAATTTTTGCTGGAGTAGTTTTCTGTTTTTCATTCCAGTGAATGTAAAGGTTGAAGGACGAAAATTATTGTGAATAACATGTTCTGATTGAAATAAAATATTCACTATTCCTAAAGAATGCATTATAAATAATATAAACAATTTATATTTTAACCATTATATTTTAGCTAAGAATATGTTAATTTTGATTTATTATTTTCTACTTAAGAAAGTCCACTGAATATGAAAATAGTATGTTGCTTATTATATATGTATCAAATTTGGTTTTGAAGTTCACACCAATTAATTGTTTAGATTATACTTTTGGTTGCCATTTTGGTTAAATATAATTAATACAACTGCTACCACATTTGCGGAGTAATTGATTTTAAATATTTCATCAGTGCATTACAAGCTCATAAAATTAAATATCATATTTTGACAACACGTTATTTAAAACTAAGAAGAATAATTTCACTAACTCATATTCATTCTTCAGTGTCGTTATGCACAGTTAACTACAGATTTCATGACATAGGTGATGTTTATATAGCAGGAGTTAGTAAAGAGTTTTTCGATGATAGAGATCGATAGTTTAAAACTTTGTATAGTGACAAAGCTAATTTCACACCCGGAGAATGAGCAGTTTATTTAATTGGTAAACTTAAACTAAAAGTCTCTACAGACTTAGTCGTTGCATAAAGTCAAGTATGACTTTCGAATGTCCACTGAAAAGTGTAATATTAATGTAAGGATACTTGACACGGACAAATGAAGTCTCTCCCTTTTGTATTTGTGGATGTTAATCTAGAACCTACTATCCTCACCTCTGAAAATTTGAAGGATAAAGATACTTTTTAAATTATCGCTTACACAGCGTTAATTGTTATCACATGTCTTCAATCATCTACCTTAAAAACATTTCATGGAATCTTTCAGAAATTTCAAACCAATTCAATTCAATCTTCTTAAAGTAATAAGAAACTATGTGCCTCATGTTAAAGTAGTTTGAAAATATAAAAGCATGAAATATGATTTTAAGTTTTTATTGTAAATAATAAATAATAATAAAGTAATTAATTAAACCCCCCCAAATTCCATGCTTTTTTTTAAATATTTAGGCTAGTTTAAACATATTAACAAAATTTCAAAATTTGTTCTTTTTCCATTATTGTTGGATGATTTTTATAATTTTGGTATGATATCGAAACTTTATTAATGACAATGAAAAATATTCTTAAAACGTAAAAAAGAAAAAAAAAATAGTGTAAATTATCATTTTTAAAAGTTTTAGATTATTATTTAGAAATTATTTCCTTGTTTGTTTAGTTGTTAAAAGAATTATAGCGTTTTGACATTTTAACTTATATTTTCTTGTTTATAAGTAATTTTTTATTTCCTTTATTAATTTTTTTAAATTTTGAGCTCATAATTTATATCAAATTAGAAGATTCATATTTTAATTTTAAGGATGCATTAAAACGCAAGTAGTTAAAAAATATTTTAGGAAATCATAATCAAATGTAAATATTGCAATGTTTCCTCCTTAATTATTACTTTTATGTTTGGCTATATGCTTAACAATATCAAACATATTGCCTCAAAAAATAGTTTATAATAACTATTATTGGAAAACACGTAGAAAAAGTATTGATTAGAAATTGACAGAAGATATTTCTACATAGATTTACACTAAAAAAATGGAAGATTAATAAACTATATTAACTTTTTCATCATCTTAAATTCGTTAAAAGTATAAAAATAAAGGATGGAATTACTCGGAGGTCTTTAAGCATTTTTAGCTCTTTGATCGACAGTTTCTGATAAATTAAGCAATAAAGACGTTGACTCATAAGAGTTTTCCTTACCATAATATAAATCATGATTAATCTTATATTTATACCCTTACAGCCATCTTCAAAATTTCTTACACATCCGTGGTATGTTATATATAAGGAACATGAAGAATTTTATGATGTCCATTTGTGTCGTATTTCAACAACGAATAAAACAATGTAATTCATGAGTCTTCCTGCTGTTTAAATCATGGATGGATTCAGTTTAGTTTCCAATCTCTGAGGAAAAAATGAAAGCCAGTGAAAAAAGATCTCGTTGGTATTTTATATCTATCATTACTCAAATGGATAAAATATCGTTGAATTTAAAAAAAAAAAAATATTTATTTTTCTATTTTACTATCCAATTTCTGTGTGATAGAAATTAATCTTAAAAATAAATTCATGAAATATTTATTGCTTTGATAAATATTAAGTACTGCTTTTAATAATATTTAATAGATAATAAATATATATTTATATATCCTGGGTTAAGTTACTCAGTGTATTTAATAATAAAAATATACAGAAGTTAAATTTACATTTTTTTTAGCGAATCTTTTATGTGTAGGCTAATCGAAATCTTTGATGTTTGCTAGGGTGACAGAGGTTTACAAAAGATCTTAAATTATTATGTCTTGATACGATTTTTATTTGTTATCCATTAATTAATGAATATAGTTCAGTATTCTAGAGTATACTTGGTTATTGGTCTTTATGATTTATTAAAATATTTAAAAATATATAGAGTTTATTTTGAAATTTTGTCTCTTATTTTTATGGGTACAAAACAACTGATAAAATCCTTGACAATAAGGCAATTTTCAGAGTAACTTAAAACTTGATCATATATTGTTAGGGCAGCATATTAAATTGTGTAATAGTAGTTTGAGATTATAACATATATAGGAATCGGCTACGTTTATTAAAATACTTTTTCTTCAATTAAGCTCATGGCATTGTAGCGAAATATAATAATAATAATAATTACATTTTGTAAAAAAAAAGTACATTAATTAGTGGAATATGTTAAATTTTTAAAAGAAATAGCTCTTTCATTATTATTTCAAATAATTTTTATTATTATTTCAAATAAAAATATAATTTTACTTGATAAATTCTAAACACTAAACAAATGAATGCTACAATAAAAATTGAATTTTTATTATTTTTTATTAATGATTTTATATTATTTACATTTCATCAAATTCAGGAAAATGTGACAAAAAATTTTTAACGTTTACAATTTATATATCAGTATTGTTTATTTTTAATAAATCAAATATTTAATATATATATATATATATATCACATTGTTTATTTTTAATAATCCCAAATATTTAATATATTTATATATATGATATACATATGTGTATCATATATATATGAGTGATATATATATATATATATGTATATATATATATATATATATATATATATATATGAGAGAGTATATATACATACTACTATATATATATATATATATATATATATATATATATATATATATATATAAATTTTAAAAGCAGATAACTGTTATTTTACATGAATTAGAATACTATACGATGCATTTTAAATTATTTTTTTTATCTAAGTAAGTAATAATGGAATACAATGAATTACGGAGTACCATCATTGAAAAGTATAAACTTAGTTTCTAAACAGGAATATAATTGTGAAATTGTTCAACAAAAGCAGCTTGATTGGACAACGCATAGGGCTGTAAAAATTTGATCACGTAAGATGCATCGAATGATTTGCATAGAAGCCTCAAATGAAACTATGCATTATACAAAGGGCTTTCCTGTAAGAAATGGAACTGAGAATCTACTAAGAGCTGATTTGTAGTCAGCACACGGCAACACTTTTCTTTTTTAGTTCTCTTCCTGCAATTGTTACTACAAGCTAGAGATACCTACCTTTATGTTCTTATACGAAGCATTCTTCCCGTAGAAGCCTGAATGCATCTTCCCGCCGGAAGAGAAGGGCAATCATTATTATTCATGAGCTCCCGTTTCCGGAGAAAAAGTTCCCGGAAAGAAAGGGTGGGTTTGGCGGAAAGGAAAGTTGGAAGAATCGACTCTCAAACATAACCGTCATCAGCTATTGACAACTAAATGGATTGGCACGTTCTGCATAAAAAAAGTAAAATGAGTGAAGGCTTTTTGAAGATTTATGATCCTGAGTTGAATATGTATGTATGTCAATGCATTTTTTTGATATAAATAGTAGTTAAATTTTATATACTTTTTATGCCTTCAAGATAAATATTCTTTGTTTTTTGGTATTTTGTTAACCTCATTCAGAATTCAAATAACTTTTTATTCAGTGTAATAATATCATAAAATATTAACTTCAGAATTTTTGCATTATTGTCGAAATATTCATTATTGAAATTAATTTCGATTAGTTAACATACTTAAAATATTGTGTACATAACACTTCTTGTTAGAAATTTGCATATTAGGAAGTAGTTGCTCACGGAAAAATTAGCATAATATGCAATAGATGCAAAACTGAAACAGACTATATTTAAGAGAAAATAAACTTGTATATGTATATATGTCTAGTTATGTGAAGAAATGAAAGTTAGCAATAATTATTATCATTAGAAGGAAGCATATGCAATAAAAATGTATTATATTCAACGCTTCATTAAAATTGATCGTAATAGGAAACATTTAAGTATATAATTACTTGTTATATTGATAATATTACGAGCAATTATATTGTTAAAATGTTTTTTAATAGTTTTACCGTATAATGAGTAGGGAACTTTGAAAATATCGTTTAATATTATCGGATATTTTTTAAAGCTACCTACTTATATTTTTATCAGTTTTTAATGCAAATATAAGATACAAAAACAAAACCAATATATCATTTGATAAAATATTGAATTAATTGCATTTTTACGGAATATTTGTAAATCTCTCATTTATATATATATCATTATATAAAAAATATATTCTTAAAAAATGTCTGAAGCGTTTTAATTATCTTTCGTATTTTTTAAAGAAACTAGTAGTTGATATTTATTTCTAAGAAAAATATTTACAAATGAATTGAAGAAATGAAGAGAAATTTTATAAAAATGCATTTAATTTATCTTGCATGTTTTTACTCAACTTCAGTAACGTGGCTTTTATTGTTTTTTTTTTAATAAAAATAAATTTAAAGAAAATAAATTGAATATAAATAATTTTTTAATAATACGAAATACAGTCACATTATAAATTGAACTTAACATTTCTCTATTTTCTTATCGGAGAGTTGACTTTTGTGAACAAATTAGATTTTCATTCTCAAATAATGTTGCTTTGTTATAAACGTAGAAATACCCGTTGATGATAGGTTATTTTTAAATACTTGACAATGTCCAAACCATTTGTGATAAAAGCCATTTTGATAATAGAATCAATAAGAAAATAAATGATACGAGTGATCTACAACCATTATTTGTTCTCTTGATTCATCTACAGTCTTTTCTTTTGAAAAGCTAAAGTAATAAAATAGCTGCTTTATTACAACATGTCCATTAATCTTAATATTTTATCTCTAATTCTTAAATTCTCATTTAATTTTAGGCAATTTATTTGAATTTAAAATATTTTTTATGCATTTAAATTTTGAAACTTATTTATATAATTATTAAATTTATTCTCTTATATACCTATTGAAATGCTAAGTATCTATAATAATATTAATTATCTGGACGCAAAAAATTAGCACTTATTTTCTAAATTTTGTGGTCCTACTAAGTTTTATGTAAATATCAACAGTTATGTTTTTAAATTTTAATAATGTATATGCAACCGAAAATAATTTAAAAATTAAGAAATTATAAGTATTAAGATATTTCCTTATCCCATTTTCTTTATAGCAATAATAATAATAAAAAATATATAATTTTTAATATTGCTTGAGTTGATTGCTTTTTATATTGAGTTGCATTAAATGATAAGTACAAACAACACAACATAAAAACATTGGTGAGAACAGTAAAATATGGTAGAGGAGGAGTTATGGTATGGGAGTGTATGTCGTCCAATAGAGTTGGTAATCTTGTTTTTATTTACAATAAATTGGATCAGTACAAATATATTGAAATTCTAAAGCCAAATTTGAAATATTCAGCACGAAAATTGAACCTTCTTAACGATTTTAAATTCTACCAGGACAATGGTCCTAAACACACTGCTTTGAACGTTAGACTCTGGCTGATGTATAACTGTCCTGAAATAATAAAAACACCACCACAATCTCCAGACTTAAATCCCATCGAGAATATTTGGCAAGAAGTGGAATCTAGAATTCGCAAACACATCATTTCTTCAAATCAACAATTAAAATCGGTGCTTCAAGAAAAATTAGGTAAAATCACTCCATAAATATATATATATATATATATATATATATACCACATAAATAATGTACCTCAAATTTAACATCTACACAAATATAAAATTTATAGATTGCTTACAAGTTTTTATTTTTTTTATTTATTTATTTTTTATATTAGTGTTATCAGTGTTTCATTTTAATTACAACTGTTTTGAGCTATACTCAGGAATACATAACGGTCTACCAAATTTCTATTACTATTATGATTTTTTATGCATATTTTGAAATTAAGAATAATAAATTATTTTAATATCAACAATAACAAATATCTGAAAGGTGTATAATAAATGGCTTAAAATAATTTACGATCCACTAACTAGTTTTAAAAGTGTGGTCTTAAAATGTTATAGATTTTCTTACCCATTAAAATAATTTTCTGATTTAAATGACTCAAATGTCACAAATTTTAAGCTAATCAAAGTTTGTGTGTCGCAAAGTATGCTTCTATTTAGATGTGCATAGCAATGTGCACAATAGATGATATAAAATGTATTAAAATATGTCATCAAAAATGTAGAATGTAAAATATCTGTATGCCCAAATAGTATTTTTAATATGCATACACATGCATAACATCACAAAAATTTATTAAGCTTCAAAATGTAAATTAAAAAAAAAATTAGCTCAACACAATTTTCAAAAAATATTTAATAACAATTACCTACAACTTAATATTTTTATTAAATTCAATATTTTTATTAGAATTTAATATTTTATATACTTGTGTTAACCTATTTTAAGTAAATAAGAATATTGACTGTTTACATGCTTATTAAATTTTAAATGAAATTCTTGAATATAATAATTCAAAATTTATATTAATGTTTACATTTAAGCATGATAAATAATAGCTAAACTATCCAATTACTTTATTATTTTATTTGTATCATTTTCGAAGCATTATATTAAATATTACATTTTTATTATTATTATACATTTAGAATGCACTAAATAATAAATGATCATTTGAAAAGTTAATGAAAAACAGCTTTTGAATACTTCAAGTTAAAATTCAATATTAAGATCTTATGAAAACACTATTTGTGATTATTATTTCAAGTGTAATTCGACATGATATATCACTTGTGGGATTTATAAATATTATTTGAAGTAAATTAGATATTCAATAAGTTTGAGACAGATTACTCATAATTTTATCTATTTGGCAATAACACTAATCAATTAAGTAAATAATTTTATATAAATTAAATGAGTGCGTAAATACTTTGTCACAAATTATGCTTTTTCTATTGATATGAATGATTAATAAAAATACTATTTTCGACAAAGATGCTCTATTCAATTATGATTTTATTCCTGAAATTAAAAACCAATTATTATACTGTAAAATAACTATGCATCAATATTCTTACATAATAAAATGAAAATTATATTCAGAGTGTAAAGAATGTGATTTGAAATAGGTGAAGGAGCCCTAAAGTTTAATATTGATTTAAAAAATAATTTTTGAAATGTGCAAATATAATTCTGTTGTTGAAAATAAATTAAAGTATATTTAAAAGGCTTTTTCCATGTTTTATAGCTTATAATGAAACAGGATGTAAAATGTGCTTAGAAAAATTAAATTGAGTAAAATTCTTAGTGAAATTAGTTTTCAGAGTATAAAGAATGTGATTTGAAATAGGTGAAGGAGCCCTAAAGTTTAATATTGATTTAAAAAATAATTTTTGAAATGTGCAAATATAATTCTGTTGTTGAAAATAAATTAAAGTATATTTAAAAGGCTTTTCCATGTTTTATAGCTTATAATGAAACAGGATGTAAAATGTGCTTACAAAAATTAAATTGAGTAAAATTCTTAGTGAAATTAGTTTTCAGAGTATAAAGAATGTGATTTGAAATAGGTGAAGGAGCCCTAAAGTTTAATATTGATTTAAAAAATAATTTTTGAAATGTGCAAATATAATTCTGTTGTTGAAAATAAATTAAAGTATATTTAAAAGGCTTTTTCCATGTTTTATAGCTTATAATGAAACAGGATGTAAAATGTACTTAGAGTAATTAAATTGAGTAAAATTCTTAGTGAAATTAGTTTTCAGAGTATAAAGAATGTGATTTGAAATAGGTGAAGGAGCCCTAAAGTTTAATATTGATTTGAAAAATAATTTTTGAAATGTGCAAATATAATTCTGTTGTTGAAAATAAATTAAAATCTATTTAAAAGTCTATTTCCATGTTTTATAGCTTATAATGAAACAGGATGTAAAATGCTTAGAGTAATTAAAATACATAGTTGTATGATTTATTTAAATTTTTATCCTTTTATCCTATGGATTTTGCAAATTATGAATTAAATATAAGTAAATATTTAAATATAATATAATTAGATTTAATGAATGTTTTCAAAAATATGAGACTATATTCAAAAGAAAAATCATAGACTTCCTCTATATAAAGGCGTATTTAAGACGGTGAATATAACTATAAAGAATAAGCACAATGATGGAAAAAAAATTTACAAATGAGATAGGTTTCTTTATTATGGTATTGTTTGAAGTTTCTGCATGACATTTAGAACATTATTCTAAAAAAATGTTCAAGTCGTTGCAAAGTTTAAGTGTAATTGCGTACTTCTCTAGGGTCCATAAAAACTGTTTAAGCGTCTGTTGTGACAGCTTCAGGCTTAAAACAAAAGAATAGTTTACGGAATGGTTGCTTCTACAACCTCGAGGTTCATATTAAGCTTTCCATCTAATTTCTAATTTAGGTGGAGTCATTATAAGTATTATTATGTTATCTCGAGGCAGTTTTTATTATAGACTTATTTACTGCAATGTGTATAAAGTTATTTAACGAACGGACGTAAATATGGTCATTTGAGGAACAATCATTTTTTAAAAAAAAGGTTATTTCCTTTTCTTTATTGAGTGGAGAGAAAAGGATAGTGGAAGACTTTTTTTTATTTTATGACTTATAAGGATAAATAAATTAATATTAGTGCAAAAATAATTTTAAATGATTTATCATTTGATAAAATAGAATTAAGCATATTTTGCAAATTATATGTCTTTAAATAATGCGGAAATATAGAAACAAAAATTTAATTCGTGTTCTAAATCAATTTAGTTTCATTAGTGACTTAACATTTGTTTTTATTTAAGTGAAAGGTCAAAATGAAAGTATGTATTTAGTTTAATGTTTGTCGGCAAAATATTTTTCAGTTTTTAACGTAAGATTTATTCATGTGTATTTGTTCTTTATCTTGAGAAATGATAAAGAGCTACTACACAAACTTCAAAAAATGTATTATGAAATATATTGTTATTAATATATATAGGTTTAAGGTTTTATGTAGGAATACAGAACATTATGTATACTATTATAGTCTTTAAAATATCTACAGGAAAATGGTTACCCATTAAATATAGTTAATAAACCAGAGTAAAAGAAATTCCTGTGACACATAATTTATAAGTTTTAGAAACTTTCAGGTGAAATAGCCGATTTCTGAGACTCCTATTCTGTGACATAAAAATTATTATATTTTTAAAACTACCAAATAAAGTAGCCGGTTAAAAAGAGGAATCGAAATGAAGAAACTATTATTCTGACGTCTCATGAACAAATTGCATTGAAATGTTGTTGCATGAAAACACGTTTCTGCGGTGCCTATTGCAAGAAGACAAAATACTTTCCACCAACCACATAAGTTTAATTGAATTCCAATGGTATACTATTCATTTTGAAGTATATTTATCATATTCTTCAGTAGTCATGCCTGCGATGATTGCCTGTAGAGTATAGAATTGATTAGTTCTGGATGATGTTGCAGAATGCTTTTCAAGATCACATTAGTTTACAATTGTTAGCGTTCAATCAGGTGAACATAATATCTATATGACCTTATATATAAGTAGCTGCATCACAATCTGTAATTCAAGAAAATAAGCACCTGCACAAATAGTTTGGTAATTTTTATAATCGAATATAATTTCAACAGGCAAAATAAATAATAAAATATTTGACGCTATATCAAGGGTAGGGATGCATTTTATATTGTAATTGGCTCTGAAGTTGAATACAAAAATGAATACCATCATTCAGACGACTCCAGTAATTTATTCATATTTATGAGTATTGCATATGTACTTCTTGCTGAAGCTGCATTTACCCTGCATTTTGAAATTTAACCACAAAGTCATTAGTCATAATCAAAGTCATTAAAATATTTATCCCAATTTATTCTTAACAGTTTCATAAAAATAAAATATTTCTAGTATATTACATTTCACCTAAAAATAATTCGTTGTCATTTACATTTTTTGCTGTAGTAGTTTTTATAGTCAATAGTATTGGTCCATTTATACCCATAGTGTAAAGCAAATAAAAAGAATTTGCCAAATAGAAATATTCAATTACATTACCATTTAAAATGATATCCCTTTTAATTAATTAAAATAAAAATATATTATTAATAACAATTATTAATAACAATTATATATATATTAATAATCATTATTTTACTGAACGAAAAAAAAATTGCATGATGGAATCTGATGATATTATTTATAATTTCTTTTTTTATCACATTTATATAAAATGTAATAATTAAAAAAATGATAAAATGATTCATTTTGTTAATAAATATATTGAAATGTCTAAAAAGGTGCTTTTTCTACATTTTATTTAATAATTAACCTTCTGAATTTCTTTAGTATACTTAACAAGTACTATAGCATTTTACCATCGTCTCTGTTATTCTTTTTTAATGTTTTTATCACATTAAAAAATCTACGGTTTGAGTTCACAAAGCACAAGAGTTGGCCATAAACTGTTTTCTAATGGATAAAACTTCTCTTTTTCATTTTCCTACGATTTTCCCCCAGAAGTTGCCTATCTCCAGGACTTTTATTCCAAAATTTTCGCTGTTTTTCTGTCTCCCTAAAAGATATCTGGAAGAAATGGTGTGTTCCAGACAAAAAAAATAAGCCCTTTTCCTTTTACAACAAGAAAAGAATGCCTCTAGGGTATGCATTGCTTTTCATACCTTTCCAGTTTATATTCTGTTCCCTGCCTTTTGTGTATAGGACTCTGCCATTTGCGCAGCGCAAGAGCAAAATGCTGCCTGAGTTAATTGAAACTCTATGTATGGAGAAAATGTGGGGACACAAAGAAAGGATTCTCCGTGTAGCAGAACTTTATCCCTCGCTGCATTTAGTTCATTACTTGTTTCGGGGAAAGACGTGGGTTGATTTTTTTTCCGTATCATGCACTCTACTTTTCTTACATAAGCTTTGAGTAGAAAAAAGGCAATTGGAAATTTCTAGCTGCAATTCGCTTCCTTTGTATTCCTAAATAACACATAAGGAAAGCCACATTTATTTGCCACTTTATCCTTAAACGAGATAATACTAGCTACATAGTTTTTGTCTACTTTATATTTTACTTCAAAACCACCTGGAAGAAAAATTTTATAACTTAAACTAACTTCATTCTATTTTAGTCGTTATACTATAGGTGAAATTAAATGAAATGTTAGTACATTATATATTGGATAAAATTTGCTGTAAAAGGGAAAGAGCATCTAGGAATATTTTGGATAAGGATATCTAAGAACTATATCGTAGTAAAAATTTAAATTTATTATATTTTAAAGATTTAAAAATACTGTTGTAAAAAATACATTTCCATTAACATAATATTTTAAAAAAGATTATCTATATTAAATTAAGTGGTCAGAGAAGTTCAAATTATTTTGAATCGATAATTATTTTAAATTATTCACTTCGTTAATCAGTGCAGAAAAATTATTTTCAATAAAATTATATAAAAATTATATATATATATATATATATATATATATATGTGTGTGTGTGTGTGTGTGTTTGTTTGTTCATTATTTTTCCCCAAAAAATTAGCATAGTATTATAGATATATTGTTTTAATGTTACTAAATGGAAGCTTTAGCAATATATGTATTGTAAAAAAAAAATAAATTGCAAATTATAATAAAATAATTAAAGTAAGTTATGAAATGTGTTGAAGAAATTGTTTAAACAAATTCTATTTATTTTAATCTTTCTTCAATAAGTTTACTTGAATGGATTTCAAAATAGCGATATACATATCACACACAAATACTCATTGAAATATTGTATATAATTTGAATCTGACATTGAATTATATCTATATATTGTATCAGTTTTTTCATTTGCTAAACACTTATTTTTTAACATTTTTTATTATTTATTATATCTATTTTATGTTAACTTTACATTTTTATTTTATACTGATTTAGAAATAAGTAAGTGGTACATAATTTCAAAGAATAGTTAAAATATGACATGATTTTTTAATAATGTCATCTAATCAAATGATAATGCATCATAACTTTCAAAATAACAAAAAAATATTACATAGTGATTTCTGGTTCGTATTATAAAACAAAATAATGATAAGAATATTAGAGGAATATGCTTCAGAAAATTTCAAACTTTGCTTCTGAAATTTTCTTGCATAATTACCAATTACAACGTATATTTAAATTTATGTACATATTTATAAATAAACATCTATGTATGCACAACGTTTAATCCTACTTTATTATTAAATTTGATCTAAAGCTAACAAATTAAAATTTTCTATGCATCTCTCTAACAAGGCAAACAATTCGCAAATACTATTATAATGAATGAAAATTTAAAAATCTCATTATAATTTAAACATGAGAAAAAGTAGAATTATGCAATATATCATTTTGGAAACAAATTCCTTCGACAAAGGTTTCTATGCATTTCATTGAAATTGAAGTAAAAGTAAATTTCACATTTTCTATTTTCTGTTTAACCATTTTAAAATTGGACTTCTACGAGAAGAAATTTCTCTAACTGAAACCAATCTGAGTAAACTTAATACATGCAGGACTTCTAGGTCAAATGCGAATCTCTCAACATGAGGTGCCTTAAAACCGATTCTAAAAGAGCCACAAAAACTTTTGTTTACACGGTGTGTTTTCACTTGGACTGTTATCAAAAATCTAGGTCACTGAATTTCTTTGCAGTTATTTCTTTAACTGGTCTCAATTTTTTCCCCTATTTTATAGCGATCGATCGTAGTCCTCTGTACTAAAGACGCATGTTTCACTAGTTTCTCTTCTATTTATCTTCCTGAGGCATCGTTAGAAATAAAATATTTGAATCTAAGAAGGTTGAAGATTTCTAGATCCCTGAATTTTCTTAATTAGTTTATTTTTGAGAATAATCTTTCTTATCAAGGAAATACATTTCTTTAAATGTCTTACATTTGTTACTGATTTATATATATATATATATATATATATATATATATATATATATATATATATATATATATATATATATATATATATATATATATATATATATATATATATATATATATATATATATATATATATATATATATATATATATATATATATATATATATATATATATGTGTGTGTGTGTGTGTGTATGCGTTAGTAGAATATTAAATATGTGCATATGAAAATTATTTTTATAAGATTTATATAAAATATTTTAAATATTTTATCTATATATTAAATATTTTCACAAACATCTATATATTAAATGTTTTCACAAACATATCCAAGTAGAACATCAACTATCTGAACTCAGTCTATCCACATCACTGATTATCAGAATAGCTTTCAAAGTTTCAAAGAAATAAATTAGATTTAAGAAAAGAAGGAAAATGGAAAAAAGTTAAGAGCAGAAAGAAGAGGATAATGAAGTGTCACTTGAGGTATTAATAAGCATTTGGTTGAAAATTGTACAGAAGATAGTACTGAAGATAAAGGAGAATTGATTATGAGTCAGACTCTCGATTCACATACACACAAAATTGCGAATGATAGTAAATTAACTGAAATTGACCTTAATGACCAAGTTGAAATAGATACGGGACCATCAACTAGTGAGAATTTGCCTGCATTTCAAGTAATGGAGCTTCAGTCCGAGCGTGACCACATGCAAATTATCATTGTCAATCGGATTTGCGACTTAACTGCCCATAAACGAATGAAAGCAATGAAAAAGCTCACCCACTGCAAGCAATGACTTTTAGTTACAGCAATATACGTGTTAATACTTACTGTGTTGATGAATAGCATTTGTGAGCACATTTATATAAAAAAAAGTGTTGCTTCTCTTTTATTTAAGGGATTAAAAGCTATATTACTTAAAAATAAGGAGTTTTTCTCCCATTTTTCAACTTACAATAGCTAATTAAACTGGATCACTTTTGAAATAATTCATTTTACTGAGTTTTAGTTTATTCGAATGGGGTTCGGTCCCAATTTATTCTGATTATTGGAGTTCAACTGTATTAGATATTTTATTGAATTAAATTAGGTTTTCAAGTGAACAATATTTAATGTGGTCAAATTCATTCCTAATGGCTAAAACAGATTAATATACAAAATCACAATATTTCTTATTTGCGTACATTTGACGAGTCATACTGTACGTTTCCTATAGATTTTAGGTGTGAATTTAAGTTTTACCAAATTCAAACTTTGAAAACAAATTTTAGTTTTTTCAGACACTCAGTATTGTGCATTGGTTTGCTGAAATTTTTAGTTTGATAATTTTGAAATTGTGATGGAATTCATAAAGTGATATTAAAATTAATGATAATATAAAAAAAAGATTAAATAATTTGGGGCATCCACAGAGGGCTGTACTTCCTATCAAAATGCTGTTCAACGAATTACAATTTCATTACCTATCTACTTGATGAAGACTCTTTGAGAGAAATTAATTGTACTTAGGTTTTCTATCATAAATTTCACATTTTTCTTCATGATAATTTTTTTTAACTTCAAAATTTTAACCTCCTAAGTGCATAATTTGATTGATAAATGCCATTCCTGCTGATATTTTACAATTCTATTTTTATCGCGTTATTTTGTAATGCTTGATGGGTGTACGTGGTCAAATAGTACAATAAAATTTTCATGATTAAAGAGTACATATTTAGTTACTTCAGAATAAAGAGACATTATCATTTCAAATGAATAATCTTATTTATTCCAGATACTTTTTTCTTGAATATTTCTAGTAAGTTTTCTTGAATGTTTGACTTGCTGCGAAATTAATAAAATTGTTTTTAACATGTTATAAGTTGTCTTTTTTTTCTGAACATCATAATTTTACAACATTTGATTTACTCTAAAGTTTGATAATTAGTCTTCTTCCTAATTAATTATATTACACTGATAAGGACTAGAATTTTACAGCAGTAAACTGCTTATAATTGCTTAATTTTTTGAAAATTTACTTATATTTGAAAAAAACAAATCCTTTATGAATGAAGTAATTCTCTACTATATAAATTTCAATATTTGATTATACTCGCATGGTTTTCAAGAGAACAGTCTTGATAAAATATTAATTTTATTTGCCCGCATACAAATAACATATTTACATGTTATTCCCTTAACTAACTGTAAAAAAATTATAATTTTCCATACATAATTCCACACTTATTATTCACTAAAAGCTTTTTCATTGAGTACAAATGAATTAATTTTGCAAATTTAAAATAAAAATTCAAAATTATTACTCTCTCATTAATTATGATTATTTTTCATTGTAAAAGGAAACTTAAATTTTCTTTTACAGAATCTATTTACAAGAGAATCAATATTTCAACATTAATATAATACACAACTTATTCAAAAAGTTACGACTTGATTTAAATAAAAAATTGTAAATATTATTTTAATTTAAAAACTTAGTACAAGGAAAAAGTTATTCAGTAAATTAGAAGAAATTCATTACATAACTTAATTTATGATAAATATAAGAGGGATAATATTTGCTGTATTGAAAATCATAAAGAAATTATTATAAGGATACCAAATTTCACTTATCTATAGTAAATGATGGATAACAAATGATAAAATAAGTTTTTGATCTTCTTGATTATGCTAGCCAATATATCTGCGCTAAAGATTTTGTAATTTTATTTATTAGAGAAATCAAACTTCCAGAATTGTATTACTACTTCATATTAAATACACATAAATGTAATTATGTAATACATACAATTTATTTTTATACAAAAGCAAGACATTCAAAACAGTTAATACTATAACGTTAATACACGAACAATATACAAAACACTTAGTACTATATGCTAATTCATTCCTTTAAATAAAGAAGGTGATTTAGTTATTTATTTAAAGAAATGAATTTAAATATTTCTTCATTTAAATTATTTACAACACCATTTACTAATTTAGAAAATTTACTTTAAGTTATTACTTAATAAAAAAAATCTTCCAGAAATTTTTTGATAAATTTATATTTTATAGTCAAGTTTAAGTTTAATAATTTATGAAGAAAACAATTAAATCCATTATTTAAAAAAAGTTAATTATAAATCTTATTTTATTCGCAGAATAGACTTGGTAGTTGGAATTAGTAAATAGAAGTACTTTATTCAATTTGTTATTTCAACTTAACATAACTATTTTTATAGTTAATTGAAATAAGTTAATCTAAATAAGTTAAGTTTTGAATTATTTTAACGATGACATGGTTAAAAATATGTTCACTTCGAGTGTGATAATTATACTTCACCCTTCTCTCGTATCTGTACCTGTTATTTATACTCTCGTACCTGTTATTTTAATATATGAAAGTTCTACTTCGTTTTAAGTATGATACTTTTTCTAACACCACATCCGTATAAGTTAACCATTTTTATAACATATTTTTTTTTATTTTTCGTCAAATATTGTTTTTTTTTTTCTAAACTTTATGAATGACACTTTTAAAATGTCTAAGGGTGCTACTTCTATCACATCTTAATTTTCATATGATTTTATGAAATTAAATATTAATCAATTTCACGAATGTAATTCATTTCCATGCAGCAGGGCGAAGTTTGTCATAATGGTAAAATATGAATCACAGTTGATGTTGTTTTTTATGATGTACTGTTCAAAAGATTATAATTTTTAAATTTTATGGTGCACTTTTATACTTTAACTCTTAAATTGGTATCTTGAGTAATTTTAAATAAACAGAGATAAATGCAACTATATTTTCATATATTTAATTAACTGTAAAAATATGATTTGACATGAAATTGAAAGATTGCGTAATTTCTATTAAGTGAGAGAGAATAGCAATTGACCATATTATTTTTAATAAGAAAACACGTAGCAATAAATATGCCGTGCTTAAAATTAAATAAAATTATTTCGTACACATCTTTCAGATATATAAAAAGTGCAAGTGCATATTTAATATTTTAAATTTTCTAAGTATTACAAGCTACTAGGAACTGATAGTTCTTGTTATCATATTTTGTTGTAGCTCTCTAAACCACTGCCTTTAGATAGATGTATTGAAATAATTACACATTAAAATAAAAAAACCCTAAATTTGTATAAAATATTAAGTTGCACAAAAATAATATTTATCAAATTTATTTTGCCTTTAAACTGTTTTATTGTGCCTTACAATAAACAATGTAGGAATCAGATTCAAGTTTTAATATTATATTTGCATAATAATTAAAAGCATAAAAATATTTACAAACGTTCTTAGATTAAAATTTAACAAATACATAACATCAGGGAAAAATCAATGTTTTATTATTATTATCATAATTTAAATTTCTGTATCCTTATAAAATCAAGAAATAAAAACATTTTCTCTCATTTTATATATTAAAAATATTTTTTTTTAAAAATTATTTATTAATCTTTCTTTTACGTTTTATCACATTATATAAATGGAAATAGTTTTATTCCTAGTTACTGTACTTAAGCAACGCTGTGATTTCAAATTAAAACCCTGTTTTATATTTAACATGCAAGATTTAATTGTTTCCTTCAATATTTTTATTTATAATCACTAAAATAATAAATGTAAATTTAATTAAAATTTGTAAAATTGATTTTCAGAATTTTTAAAAGCAAGTATCATATAATTTATATAAAAATAATTTATTTATTTAATATATTTAATCATACATTAAAAAATATATTTTTATATTTCCATCTGCATACATCTTGCATACACATCTGAATATATATTGTTATATATTCACCTGATTTTAATTAATTTCAAGTTATTTGAAATTAATACTTGACGTGTGGTATATATATATACATACATATATATATATATATATATATATATATATATATATATATATATATATATATATATATATATATATATATATATATATATATATATATATATATATATATATATATATATATATATATATATATATATATATATATATATATATATATATATATATATATATATATATATACATATACATATACAGATTATTTCTAATTAAAAAATTTTCTTATAAATTTAAAAAAAGGACTAAAGAAATGCGAGATTTATGTATTTAACCATAAAAAATGAGTAAGTATACTGCACATATTAAGAAACGTAAAAACGGTTAAAGTGAAAAAGCCCACATTTCCATAAATAAACATTTTCAAATTACGACATATTTTAAAATGTACCTCTTATTTAAAGTTGATTGTGATATTTATACTTTAAAAAATTCAAATTCTTTTAGCTGTAAAAAAATTAAAGTATATTCCACAGTCATTTTATATTTCATGTCGAAAAAAATTACAGTAGAATAATCGATTTAAAAGTTGATGTGGTGGATTATACTAAGGCTTTAAATGGTAAAGCAGTGGAGTTAGTTATTTAGTTTCTTATATTTTTTTTTCATCTTTAAGTTCATTAGCATAATGATTTAAGTAAGGAATGCGTAAATGCTCTAGAAAAAGATCTAATAATAAAAAATTATATCTCATTATTTTTTTTAGGTTGATGATGTATGTTTTGAACAATATTTTTTTTGAAAAAAGTATAAGATTTTTAAAGCTTTTGCGAAATTTGTTTTAATTATTTTTAATATCATACTTAATGTTTCTTTGAAATAATATAACTCATTTTGAATTACTATTAGAGATTAATTTAGTTGAATAATTTTTAAATATATATGTTTACATAAAGTGTTTGTAATTTTCGCACACCCACAATAATTTATATATATATATATATATATATATATATATATATATATATATATATATATATATATATATATATATATATATATATATATATATATATATATATATATATATATATATATATATATATATATATATATATATATCATCATTTAGGTAACTTATTGAGAAAGAATTTTTGCTGTACAAAAATAAATTTCTTTCAAGAATTTTAAATGATTTACATGATAAAAAACATAATATATTCAATTTTCACACTATACAAATATAAAAATGATTTTAAAGATTACATAAAAATGCTTAAGATATTGTAAATATATGTTAAATAAGTACTCCCCAAAACTGAAAAATTTAAAAATGTTCATTATGTGAAAAATCTCTCCATAAAATACCGGTATTTTAAATACAAGAATTGATTATTACTTTTTTTTTAAATAAAATTTAAAATTAGAAAATTTGTTTCTGCTAATAAGTGCCTTTTTTTTACTTGTACACATTTTGTAGACAGATTCCAACTAAAACACTCTTAACTGTATATAAAATCTAACATTAATATTTTATTTACTTAAATATATTGATTTAAATGCAAAAATGTCCACGTGTTTGCTAATTTTAAGAGACTAAAATTTCCTACATTGCAAAAGATACAATAAATATATTTAAGTTCATTGATATAAGAATGTGAGAAAAATAATTGTTGAGCGTTATAGTTATAGCAATTTCATTACAGTAATTAATTCATAGTTTTACTGAGCATTTGATTTAAATTGCTTTTTATATACATAAATATATAAGCATAAGACCTTAGAGAAAATAAACAAGTTTTTTGTCATAAAAATTAAACTAAGTGTAAACTATATAAGTTTATTATTTAATTCACTTTCTTTGAAGAGATTAGTTTTAAATCGCAGTATGTTTATCTGTATATTTATAGATTATAATTAATGCTTATTGATTTTCTCATAAAATTTAATTTTGATAGAATAATTTTTCCTTGTATCATATTGTACTATATTCATTCTTGTAAGGAAAAATTTAATTTCTTATTTTGACATTATGTTAAAAATGGCTATTCTTAATGTAAAGCTACATTAAATGTAATTAATAATATGTTCTTAAGAAAAATAAACTATTATTACAATTTATTGAAATTACATCATATAAATTAGTTTAACCTGAAATAATTCATGGCTTTAATATCGCAATGAAATTAGATTTATATTACTTCAATAAACGTTTCATACGATTTTACATGAGAAAAATCTACTTAGAATGTGCATGAATGTATAATTTAACATAAATGTCAATATGAATAAATATGATTTTTAAATTTACTGTGTCCTTTTATCGATATATAAATCTGTAATCATATCTCCCTTCATGAAAAGGCTTATAAATTCTGTTTGATTTTATGATCTCTGGAAAGTAATCTGTAGGGTTTTTTTTTTCAGTGATTTTTCCTTTTAAATATAAGTGTTACACAGGTATTTTCCGTAACTTCGTTAGAAATAATCTTAGCGACGTTAAATTCAAAAATAAAAGATTGCATTTTATATTTATACAATCATCAAAAAATAGTTGCGTAAAACTAAATAAAATATATACATTATGCAATAAAAAAGTCATTTATGGAACTCACAGTATTGTTGTATATAATTGTCTTTTCAAGAGGTAGAGAAATAGTAAATATTTTTTTAGAACAGATGTGCTTTCCTTTACTGCAAAGGTTGCTTCGTACCGTCTCCGAATTAGTAGCACTATTTTATTCAACATTTCTTAAAGCATAAAGAATCGTTATTCAATCAGTGTTTATTTCAGTTATAATTGTGGTGAATATAATTGTTATAATGCGTCTCTACAAAGTATACCATTTATAATTTATAGGATATAAATTACGCTAGCATGTTCATTCCAATGCATCATCCTTATCCAATAGATGGTAAACGGCAAGAGTTCAATGTGGACATGCATTGTCATTTATGTAAATAAGGTCTACTTAAATGACATCTTGGATAAGACACATATAGGAAAAGATCACCTCATTACACTTGCGACACAGAACACGCGTTGGAAACATAGACTTCAGAAAACTTATTTTACTGCCTTTGTCAGTGATTTTACTGGGATGATATTATAATCCAACCACTCTCAAAATAAACCGGAATTGAGTTAGAGATTTTAAGTTTAATTGGTTTGAGTTCCTGAAACTAGCATCATTAAAGAAGGCATAGCTCTAATTGCTAGATATGCAGTTTTCGTGTTCCTTCCAACACTTTAAACGGTAGCACTGATGACCAACTTCCAAACAGATGGAGTGTTAAGGACGTGGTTTCAATATAGTACTTTGTGAAGGCATCTGGGCACAAAAACCGCCGAACTGGTCTCTCTATTGCTGTACAAATGTCCTCAATGGCGATTGTTGAATGATTCCGGGTTCTTTTGGCCTACAGGGCGATACATCTGACATCCACTGCAGTATATTTTCAGGGATGACAAAATAAACTGATTTTTTTAAAATAAATACTTGTGGTTTTTAAGGACTTCTGATTTACTCGAAACAAAACTTTTGTTGATTTTGATCACATAAACTATCTTTGTCATACCATCTCCTTCTTCTATCCTTCGATCATTTTTTTCACATGTTAAGTGATCCAAGAGATTTATTCTTGCTATATTTGAAGGCAAACCTCACTGGCTGAAACGTCTGTAGTTACCTTTCCATTTTTCTGAATATAATCTCGAGTTGCACAATTGATGAAAAATCACATTTTTCGTACGCTGCCATGTTCTCCAATGTTTTGTTTCTGACATTTGTTTTTGCATGACCTCACAACTGAATCGTGAGTCCATCATACATCTGTAAGAAGCAGTTTCCTGCAATGTAATATTTTAAAATTTATTTTGTTGCTTAGTATAGTCTCATGAGTGTATGATTCAAAAATATTTACAATGAATGCATTTTTGTGATATTTTAATATTTCATTCAATAGAATCTGCTTGGCCAAAAATTAATAAGACCTTGATATTTATGACGTAAATCGTGGCATTTCTTGCGATTTCTCATGTAAGGAAGTATATATGTATATATGAAGACTGATTGCAGGCATATATTACTGAACTAAATTTGTTCAATAGATCATCGGTATTGATTGTAATTATTTTATGTAAGCGAAAATATTTTATTTTCTTACAGAGTAAAATTGGAAGAATGCATAAGATTTATTTCCAAAATAGTTCCTTGCTTTCTAAATAATATTTAAAAATACTGCTCACTAATGAAAGGTCTAAAAATACAATATCAACATTAACTCCGTCTTTCAGAATACTCAGAACTTCTTAAGTTTCTAAATAAATATATTATTTTCAACTGATTAAAATGAAGTACAGCGACACGAATATTTAAATAGTTTTATGTTTTCTAACTGATACTATTGTTTGATTATTTTTGATTAACATGGAAATAATAGCTGGATATAATAACATCTGATTTCATTAAGTGAAAATGTAGATAACAATTCACTCATATCCACCTGCAGAATGAAACATTTTGTAGGAAATTGCTTATAACTTTATGAAATGACAATAACAAGAAGATTTTTGAAATTTGACTGCCTTATTGGAGTTGAAATTTTAGATTAATTCCTCCCAATATGATTTATATCATTTTTCTTAAAATAATAAATAGTGCGTAGAAATAATGCATTCAGGAGTTCACTAAAATGTAATTAACTATGTTAACATCACGTAAATTTAAATAGATTTCACAACATATGAAAAATTATTATTTAGTTTGAATTAGAATTATAAATTTAAAAGGGTTCAAATTTTAAATTTTATTTGAATTCGTAAATTATAATTGTTTCAGCTTCATTAAAAATGTAATTGAATATCATCTGATATACAGTTGCTTAGGTAAATGTTATATTAGTCTGAATAAAGTTTAATAAATATTGTTTATCCAGGTAATGAAGATGAATTTTTTACATTAGATTCTTTATATTAATACTGATCCAAACATCTTCATAGAAAACTAATAAAACTAAAATAATGTGAAGATATATTTAGACTTTGCATAAAAAATTTAAATATATTAATAAATATAAATAATCTTAACATTGTAATATAAAGAAATAAAATAATTATGATACTAATTTTACCATCGTTTTAAAAATTGTAAACACTCAATCCATGTATTCATTTATTTGAGAATTGTAATTTGAGAAAACAATTTTTTCTAAAATTTTATTTTGTGATTTAGTATATTATTATAAATTTTATAACATAAAACTTTTTTTTCTTGAGAAACAGATATAGCCTTTTACAAATATCACAATTTCTCTTAAAATCAGAATTAACATGGCATGTGCAAAGAGTTTTTCAAATACAATAAAAATACGTGATATGAGGATAAAGTAACTTTAATAAGTTTTATTTTTATGTCTTTTAAAAAGAAAATACTATATTGAAAAATAATATCATTTTGTTTACTTAAGCACTTCTTATTTATAAAAATAATATTTTTTTACAGAAAAGAATTAAAATGTTTGTCATATTTCTTGCAGAATGGATTTTATTCAGTTTATCGTCATATATAAAAATAAGAATGTTATATACTTGTAGAATGAGATATTTCTCAACAATATTAGTTCACAAAACAAAAAAGGAGAAATATATAAAAAAATAAAGCATATATTAATGAAAATATTTTATCTTTATATAACAAATAACAATGTTGAGAAGAAATTAAATTTTCTTAAGGAGATAAATTATGTCAAATTATAAGCGCAAATGATAATATGACACAATCTTTCAGTAATAAAATTTAGAAAGCATAGCACGAAATCCTTCCAATAAGTTTTTGTATTATAGTGTTGCAATGTTCCGTAGCCAGAAAGTTTGGGCAGCTACTGTATCTACAGTGAAGCGAAGAGAAAAGAATAAAACCGTATCTGCAAAAGTTATGCGAGACACAATCCATATAACATCTTGATATAACTCTTTCCAATATCGTCAAGGAATGAATGTTACTCGTCACTCACGTCACATGGCGAAACAGTCGCTGATTGGACGAAGGGTAAAAGGGGACAAATCCCACATTTAGGTGGACCCATGCATCTATTGATCGCTCGAATTTCGATCGAAATATTATAGAGAAACCGCATTTGGCGGACGCATCACCGCTTCCCTTCACGCCAAATCATTCTTCCATATCAAAGTTGACGTTTGTGAATAAAACCTTCCATGTAACGTAAGCGAATGGAGAAAAGGGGATAGTGAATGATTTCCCGCGAGATGGCTCTTGTTTCGGGATCCAGCTGAGAAAGTCTGCTTAGTTTCTTTTTAGATCTCAATATTTTGAGAATAACAATCAATCATACTTGCGATGGATATTTTTAAAATTATTCAATGGGTTTGAAATTTGGTGTTACATTAAGAAGATGTATTCTGAAAGAATTAGAGTTTCATCAATAGCAACGCAATTGCCTTAAATTACTCCTTTTGTGAATTAATTTAATTTAATTTGTTGATTCTTGAATTTTAAATTGATAGAATGATTATTTAATAACACATTCATTTTTATTTATTTTTCTAAAATTATGCAAAGACAAACTTATTGCAACTTATTTTAAAGAAGAATATTGATTCAAATTATATTGAGTTCTGATTATATTGTTTTTCATTAAACTGAAATATGTCTTGTATTTTAATTTAAATGATGTTATTGTTTAAATAGTTTATTGATTATATTAATTAAAAACCAAGCATTTTATTGCTAAGTTAAAAACAAATACTAAACAATATAAAAATTTTAAAAAAAAAGTAAATAATTTTTAGTTTTTGTGGGATATATTTTGTTTCAAATTTTACATTTAAGTCACATTTATGCTTAATGCTGCGAAAATAATACAATGCTACCTTGGAGATAACCTACATTAATTATTTTCTATTACTTAATAATATTAAAATCATATGTTTGCAACACACACACACACAAACACACATATAATATATATATATATATATATATATATATATATATATATATATATATATATATATATATATATATATATATATATATATATATATATATAAAGAGTTTATTTTCTCATTTTTAAGTTTTTTTTTTCCTATTTAAAACTGAATTGTTCGAAGAAAAACTTGAAATAATCAAATACATGTTAGTCAAAACTATACCCATATTTGATATTGATAGATATCCATGTAGATTTTAAATGTGATGAACCTTAATATCAGTTCTCTTCTTTATTGGAGTGTAAGTTAAATAATTATATTCAAATAAAAAAAGTAAGCATAAGAAATTAAAAGACAAATTTTCAATGTTTTCATAACTATTGATACTTTAAGGAAAAAAATATACAAGACAGTGTTGACAAACTCCAAATATATTGAGAATTTATTAATTAATCTTATTAGTTTCAATTTCTTCATTCTTTGAGTTAAAATTGTTAAAACCATATTGCTATTACAAACATCGCGGCACTGAGGGAGGTTTATTGAACTTAAAAAAATTAAATGCTTAAAACATTTAATATTTGTTAACCAAATGTATACATTTTTTAAATTATCTACGTGGTAAGCAGTGAATTTTTTCATAAAGTAAAAATATTTGTTCCCATAAAACTGGGTTAAAATTTTTCATTTTGATATGAAGTCACCAATCCTTTGATTAGCAATATATTTGCTGGAGTTAAATAAAGAGCATGAGTTAGAGAGCACACGGAGTTAGAAAAGTATAAATTCAAACTGATAGCTAAAAAGCACATGGAGATATATAATACTTCACTATAATTTTACATCATTACTATCATTGTGTATGACAAAAAATTATTCTCATGAATGTCAAAAAAAATATTCTCTGGGAAAAATAAAACCTTAAATATATATAAATAAAGGATTTAAAAAGTAAATATTCAAGAGTCAATATGATTAATTTGATTCGAGATATAAGTGTTAAGATGTGTTCTTGTGACTGTTAAGTGTAACTATTTGAAATTGTCCAAAAGCACTGTGTCTTTAAATTTGAACTTATATCGAAAGGAACTTGTGTTGTTCATACATATAAATTGTTGTAAACTTTTAAACGAGGAGAGCGTTTGGTTTAAAAGTTTGTAGAGTAATCCGTGTCATTATTTCAAGTATTTGTTATAAAATTAGTATAGCTTCTATTCAAGGACATGCTTTAAGGTTATCATTATTCAAGGAGTCTGCCTGGTATAACATTCTTAAAGATGATTGATAGTGAGTTTTGTGAGTCATTCTTACGCAATACAGGAAAATTAATTCCTATTAAATTCCACGAACTCAACTACGGCGAGAGTGTCCAAGACTTTTATTCATTTTTAGTATATGTGTTTCAGTATTTTCGAGTAATTATTGTTAAGTTAATTAGTGAAATAATGTTTTATTATTTTATTACATGTGACATTATTTTATTGATTTTAGAAAAAATCTTTATTAGAGAGTAGAAACGAGTGAAAATTAATACATTAATAACTTTTTAAAATGATGTATAATAAATTCTTTCTTATTTAGGAATACTTTCTCATCTCTCATTAGGAAAATTACAAAAGATGAAAAAAATAATTAATATAAAAACATTGAAATAATTATTACAATTCATTGCTTACTTTAATACAAAAAATACAAACATTTAATTTAAGTGGATTTCACACACAAATATTATATTTACCCATTAATAACAATGCATAATGTTGTCATTAAAACTTGATCATAAAATGAAGGTACTATGATACAAATACTGTTCATAATCAACAAACTTAAAGAGTCGTTTCATTCTTATTCCAATAGTCTTTGTTTATTTACCAGAAATATTGATTCATCAAAATTCTAAAGATATAGACATACATTTATTATGACACTCATTTATAAAATATCAATGTTTAATATTCGAGAAAAATTAAATGCCAATATTTAAATAGGATTCTTTAGGAGAATATAGATAGGTAAATTCGAAGTTAATAAAAAGTATCCCAATATTGATAAATTTCATGAAGAAATCATCATGTCAGATCATTGTTATGATCAAAATCACTGCAACTTTTGAATGGATTTCGTCGTTTAGATAACTGCAATGCTTCTGATATGCACCATATTCAAGATGGTGATATTTTATCACTAAAGAAACTTCAATCTAGGAACTTTCCTGATTTGTCTTACTAAAGAAACATTCTCATTTTTGAACGCGAAATTTATTAAATTCCATAAGAGAAACATGTTCCTTCTAAGCTAGGTAAATTGAAGGTTTTGTAAGAGGTGTTATAATTAGGAGAAGAAACCATCGCGCTCTATTCGAAAACATCCTCTTACTTGCTGAAAACTCAAAAAAAAATATAAAAAAAATGCGCTTAGTGTCTAAAAATTTACACTCACACATATACTGAAGAGGAAATAAACTAAAAACATCGGTTGATCAAAGCAAAGAGACCAACAAACAAATCAAAGATGTTTAAGAAAACATGTGATCAATGCTAAGGATTGAAGGTTCAAGACTTTGCAGAATTCTACAGTGTTCATGTTGCTAATTAAGTATTAAGGGATTATTAACACCTACAAATAAAATCACTTTGGGAAAATTATTATTGTGCACTTTGGTAAAAGTTATTATTTTTGCTTACGAAAATATTAATTATTTTCTTTTTTAGAACATAATAATATAGTTTAAAATATTCTGAAATAAAAAAACACCTACGCCAGATATAAGTCAGAATTAGCATAGATTTCTTTAAAATATCTGCGAAGTTTTCTGAACATTCAATAAACCAAAAATAATTTAAATTTATTATACATGTAATTATATAAATCAGTAGAAAAATAAGAATACTTTATATTTTTGAATAAAATATTAATATTAGAAAACAAATATTAATATTAGAAACCACTAAATTTCATTAAACCACTAAAAATCATTCTATAAGTCATTTTTCTGACAAAATATTTATATTCATGATAAATATTTAAAAATATGGGAAAATTATGTTTTGGTTATTAAATCCGTAAAATTAGATGGGAACTCATAAAAGGATAAAAAAATTCCGTGTAAAATAAATGTAATCAGATAAAAACTTCCCAAATTTACGTTATTCATTTGTATTAAACAAGGATGTATCTAACCAAAATTTATGCCTACTCTTTCAAAAGTATCAAGAATTTCAAAAAGTTGAATTTTTTAGAAACATTTATAATTTGAGAATTTAAAAGGATACACCTCTCAGCTCATTTAATTTTTCGCTTTACAAACGTTGTCTTTAATTCCGCAACGATTTACTTTACATTTAATTACATGTAAAGTAAATTTTCAATAAATCCATATAATTTTTTCATTCTCATACTTAATTTGAAGTAAAATGAAAATGATTGTCAATTTGATCTGCAGCCTAGTTATTTGCTTATAAAACTTTTTCGGTTTTGCCTCCTACAGGTTCTATGAAAAGAAAAAAAATCTAAGCATTCATAGTATTAATGATCTAAGACAGAATTTCATATTCTTCTGTATTCTTCAGCTTCATACACCGCTTATCACCAGGGAATCTTAAAAAACACTTTGAATGATCTAAGAAAATATAACCTCACATTAAGAAATCTTTGTTGTTAAACATTCATAGAATTTCAGTTTGTGCTAACTAGAATTGTTCTCATAAAATCAAAACATTATTAAAAATAAAGTTTAATGTTAATTATACTATGCTGTATTGCACAATTTACATAATATATATATATATGTATATATACATGTATATAAACATACATACATATATATATATATATATATATATATATATCATATAAAGATATTATATTAAAATATATATATATATATATATATATTTATATATACATGTATATAAACATACATACATATATATATATATATATATATATATATATCATATAATGATATTATTGAATTAATTATAATTATATTAAAGAAGATAATTTCTTAAATATTTATTTAATTGCTAATATAATGTATTTCAATTTTCCACTTTTTTCATTTTAAGTAGAAAATAGATAACACTTGAAACACACCATGTTATAAATAATGGTATGATTCAGGTATATCTACACATTATTTTTTTATAAATCTGCACATTAAGAAAAACTACACATTATTTATTATAAATCGTCTTGATGTATCGTAAAAAAGGATATGTAGATTTGTAATTATTAAGCTTGAGTAATATAAAATTAAGTATATGAATAGCTAAAAATTGCTCTTTGGACAAAATTGCATCAACATATTTTTTTTTATTTTTCAGTTAAAAGTGAATACATTTTTCAATATTTTTATTAGTTATGTAAATAAGAATTTATCGCATAAAACACATCCAAAATATTTTTTTTTTCAAGAAGATATATTTTTGTCCAAATGTTTCCGCATCTTGATTTATTTTATACATAAAAATATATTTATTAATGATGACAGTTTGCTGAATTTCTGAGTAAATTTGATATGTCTAACCAAAATTGTCTTTTAATAAACCTAATTTTTGCCTTGATTATATATTTAGAAAAATAATTAAGTAAACCGATCAAAATGCCTTTTTAACATTTTCTATTCATAGATACTGGAAATAAATATTAAATATAAATCATTTTTTATGTGAATGCGTAATATGTATTCAAAGCAATTAAATATGAATATCAGAGAAGGAGCTAATTAAGATAACGTCATAACTTTATATTACATTAATATGAAGTATTTGGAATCAATTCTTATTTTATATGTTTGAAATTAATTTCACTAAAACTATTTTTTTATTTAAACGCCTCGTGTTCATTTTCTGAATATCAAATTGTCTTTATTTTTATGATAGCATACATTTCAAACTTCAAATACATTTGGCAACCCTAGTGGTTTAATTTAAAGATCGGCAGTTTGAAAACTTGCAAGTTGTTACTTTACAACCATTTCCTTCAAAATTTCAGAGAGGGGGTGGAACTGGTATTAGGCTTAAGAGTCAGCTCCTCATGAATATTTCATGAATTCCAGAAGTTGGGCGATATTATTCGGATATCGGCTCAATCAATAATGTTCTGTAAACCCAGGAGATACCATTAAACATCCGGGATCCAAAAGTTGATCGTAACCATTTATACGAATATAAGAGACAAGTTAGATAATTTCATCAGAAACAGAAATGATAAGGTGATAATCCTAGATAAGAATTCTGAAATATTTATAAGGATATTTCCCATTAGTCAACGATTATGAGTGAATAATGTGATGTTTATTTTAGTTTTATATGTTGGGAAATATTTTGTTTACTTGTTTAAGATAGAATTTTTTTAAAAATAATTAAGGATATAATTAGTATTAAGTATTTGTATCACTTTTTTTGGTTAACTTTCATGTTTTATATAATGCATGTATTAACTTTGAAACAAAATGTATTTACTAATATTTGTATAAACTGATATTTGTCAAATTTTACTGTCATCTTTGATAAAGTTAATGCAAGTAAAGAACAATGAAGGAAAAGCACCGAGTTAAAATATTTTTTTCTTTTATTACTGTTTTGCCGTATAAAAAACCAGGAAAAGAGACCGGATGTAACATCAACATAATGGCATAGTTTATCCTCAATCATGTTAATTGAAACTAAATAATAAGTAATCAAAATCTAGATGGAAAACAATCAATTATTTTATATTTAATCAAAAAAGCCTCATATAACTCAAAATAAAAAACTCATTTTTACATGGCAGTGTTTCTAATTTAATGAGACATTAAGCTTTCCGACAAGAATCTTGATGCATAGTGTTATTAAAAAATAGTAAACAAAATAATTATATGTAATTATTGTAAAATTTAAAAGAATGCAAGTTCAGGGATCAGATATTGCATGAAGTTGATTGTAAATCCTGATTCACTATTACAGTGAGTAATTGATATGTGTTTTATTGGTTTTAAACTGTTAATATTTTAAAAATAATGAAATTAATTCCGTTTAAAAACTATTAATTCTATTACCTAACATGTTTTCCTCTGCATTAAAATTATTATGAAAAATCTTAATTTCAGACTAAATTAGTTTTAGACATTTTGGCATTGTTAATGTTTAATTTTTTTATTAAAATTCACATAAAATAAAAAATTATTACTTTATCCATGTTCATAGTTCGAATTCATTTTCAATTATAATACACAATGAAAAAGGATGAGGTTGTACTAGTTGGGAGCGTTGCCCATGACTTATCGCCCAAACACTTTATTGCGTCTTTGAATCCCTTGCTGTGTCTATGAATGAATCGCATACTTTAGCTGTCTCAATTATCACTACTTGCTAAATGTTTAGTGAAGTAAGATGAGAGGAACTTAGAGTATAATATTCAAAGTCGTCTCACCCACTTAATTATTTCTCCAATTCCTTGATGAGGTAGACATTTCTTCGAGACTTATGAATAATGATAGAATCCTTAGGTTCACTGACAGGTTTTTTAAAAATTGGGAACTACGTTTAGAAGCAAATGTAAATATCATGTACTCATAAGAGCAATCATAAAATTTTGATTCTACTATCTTGTTATTTTATCTACACCCCCTAAAATTTAAAAAAAAAAAATTAATATCGAACGTCAATAGAACAACTGAGATTATCTAGCTCACAGTAACGGGTGCTTTGTCTCTTGCACACACCTCCCATGGAAAAAGTTCTTCATTCTTTGGTACCATAAATGTTGGATGAATCTGAATCTGACGCATGATGAAATAACACATTTCATAGAATCACTCAACACCCGTCCTGTGAATCTAGTTACGCCTTAATTCCATTACATTTTTCACAGATGGCTCTCAGAAAGACCACATATGTTGACTGATATCGCCTGCATTGCATTTTGGATATTAATACATCTTCCGGCTCCATAGCGTTAATACCTCTTCCGGTTTAAATTGTTATCTTATCTAATATTTTATCTTGTCAAACTCAATACAAATAGTTGCGAAATGGTTTCATTAAAAAAATTACCGGCAATTACGGTAGCTTGGCCAAAAGAATACCGAAATTTAAAGAAATATTTCGGTACCAACTTGCTGCAAATCATGCATTCTATTCGCATTCATCATTCAGGAAATCATCTTACAATAGTTATTTTTAAACAATCTGCATGATCATGGATATCAACATACTACAACAACAAAATATGATGTCTTTTTAATTATTGTATAATCATTATGTAAGTGAACTGGTAAGGATTGTCATACATGGCAGTATTTAGTAATTTGCTTACGATAAGAAGCTTGAACACCATTAGTAACATGAATGAGTTAATACGATACTAATTTACTTTTATTATGTACTGCTTACACTGTTCAAAAGATTATCAGTACAAATATGCAAAACTTGGGATTTTAAACACGATCATTTTTACTGCCCGAAAGTTAATCATTTAACCTTCAGTCCAAGTTTATGAAGGTAGTTTTTAAAATCACAAAATCATAAATATTCACATTCTAACTGGCTTATTTATATCATTACTGTCTACATCTATCTTTGATATTAAATTTACACAATGTTTCGCAACTTTTTAAATCACTTTACTCATTTATTTTTGTGGTAAGAATGATAACTCAGCAGATCTTCAATATATGATATCCTAAATGAGAGATTTTAACTAGTCGACACAGCTTTTATGAATATAAAAGATTAGAAATTTAAAAATTTGGCAATATATATATATATATATATATATATATATACATATATATATAAATTATTATTGTTTTATTGAAAATCCATAAATCGTCTTTATTTTAAGATGTTTCAAATGTTTCGATAAAGCTTTCTAATTTTAATAGAATATAATATCAATATTTTTAAATTTATAATATATATTTATCAATGTAACTATTCTTTTGAGTATTTGTAGTCATGTATCGAAAGATTTGATAATGAAATATAAATTTAATCTTTTTATAACAAATTTAATTGCGTTTATAATAAAGTTAATTTTTAACATTTTTTACTTCAAAAACATTTGAATAATATGTGCTAAAATCATTACTTTACAGCAAAATCCGAAATACTTTCAAGTTTAAAGAGGATTCTCATTTGCATCTTTGCAAGGAGGAAAAATAAAATTCTTTTTTTAGAAATATTCAAATTCATCTTGACAATTCCAAAATCGCATCCAGCAAAAAAGAAGGAAATATTGATTTTGAGAAAACTTCGTAGCACGCTCTAACGATGCAACCGTCGTTTCAGAATCGTTATATTGGAGCAGAAATTCCGTCCCATTTGTCGGCCACCGGAGAAACCCATAAATATCAGTTGGCGTTTAACTAACTCCCGATTCCCATTCCGAAGACAATGATCGTAAATTGTGTCTTTAAAGAACGCTTTCTGCTGAGAATATTAAAAAAAAAAGAAAAATGCAAGATTTTTCCTATAACGTGCTTCATAAATAGTGAACAGAGGTGCTGATCTTTTGCTGCTTTTTTACTTTCGTTCACAGATTATTTTTAGTGCTTTTGACACTGGATTAGATGTTTAATCTGATGAAAATACTCAAGGATATTTATCACTGATATTGGGTAAAGGAGAGGAAAAGAATATTTCTTTAACAAACATAATAGGATGTGCTATCAAGTCGATGAAGATTTATGATTGCTCATTAAAAGAAGATGCATTAGTTTTTCTTATTGCAAAATGAGAAAATATTCATGAATATAAATATATCTAATTAGTATTAGATAATTTTCTGTATTTCATTGCTAATGTTTAAAATAATTATTTATTTTTTTTATCTAATTCTAATTTTAAAGTTTAATTTTAATATTCAAAATTCATTTATTGTTTATTGCAATTTGTTTTCCAGACTGAATCAAAATCCTTTGAGAAATATTTAGATTATAATTTTAATATTACGTAAACACTTAGCAAATATTTGCAAAACTTATTTTAATTATAAATATTTGCAATATAAGTTGTTATTTATAAATTTATTATTGCTTAACAAAAACAAATTAAGGACTGTTCAAGTAACTTACTCAATTTCCCTTTCCTGGTTATTTTATTCCTCTCTAATTTACATCCATAATGACTATGGAATTTATTAGGATAGAATATAAAATTATGTAAATATTTCACACAAGGAATGAAAATTTAATCTATAAATAACAGCTTTAACAAAATATTTTTTAAATGAAAAATGAAATCAATATTAACATTTACTTTTCAATTTCCCAAACACTAATCCTTATTCTCATGCTACTTAATCATATTTGTCTTTTTAAATGTTTATTAAAAATAAACACAACGATTAATCATCCATTCTAAAAATATTTTCCGCACCATATTCAACTATTTCCAACATAAGTTTTATTTAAATATTAAGAAAACGACATTAAAATACTTCTTTCATCACTACTTAAAAATCCTATTTTAATTTGTTTTAAATATTCATTTATTTAATTGAGATATTTATCAACATCGACAATTTGTAGGAATATTATTATATTGCACCCAAAAAATACTTCTTTAAAAGTTTATTTTTAATTAAAGTTAATACTTCAGTTTGTAAAAATATTCTTATAATAAAATCAAGGATCCATAAATGGATAAAATAAAGACTTTTTTGTTAAAATGTCGAAGAAAATTGTATATATTTTCATTTCCTTTACATTGATTGTACAATTTTTCATCTAAATCTATCTAACGAATCAACTCGCCTCTAATCTCAGCAATGGCATTTATCTTTAAAATGGATGTCAAATGAGCTTCGAACGAAATCTTATCAAGTTAGAACACATTCGAAGTAGTTTAACGAAGCGTCGGTTGGAAGCAGGATTAAGCCGAAGGGGATTATGTACCTTTAAATATAACTAACGAGAATTTCGATTGTTGTTAGAAATAATAGTTAAAGAAGAAGCAAAAATTAACTTGTTTTCCGTTTAATTTAAAATGCATAGATTTTAAAAATGATAAGAAAGTATTTTACAAGTATTCAAGTTGTGTATTCTACGACAATTATTTTTCTTTTTATTGTTCAATTGTCTGCATGTTGTATATGGTAATAATATGAAAAAAAATTTTAAATATGTATAAAAGTGTATATTATTAAGTTTCTTTTAAAGCAGTGTGTATTTTAAGCAAATTATTATAATTCATTGCTCTAAAATTGTTTTTAATGCATATAAAGTAATTTTATTGTAAGAAAAAATAATATTTTGTTTTGTTATTATAGACTGTATGTATTGAAAACAATTTTTTTTAAAAAAGTAATTGCATTAAGTGTGCTTCATTATATCTTATGTGTTGAATTCGCAGTCTCTTAAATAGATCTATATTTGGTAATAATTTACATTATACAGATATATAGTAAAACGTAGTACTATTTTTATGTATACACTGATTTATAATTACTAATTAAATGAGAAAATATAATTTCAATACTTTGTATAGTTTTGGTTTTAAATATAAATTTGGGTTGCATTTATACTTCCATACGTTTCATAGAATTAAAACTAAATAACATTTACATTTTAATAAACTAAAGTCATTACGCTCATATATTTTGTGAATTTTGATATTTGCTATCGCAACGACATATTTAATGAAATCAAACAGACATTCATTGATTCCGATAAATTTGTACATTCGTTGACTGAGTAGTAAAAATCTATATCAATGTATCATTAATACGTGATAATTTTTTGCAGTTTTATTTTTGCTATTAATATCCATAAATTTAAATGATAATGATATGTATGCAAACTGGATAATTTTTATGCACAACAGAGTAATAACACGTAACAAAATAACATAGTAAACAAAATTACCTTAGTTCTACAAACAGTCTTTATTACAACAGAATTACTTATTTGTGTGTGTTTAATGTGTTTTCATTTAAATTCAATAAAAATGCAAATTTAGATAATCAAAGTATCTTTTAATATTAATGCATTATACACTGCTGGACAATTGCTAAGGACGGATAACACTATCATCCATAGCATAAACAAAATGTGTAAAATTAGAATAAGTGCAGGATATAGTAAGAAGAAGTATGTGTATGCAATTTTTTTTCCACGTCTGTGTTCATCACGTGATAGCGTTCATAAGAGTTTTAAAGGTTTTGACACCTGTTGACAGTTGTTTTTTCAAGTCAAAGTTTTACAGGAAAAATTTAATAGACGAACTTGAAAATTCTGGCATGTCTTCCTGACATCATTTAAATGATTTTATGCGTGGCCGATGTATTGGAAAGATTGGAGAAGGACGAGAAATAACAGATGTTGCTCGGGAATTCGACATCGCTCACAGCGTTGTTTAACGGCTGTGGAAGTCATTTAAAAGTACTGGAATGTGTAATAGGTGGCACGGGGAAGGTCGTGTTAGAAGTACGACACCTGCTGAAGACAGATATATCGTCCTATCAGCAAAAAGGAACAGGCGCACCACAGCTCAGCAGGTGGCAAATCAGTTTCTTGCTGCCTCAGGAAAGCAGATCTACCGAAAAACTGTTTCCAGACGTTTGAAGGATGACTATACGCCCGCAGACTTGTGTGTGGCCTATTGACGAGATAACACCGTACTGCCCATTTGCAATGGTGTCGTGAGCATCGCAATTGGACTAATCAGGACTGGGCATGCGTAATATTCTCAGATGAGAGAAGTTTCAGTCTGTCATCAGATTATAGACGCCAATTGATCTGGTGCGAGAATGGTACTGCTTATCGTCCAGAAAATATCCAGGAAAGGGACTGATATCCAACGTGAAGGGTCATGGTGTGGGCCGACATCATGATCAATGACCGGAAGCACCTACATGTGGTTGCGAATGGGACTATGACGTGCCAACGATACATTAATAAATTTCTACTTCTTCATGTTCGTCTTTTCCGTGCTGCTGTATGTGATAAATTTGTTTTTATGAACGACAACGCAACATATCATTGAACACTCACTGTTCAGTATTGTCTAGACAGCGAGGGTATTCAACACCTGGTATGGCCATCACGTTTTCCAGATCTAAGCCCATTGAAAATGTGTGGGATGCTTTGGGAAGGCAAGTCGCTGGTCGAAATTATCCTCCGACAAACAAGAACACCGTCATCCGTGCACTCACAGAGGAATGGGATAAATTGCCTCAACAGCTGCTGGATAATATTGTGCAAAGTAAGATACGACGTGTGGAATGTTGCATGACACTCCACGGTGGACATATCTCGTACTGATACCTTTCTTCAAAGTTCATTTTGACTTTTAGATGCATTGTTCCATTTTTGCGTATGCAGCATCAAATGAACATTTTTTCTTTCAGATGTTTCACAGCTTTTGTACTTTCCAGAACAATAAATATTCTTTATTCTAATATGTGACCAGTGTGGCAACTATGTTTTATCCTACTATGCCTCATGTCTCGCTTAATGTTATGCTACATTGCAATTTGTGATCTATCTTTAGCAATTGTCTAGCAGTGTATTTTGTACCAATTATGTTCTAGCGTTTCAAAAAAAAAAAAAAAATTTAGATTTTTGAACAGGAATCTTTTTTTAAGCACATATAGAGTAATTTTGCTTGTGCCATAATGAAGTTATTATACAGATTTATCTAAAGAATCTTATATTATATTTCTCTCTTTTTTTCATAAATATTTCTCTCCTCTTTTCATAATTTATTTTTCTCCTTTGTTTGACATTTTAAAATAATTTTTTTTTAAAAATAAATACATAAAAAATTAAATATTGTTATTTTGATGCATGCGTCTTTAAATATATTTTTTTTACAGATTTGATTTTTAATGCATTTTAAATTTTTAATTTTGAAATTTTTTGAAATTAAAAAATTGCATTATTAATTCCATTATACAGACTGCAAATTGGGCATTACATTGCTATAAAATAAATACTTGAGCCAAATTTTAAAATTTTCTTTAACAAAAATTTTTTAAAATTTGTTTTTATGATATTTCTTTAAAAGAATTTAAAATTTTAGTCAATATATTTGAAAAAAAAAAAAAAAAAAAAAAACAAACATTTCTGCTTAATCTGAAAGTTATTTTTATTTTATTAATTCCTTTTTTTAAAATTTTTGTTATTGAATTATTACGATATTAAAGTGTTTCCCACATTAATGATATTTTAAAAAGAATCATCTATGTTTCTGTTGTACTGTCTTATAATAATATGTAGATTTCATTTAGGTAGGTAATTAAGCTATAAAGAAAGTTTGAATCGATAATTCTTAAACAATTACTGTGCAGCATAAATCTAAAACTACTTACTTCATTTTTCTTTTGTATTATTTGTAAAGATACAAAATAATATAGGGTGCATGTTATTTGTAAGCTAAAATAAGAGTACTTTTTTGTGCAAATCATTTTTACCTTTAAACTGAACATACAACAGAGGAAGATTTAATAATGCCGATAGATTAATTATTTAGTCTGTAGTAAACAAACAATATGACTTGTAAAATTTTAAAAAATTACGAAATTCAATATATTTCTGTTTTAATAAATCAGTTTTTATAAATGATTGTACAAATAAATGGCTATGTGTAATACTCATATTACTATATTTTTAACCCATGTTTATTATATCATCTCTAATATTTTAAAATAACTTAGTTATAATGCCAAAAACTCTGAAAATAATTAAAATACTTTTCCTTAATCAAAACTATCTTAACATTTCAATTAAATATTGAAATATTAAGCTAGATGAGTGTGTTTGTGTTACCGTTTGTTACATAGAATCTTATATTTTGTCAATTAAATTGAGAATGTGAGATATTTTTTGAAATTCAGGAACTAATAACTTGATGAAGATAGTTCCACCGTCCAACCCAATAGCTCCGAATATTTAACGAATATATTTTCTGATCTTGTTCTACTTAGTGGTGGATCTTATCACACTTTTCTAGTGAATTTGCGCTACAAATCTCAAAGATAATTAAGGTCTTTTGTGTAGCAAGACTTGGCTTTAATTAGTTCTCTACACTTACATGTCTTTCTTCATTTTGATTGGGAAGCCGGAACATAGCATTGAGTATTCCCGTGTTCATTAATGTATTAATTCAGCAATTTCAATCCTTCCGAGAGAGAGATGGCAAGACACTTGCTGGTGATGGGGGTGGAAGAATCATTATAACACTCGTTACCATCGCGAATCTGGATTATTTCCCTTTCCCAGTTAATGAGGTAGATTCCAATGGTTTAATTAGCTCTCAAATAAGCAACTATATGCTTTTACCTAGTCAAAACTTGTTTGAAAAATATTTAAATTTTGATACAACAATGTTCTTATTAGGAATAAAGTTTGTTGTTATGCAACTGAAGATGATTGTAAAGAGTCACTTGGTGAGTTGTTTTGGAATAATATTTGAAAACTTATGAAAAAGAAAATCTTGTCATTATAATTAGATTTTATTAAAATTTAATTGAGAAAAGTAATATAGTTCTAATTGTTTTTAAAATTTATGTGATTTGTTGAATATCTTTATTTTTCTTTGCATTTATAAATGATATTATTTCAAGAATGCATACATATAATTATTTCATTAAAACAATTCTTAAGAAACAGCACAAAAATATACAAAATAATCGTGTTTGCTAATATTTAATTTTTTGAGAATTAAAAAATTAAAGCAAAATTATTATTTGATATGAACTTTTCCACATGTCAACATCTGTGTTGTTGAAAAAATATAATACTTTCTTAGTTAGAACAAATTATTTCTTATTTAGAATAGTTTTTTTTTTTTTTTTTTTTAAATGGATTCGATAAAATAATTTCTGTTTTTTTATAAGTTTCATACATATTTTTGTCATGATCTTATTTTATATAAATAAATCATTTTATGAATACAACACCAATTTTTAAAAGCTCAAAATTCACCTACTGATAAATCACTTTTTTTTTAAAATATTTAATTTTAAAACGAATTGTTATAAACATGATTTTTTTCAGCAAAGCTGAAAAGATAAAAAAAAGTAATATATTTATTAAACTAAGTACAACGAAATGTAAATTAATGATGATAAGTAATATAACAATAAGTTAATTATTAATGTGCGTAACTTTCAATAACTATTTTATTTTATTTCAAAACAATTTCTAGCGCTAATATATATATATATATATATATATATATATATATATATATATATATATATATATATATATATATATATATATATATATATATATATATATATATATATATATATATATATATATATATATATATATATATATATACCTTAATTATTCAAAAATGTATATTTTTATATGTAATTTTTTTACCATCATTATTAATATAAATAGGCATATTATAATTCGAAATTCTAATAAATGTTCTTGATAAAAGCTTTGTAAGCATAAAAAACAGTTATTTGCAACTCGACTGGGATATAAAATATAAGTAGATATACATTTATCAATGTTGATAATATTAAAAAGGATAAAAGGGAAAAAAGAATTAATAATAAAAAATGCTAATGATGTTGAATCAAGGGCTCCACAGCACTTAGTCATATATTAACTTTTTTTACTTTAATGTATAGTAAGCATTGCTTCAGAATAACGTATATATACTCTCGAGTTCGAGAAAAACTGATAAAAGCATTTATACCTATATAATGAACTTATCCGGTTAATATATGATTGAATGCCCATTAAGAATTTGGAAAACTAATAAGACTATTAGGATTTATTTTTTGTTATAGAAAGGTTTAAAGACTTTGAATATAATGTTGCGTTCAGCGTAAAAGACATGAAACAATTTTCCTAAGATAGTAAGTAAATTGAGATTTTCATATATAGTGTGTTCTCGAAATTCGTATTGTCTAGTTCATAACAAATATTCCGTAAATATTAATCACATCTAGTAAGAAAACCGATTTTCTGACACCGAGGTCACTAAATTAGAAAAAAAATTGAAATGAATGGATCAAAGAATGGATGGAGATTTTTAAGTGAAATATGCAAATATAACATCTTTGAATTGCTCTGTATTTTGTTGTTTTCATTTAAAAATGTCGCTTTTAGAACTGCTTAGTAGCTTATTGTTGAAATAAGTTTTTATGTCGAAGGTCCATCGTACTCCTTTGTAAACTACAACTACAGCTATTTAACGCGGAAGACGTAACACATCCTAAATCAACAGTGCATGCCATAAATCTTTAACCAGTTACTTTGGACAATTTTTTATGTCAGTGTCAAGGCATATCCGTGGCACTGACATTAAAGTTTGCAAGAGGTAACTGGCTCATTTCAGTGTGAATGATTGAAAACAGAGGCATAAATTTGGAAAAAAAAATCATTATAAATGGTGATTGCACTATTTAGTTATAAAACCATAAACATATTTTCCTAAAAAAGTTTGTAATCTTTAAAAGGATAATACATTTATAAATTATAAAAGCTAGATTACATACTTGTATTAAACATTTAGAATCGGCGAGCACTTCTGGCATAAATAAGAAGAACGATAATTGCTAGTAAAATTATTGTTTTTCATGAAAGAAATTGTATAGTTAAATTAAATTAAGGAAATTGTAGCTATTTTTTAGATTGTATCGCTTTTGGTCTACTGGAGTAGGGTTCATTGATTTTTTGGTAGGTTTCTCTAGAAAACATTTGCCTAGTTCTTGTCTTATTATGTGGCTTTTGCTTATTTTTTAAAGAATTTTCTTTTATTTATTTGTATTTATTTTTAAGGGTCCTTTATTATTGATTTTTGAACTCTGGTATTTAATCCTTCAACATCTAATGCGAAATAAATTCAACTATCTACCACTTGTTGTTTGCTTGAACTGTATGGTTGTGTTTGTTGAATACAATAAAAACATTTAATCTACTATATTTAAACTCTTTTTTTGTTGCATTATAAAACTTAATGATTCAAAATTATTTTTCTTATCATTTCATCAAGGACTTAATTTTGAGATTTATTTTATTTATTATTTGGGGAATTTTTTTTTTCTAATTCTGAATCTTCATGATTTTTATTGTTATTCTCAAATTCAGTATATTTTCGTAATAATTGGTTTGATGAATACCTTTTTATGAAGAATCAGCTTCATGTAATAAGGCTTACATATCTCCCATACCATTTCGTTATCCTCTTTGTTTACATTTGTACACAACTGCTTAGAAAGAAATTGACATACAAAAGTATGAAAACTTGAAACTGAGCTGTTTACAGAAGAATATTCAAAGCAATATTGATCACATTGGGCACAGTGTCGTTCCGTTACTTTGAGAATTCTAAGAAACGATTTCATCAAAGAAAGAAATTAAGGCAGATTAAATATGTAAATGGAATTATCAGATGAATTCCTGTTGGTTTTTGACATAGGATGATTGTGCACTCTTCAAAAGGTTATACCTTGTCAGATGCTTCCATTAACACCATTTGATATTAATGAGAAAAAAATGCGTGATTTATCTTAGTTTCTCGTTTCCAAATGTATTAGGTAAATGAATCCATTAGATTATGGACTCATTCTTATAAATCAATGATTCCTCCTCGCCATCAATGTTTGTTGAAGCTGAGATACCATCCAGCAATTTTAGTGCAATCTCCATATTTTACATAGTTTTATTAGTTATTGAAATAAATAAACATAAGCATTTGAACATATGTGGAATGACTTTCAACGTATCACGTACAAATTTTTTCAATGGACTAGAATTTACTGTTAGAATTATATTAAGGTTATATTAAGAACGGGTTATGGTTATATTAAGAACGTGACGTTTCAGCTTGATCGTGATTAAAATATACGGCAATTAGTTGAAATCTTAGGCTTACTCACGTTTAAGTTCATATACACTTAGATATACATAAAATAGATTCACGTATAATTGACATACATTTCCCTAATTCTTAAACACAATACAATATGTTAATATATTATCCCTTCAATTAATTAGCAATATATTTCAATTGTTAGAAAATACAAAAATACGTTTATTCATAAAATTCAAAATAGAAATGAAACAATGAAAAAGTTATACTTCGAAAGTTAGAAATGCATAGTTAAAAATGATAAAAATTTATAATCACAAGAATGGAAAAACAAAGATATACCTATATACAGAGAGATAAATGTATAAATAAAATCGTAAAATTAATACAATTTAATCTTATTAAAATAACTGTTTATTATCATGTTTCATCGAAACTGATTAAATATGTATGGAACATGAGGATCAACAATAAATATACACGCAGAAAGTAGAAGTGTTACAGTTGTCTCCTATTTGTTCAGTAACTGTTGAAATCGAAAACAAGACTTACCACTACGACTCGTTGAACCTATACATGTAACTAAATAAAATTTAACTTACATGTTTATTGTGAAACAAATTAAATTACAAAATGTTCTATTCAATAAAAGCTCAGATTACTGTTATTGATAAAAAATTGTTATGAAACTTTATCCCTAAGTATTCTTGTGAGTTTAAATAGTAAAAATAAACAGTTATGACTAAATTATAATATAGTATTTCCTTTCAGTAAATTGGCATTGAGGAGCTTCAAAATGCAAGCACTCAACACCGTGTTCTTAACTTGATGAATTAAATGATATTAATGTCATTTTCCAGAGAATAGTGTTAAACATTTGTACGTAATGAAGTAGTCCTGTGGGTCGATACATTACACAACTACTCTAGCAATTTTCGCTCAACATAATCACTACATTTTACGGACAAATTAACGGACCCTCCTTTGCCGGTTCGTTTGTCATGAGAATAAATAATTCTTCACGTTTATCTGACACAATGAAGAGGCGCATTATAGTTACATTTCTCTAGTGTGCACTAAGAAAGTAGCAATATTTCTAAGATTTTAAAAGGAACTTAAATAGAATTATGAGATCTTGAGAAATAACGTTTACAATCGGTAGTCAACTTGATATTTATCAAAATAACATCTGATTATAAAATGTTAATGATTTTTATTCATTATTCTGTTGTTTAAGTGACACTAAATTAAAACTAAGAAAACACAGAATAAAATAAATTGAGCTAATTTAAATCATGTAGATTAAGAATTTTATTATATATGTTGTTTTGCATTATATATTTGTATATTTTATCTTATAATTTTCTTATAGAGGAAAAATATGCAATAATATAAAATTCTGTTTAATTATACATATTGTTTTCTGAAGATACTTAAAATAACTAAAATATTATCAGTTAGTCCTAAGAAGGTACCCTTTTATGTTCATGGACGAAATCGCTATATCTTTGAGACCCAAATTTTGAACTTTTGTTAGTTAATACCAACAAATATAATTTTAGCACATTAAATATATTTTTTAAAGATCAAATATTTTGCTTGCATTTAAAGTAAATAGTTACAAAAATACTTTAATTTTCACACATTTTTTTTTCCAAATATATGTGTTTGTTTGTTCTCATTGCAAATACTTTTATCACTGTTGGCACATTATATTTATTGATGATTGTTTGATATTTTTTACTAGAGCAAATGTGAGGTACTTTTCTTTGTCAAGATTTTTTTATGTCACTTATTGTTAAATTGGTTTGTTTAAGATTTTGTTATTAAGCGTTATATAAAATTTTCGAGGGCGTGTTTAAGTTCTGAATATACTCTTTTTTGAATTTCCATTTCTCATATTCTTAATTTTACTGTGCTTTGTGTCGCTTTACCGATAGGGAAAATATGGGGCAAATTTTCTAATTTTTCCTGAATTTGAATCATTATGAGAGTGATATTTTTGTTGGAAATTTGTTTCCTAGACTTTTTTTCATTTCTTAGTCAATAAAAACATTTATCTATTCTTTATAAATTCTTAGATTTTTAGTATCGTTTCAAGCCATTTCATTTGCTTATTCTAGGAGTAATATCATTTTAGTTCACAGAAAAGTCCTGAAAGATAAAAATATCTAAACACACAAAAACATTTGTGAGCGCACACGCATTTTTGTGAATTTACAAAAAACAATGATTTAAGTAAAAAAAGTAATTTAGAACGAGTAAAAATTCAATTTTTAATTTTCCTGCCCTTTAAAAAGGTATATATTTCCTTTAACATTATTTAATAATCTTAATATTAATGCTTACAATTTTTGATTTCTAATAGTAATTAAACTTGCATGATTCTAAATAAATAGTCCAATAAAAATAACAATATGTGATATCAAACTTCATAAATTAGTTATCATGTTACATAAAGTATAAAAGTAAGTACATAAAGTATAAAGTTCATTATTAAAAAAGTATTAAATAAGTATTAAAAATAAACTTTTTTAATAAGCAATTATTAAAAAAGTAGTACTGAGATTAAATTATTATTTGTTTTCTTAAATTTGAAATGTAATGGTGAGCTTAAATTTATTTATTTCATTAAATTATATTTAATTCATGTTTTTTTTTCCAAATGTTTTTATTCATAATTATTTTTATTTGAAAATGAGACTTACCTAAAAAATTTTTTAACATTACAGTCATTATTTTTTGGAGAATTATACTCATTATTTGACTATTGGGTATATACTCTTTATTTTACTATTAAGATATATTAAAAAAAGAAAAAAGTGTCGTTTATAACAAAATGCTCGAATTTTATTTTAAACAATAACCTGATAGTTACTTATTATTTCACTATTAAATATTATATATTACCTATATTTATTATCTCACTATTAAATAAGAAAAGCTATAAAAATATTAAAGAACAATGATTCCATTTATTGCAAAGTACTTAAATTTTATTTTAAGTAATAATATGTTAATAATATTTAATTCCATTTCATTTTTTCTTTATCTTTACGTGAAATATTAATCATAGTAGTTCATTAAACAGAAATCATTATTTAGTCTGATATACTAAAGCAATAACATAAATATATTTTGGTTAATTTTTAGAACAACCCTCCATTAAGAATAATTAAATAGGAAAAATGTAGTACGCAACTAGGCCAATAATATTTTTAAATCTTTGAGTAACTGTTGACCTAACAAATATATAAAACTAATTTACAACTTCTTTAAATCGATCATTTTCTCCAAATTTTTTCTGCTTAGCTTTATACATGAAGGATCACGAATGAATGAAGGTGTATCAAACAACTTCTTTTTTTATTTTCTACAAATATATTTACATATAAAACTTACCTTCGGAAAGGAAAAAAAAAGTATTGTATTTATTGTATTATTGCATTTATTGTAAATTATTGTATTTATTCTATTTATTGTATTTTTTGTAATATATTTTACATGTCTGTGTTGCAAATTAAAATTTTGCTATTAACGTAATGTACACAAATAAGTTAAAAGTTATATTTATGTGAGAATGATAATTTTATAGTTATTTAAGAATAATCAGAGAAAAATCCATGTTTCAGAAACATATTTTACATAAATCACTTTTATCACGTTTGCTTTTGCTGTGTTATTATTATAAGTTTAAGTTAAAAAATATTTTCAATCACAAGAACGGAAAAAATGAATATTCCTTTACTGATATTTCAGTTCCTTTTCAATGTAATTGAGTTTGCAGTAGAAATTTTATTTAATAATTAACCAAATGAAATGTTATTTGTTATCATTTTATTTTAGAATTATATAAAACGTTACCCGATACATTGTTTTATTTACGCATCAAATTACATTTGATATGATTGAGAGATCAAATGCATACTGTGAAATAAATGGTAGCAGATTGTTTATAGTAGAAATATAAAATTATCAAAGTGTTACAGTAATATATATATATATATATATATATATATATATATATATATATATATATATATATATATATATATATAATATATATATATATATATATATATATATATATATATATATATAGACAATGAAAGTAGTACTTCTGTATAAAATTTTTTTAACGCTGATTTCAGTAAAAATTAATTTAATTCTTATAGTTGAAATTAAAGTAAATTGGCTCAAAAAGTATTTTACCCTGTAACCTAACTATCTAAATGTAAGAGGTAGGAACTATATATTATTAATTATGCATGCAATGTAGTAAATTTGATAATTTTATATATATATATGTATATATATATATATATATATATATATATATATATATATATATATATATATATATATATATATATATATATATATATATATATATATATATATATATAAATTTTACTTTACTGTAGGAATGTGTGAAACATTTAAGGAAACATTATATGTAACAATGAATATTTTATACCATGAAAACATTTCATTCGGAAAAAAAATTGCCAATTTTAATCTTAATCATTTTGGTCCATTGTATGTTTTTATGGTTGCTAAAAAAATAGTATTTGATAAGAAATATATAAAATTTATAGCTTATTTTTTAATAAAAAATAAAAAATAATAATAGTAACTTAAAATTTTATGTCATAAAATTTTTAGATATAATGTTGTATTTTATGTTTAAGAATGTATATTAAATAATATTTGATACGTAATTATAATAATTTTAGTGTAACAAAAATTATAGTGTTCAGATTTCTAATGAAAAGCAAAAAATTTATTTCTTAAAATTATATTGCCAGGAGTTTTGAATTATAGTATTCTACTCTATTATTAAAAAGCATTTAAACAATGCATTTATTTTTTGAATAAATCTTTATTTAAACATAAAAGCATGAATGAATTTTTTTTTTCGTTGAGAAAATAATTTTTGAAGAAAAATGGATAGGGATATATTATATTTCACTCCCAACCTTTTCTTCTTTGCTGATGTATAATGAACTTCACCTAGAGTCTCATTAAAGCCATTTTAGGTCTTGTGTGTTTAATCACCCCGTTTACTTTAATAGCTTATGCGTATCCTTTAAAGCTATTGGCTGAAGTAAATTCTTCACATTAAATAAATAATAAAAATGAAATCCAACTATTAGTCCATGTTGTAGTTATAAGGCTATTAAGAAAATAAAGATATTAATGATGTTACTTACGTAAGAGTATGAGATAGGCTATGTTATAATTTTTGAAAGGAAAATGAATTTTTAGAGATACTACTTGATTTATAAGCAATTACTTTGATAAGAAGTTTATTATACTTTGTTTAAAGTAACAAAAATCACTTAAAGTTTCATTCAAAGTTATGAATTAAATAGAACTATCTCCTAATTTATAAGCAACCAGAGAAATTCAGCATGCTTGTAAAATCGTATTTAAATAATTTTAGATTAAATTAAATTTCTATCGCGTATATAATTTTTCCGACATTGAATTATTGAAAATGTACAATTTCAATTAATTAAGTTGAAATTAATAATTAACATAATTGAAAACCAATTATTAGGGACTCTTTAATTATTACATCTCAAAATATGTTTTATTGTTTTTAATATTTCTATCAGACGTTTCCTAACATTAACTTAATAAACAAATGCTTTTATTATCTAAGTTATGCAGCATAAGATATATGTCACATGAGTTTCAGTATGGTTTACATAAGTACATTTTAGATATAATGAATATACATTCCGAAATTTTCACAAAAAATCTCATTTAACCATAGTAATAATACATAACCATATATAATTTAGGTTGATGATATATTTACTAACAGAATATTTTATGAAATAATATACTTTTACCATTTATTACAAATTTTCTAAGTTATGAATAATACATTTTCTAAAGCGGAAATGTTGAAAATACATGTTGTTTGCTATGTACCTAATTCCTTGGAGTTCTTCAATTGAATAAGAGGTATGGAAAATTTTATTTTAAATATGTGTAAAATATTACATTATAATAATATGTAGATTAGATTTATAAACATGATTATATTATAATATATTTCTTTTAGAGATATCCTTAAAATGTGTACATTAAAGGAATATTTTTTATTATGAAGTGTGATATTGGATTGTAAAATAAATAACATTCGGTTAATAATAGCTATATGCAGTTGAAATAGGAATGGGCGTATATAGAATTTAGGTAAATAATGTGTATAAGCATATCTAAAAGAGTTTGTACATTTATTTACTATAAAATCTTTTTCATTAAAACTTAAATAGGAAATTCAATAAAACAAAACTTTCTTATATATTACATAAAATTCAGTTAATCGATTGCTAACTGAAAAATCTATTATTTACACTCTTTTTTAATTAGATAAATATTTTCTATTTATGTGCGTAACCAATAATGATTTAATTCAAGTAAACTTTATTTAGATAATTTTATAAATTTGGTTTATTATCTTGTAAATTAACATTTCTAGCGTAATCAGCAAATAGATGAAACTGTCCAATGATGGTAATAGCAAATGATTAAATTAAAAATATTTGTCATTGTATAATTAGAATACTTTGATTACTGATTGTATATTCTTGGTTAATAAATCAAGGACGTACTTACAAATTTGAGAAATTCAAACTAAATGTCTGTCAATCGGTAGATTGAATATGTGTTGTGCCCTTCTACTAGAAATAAAGTAAATATCTGTATTTATCAATAGTAATATTTTTTAAGACATTGTTACATAAAATATAAGTTAGTCGTTTCAATTCTCGAGATAATAAAAAAACCTAACTATAAAACATTTTATGATTTATAAAAAAACTCCTCAGTATTCCTTGCGTTTATTTCCGATAATTTTTTTTTTTTCAAAATCACTTTCTTTCTGATATGTCTTTTAATTTCTACTAGAGTAAAGGAAGTACAAGAAATATATTTTTAAATGAATGTATTTATAAACTGGATAGAATTGAAATATGATCCACAGCTGAAATAATTAAATTCATATAAGTGTTATGTATATCAAAGTTAATCTTAATTCCAAGGGTTGTTATACAATATTATATAATTTGAAAATTTTTCAAACGTTAGCTTTATGTACAAATTTATGTGTACATTTTCAACTCACACTTTTTGAAGAAAGCCAGATTGTTGCCATAGTGACAACCAGCTATTTCCAAGTGATAAATTTGCCTTTTTTTCTAGATTTTACTAACTGCGAAGCATTTGCAGATAAGCAAGTAGAGTTGGTAGTAAATTCTCACCTACCTACCAAAATTATTTTACGTTCCATGATAACATGGTACTTTTAATGAAATTGAAAGAAAAACACCAAGGAATATAAATAATTATTTCAATGTGTGTCTTTATTTTATAAAGAAAATACAATTCAGAATAAACTCAATGACATCACGATGGTTTCATTTGGCAGCCTACAGTCATTCTTTTCTAACAATGGAGGGCTGCCTTTTTAAAAATGAGTGGTTGCAGGATTAATAGGATAAAGATAAACCAGAAAGAATGTCTATAAGTATCTTGTTGGTTGTGTGCAGCGTTGATATTTTTTAACAAATAAAACATGTTTAAGAGTGTGGTTTTGTACAATTTCTAAAATGAATAATTTGCTGTTGAATATAAGTTTGACAAGACAATTTGTTTGCATTTCCTCATTATTATTTTATAAAATTTTCTTAAAAGTTTTTATTAATTTCCTTATTTGACTTTCTTTTTCAATACTGACTTTCATTATCTGAAATTCTCATTTAAATTTCCAATTATGATGGACGTTTAAATAAAAACAAAATTTTAGACATTGCAAATTATTTTTAAAAGTTTTCTGAAATTATATATATATATATATATATATATATATATATATATATATATATATATATGACTTTATATATGATTTTGCATTGCTTTATAAGTAAATATTTTTATTTATTACAATATGTGCCCTGTCATTAAGAATATCGTTTATCAAAATAAAAATTTTAATTAGATTTCTTTTCAAATCAGAATTAGATTCATGCAATTATGATCTATCACATGGGAAAAATGTAAATGATGAGTAATGAGAATTATGGAGAAAATGTTATTGGTCATTATTAATTCCTGTGTTTATTATATATCTATGTGTGTAAAATCTAGATATACAAAAAAGTATTAAATAAATATGCAGACAAATCAAATAATTGAAATGATTTTTGATTTTAATATATAAAGATTTTAAAAAATCTTTCCCTTCAAGGAAAAATAAATTAAATCACTTGAAAAAAATTAAATAAGGTATTGCCAAGAAATAAATAGCTTAGGAATTAAAACTAAAAGAACAACTTGCTCGCTGGGAAGAGAAACAAAATAAGTAATGGAAGAAACCAAAGTAAAATCTCGTGTTTTTAGAAAATGATAAATCGAAAGAAATATAAAAATTCGTAACTTACATGGATCATAAAATTCCATTTATCTTACGTTCTTCAAAATTATTATTGATATTTCTTTAAATAGCAATTTATCACGATTAAGGCAGATTTAAGTACGTAAAAAATGGAGTTTTTTGTAGAAATTATTTAGAAAAGTCAGCGAACAGTTATGTTTTATATAATTACTTGTAAAACAAATAAAAAATATTTTAAATTTAATCAATTACACAACAAGTATTTGCGTATGCATATATACATACAGACATATATATATATATATATATATATATATATATATATATATATATATATATATATATATATATATATATATATATATATATATATATATTATATATATATATATATATATATATATATATATATATATATATATACATACATACATATATATATATATATATATATATATATATATATGTATGTATGTATGTATGTATGTATGTATGTGTGTATGTATACATTATTAATGAATTATTAATGCATATACTAATTTAATGTTAATTTAAAAGTTAATATTGATTATGTGTTGATTGTCAACGTAAATTTATATCGTACTTTAAGATGTGAGTTTGTTGCAAAACTGATATTGAAATAATTACGAATAATTTCTTCTATATAAAAATATTTTGAATCTCTATGTAAATTTGATTATATACTGAGAAGCTTAATGTACGCGAGAAATAAGGATTTGTGTATTTTTCGAGCACATTATGAACGTGTGCCAATGACAAGTATGTAATAATTTATCCCAGTAAATGGGGCACCGATAAAGGATTAAATAAAAAATAGTACTCCAAGATCGAACAGCCTTCGTACAACAAAAGGGCGTGGTAGTCTTACCATTCTTCCTCCCGCTGTATAGAAAAATAGATAACAGACTGCTATGAAACTATTGAAGAAGTTTATTTTTTGAATAACTCGTAAAAAAGTTTAACTTTTCAATTAAGCATTTTGAGGAATTCAGTTTCATTGTACTTAATGAAATGTATTTGTTTCGAAAATATAAATTATCAATTTTTTAATTTCATAGAATATATGCACTCTAAAATTCAGGATATGATGAATGCATACCATCACATAACCATATAAAAGCACCGACTATGATTTATATAGGTTTTATGCTGTTGTACCTTAATGATCGATAATTTTTATCTTTGGAAAGTGCTTTTTTCATTGTTTCATAAGATTGGAGTGCTAATATATCTCTGAACATATCACTATCATTGGAAGAAAACAATACCCATGCTAACATTTGGGCATTTTGCATATCATGATTATTTGAGAAATATAGTCTTTGATTTTATATTATGTGTTTAAGTGTTATTCATACGTTTTATATATTTTACATTGTAATTTCTGAAAGTAGACATGAAAATATAAATTACTTTCAGATTTTATTCATGCTTTAGACCTTATGGCTACTCATTAAGATGCGTCAAGAAATGTACATTTAGATAATCATTCATTTGATAGGAAGGATTTGTGTGTAAAAATAATGGAGACATTAATATCAATGTACGCGTTAACACTCTAAATATCAACACCTCTATATCCATAAATTATAAGATAATAAATTTTATATTCTTCATATATATGATAATTAAATTTATACATATAAGAGTGTAATTAAATTTGTAAATAAGGGTTAAAATACGAATATCCACCTAATTTTTAATAATAATTTACCGTTTGGATTATATAAATCACTTCCATGTTCCAGTCCATGTAAATAGTTTTTTATTCTAATTCTGGGTTTATTATTAGTGTTTGGTATTTTCCAAGATTTTACTTTTAAACAGTTTGAGTTAAGTGCATATATCTGCATTCTTAAAAACACATGTAAATTTATTTGACTACGAATATTAAAATTGATGATAAGTAAAATTATACAATCGGAATTTTAATAAAAAAAATTACCTCTGAATTTCTCCTTTGACTGCATTTTTGTCTTATATACCCATATTCAAAATGGGAACGAACTACTTTTATTAAAAAATAAAACACAAGTGTTGCGTTTTCAATAAATTAATTTGAATGGAAACCATTTTAAGTCCAAGTTTCTTTAGGATGACAATAGATTTGCAGAAAATTATTTATTATTGAAATACTTTTGATCATTCACTATACTTGAACAGACTGACAATACAACACACAAGATTAAAGAAATTAATTTTCTCTTTAAACTTAAATTATCGCAAAGATAGATTACCTCCATACTGCTTAATCATTATAGACAGTACTAATAAAAAAACAATGAATTTAATCTTAAAACAAATTTTAAATCTCAGAAATGAGAAACCATGATGAGCTATAATTTGTGATAATAGTATGTTTACTTTAAAAATATTCCTTTGAGAACGAATTGATACTTGGAAATATTTAGCAATAGTTAATATATTTTCAGGTATCAATGCCAATAAATGAGGATTGGTTGGTCAAGTTATTAGAAAACGACACTCATTTTTAGAATAACTGTTAGTAAAAATACCTATAAGAATACCACATGTGTTATTGAAACACAAGCCTTAAAATGTAGAACTAACATCATGACTTGAATTTATTCAAAGTGAGTTTTATTTGAAATAAGTAATTTGTGATATTTTTCAATAAGTAGTTCGATAATAAGAATGCCCAATTTTTGAAGCTAGAGGTTAAATATTCAGAGATTTTTTATTAATTCTCTATATTAAATGTGTGCATGGGGAAAGAAAATTCCTTTTTTATTCAATTATATTATAATGACATATTCTATATTTGTTAGTATTCACTTTACTTTATTTATGAATCACACTTAAACTAAATATTAGGTAATAAAACTTGTTATCAATCATCCAAACAGCAATCTCAATTGATCATCATAAATAAATTGTACTGTTTCGCTATTTATTCATAATTGCTAGTAATTTCCTTTCTTCCGAACAATGAAAGAAATTTATTCAAAATAAATGATTCTCAAGCGGTCTTGTTAACATTTTATACTTCGCTGAGCGATAAAATTATTCATACGGATAATTTCTCTCATAACCGTATCTGAAAAGTAAAACTTTAACGGAAAATTAAATCAAAAGAGCTAAAATCAAAGTAAACTTTGTTACGTTCAAATTTACAAAAGCATAGATAGCGGGCTTCTAAAAGTCACATCGCAGTGAACTGAAGGAAATGCGCAATTTAACTTGGTATGCAAATGGAAGAAACTAGTACTTACAGAGACTATAATTAGGGGTACGGTTTCTTTAACAACCTATAATTTTGCTTTTAGCATTTTCATTACACGCGAAAGTATATTTTGCTGAATCTAAAACTCCTAGTTTATTTATTTCTGTTTTTGGGTGTAGCATTTTTTTCATGGTCTTATGAAAGATGAATATTTTATGACATGTATAAGCAAATTAAAATCATTATTGCCTAAATAAAATGCAAAAATCCAGCTTAGTGTTACCCATATTTTTTTTTATCAAAATAATGAATTAAGCATTTTATAATATCATTAAACAACACCAATATAATGATATACCAACATTTAATTTAATATAACATCCATAATTAATTTAATTTATAATTTTAAGAGTCATTATTTGAGTGGAAATTTCTTCAATATATTTATATAGGTATCACGATGCAGATTAATTACAAACTCAATGTATATAAGTAATACATTAATAATACTAATTAATAATAAGTAATACTTAACCAAATGAAATCTATTGTAAGCATATAGTGTATTATACAATTATATATATTTAAATCTGAAATTTATTCTTTCTCTGACGCTTTAAAAGTTTAATCTAATTATTAAACATTTTATTATTGATTATTTTTATTACACTTTCGGTGTTTAGAAATGTAATTTATAAATAGTTTCCATTAAATAAAGAGTTTATCTGCTTTTATAATAAAAAACGTAACGTTGATATCAAAAAATATTCTGTTTCTTAGAAATATGCTGCTTAATTATTTCAAGTGGTTAATACAGTTTGAATGAAAAAATATTTCTTATTAAAAATTGGATTACATTTGTTGGTTTCTTGCTATGCTTATATAAAACGTATTAATTCTTTTTCTGTCAGTGAGTAATAATATTGTAATTTGCAAACATAAAAATTGGGAACTGCAATACGATGTAAAAACTATTTTGTTAAAAACATTCTTCTTCCAGAAGAGCTTAAAAATTACATTAATGATTTGTATACTTTTTTAACGAGTGAAAGTAAATAAATTCTGTCCTTTTCTTCCATTGAATAAATATTTAAGTTTTAATCTACTTTAAAATCAAAATCAAAGTTCTCAGCGTTTTCTTCTATTTAACATGAAATCATTATCAGAATAAAAATATGAAGGGACAATTAACAACAATCATACATGTTTATTTGTTTACATGCAAAATTCTCAAATTCTTCTTCATAACAAAAATAACATATAATCTGAAATCAGCGTACTATTTTTTTCTTTATTTATGAATTTTAAATCCTGTTACAATTCTTCGCAATTTAATTTAAAACATCGAATTGGATTAAATTTCTAGTAAAGAAAATTTAATGTTCAGAGTCAAAAAAAAATGAAGACTAGTTTCAAAACAAAGCTTTCATTTACTCATCTGCTAATACTTATCCCGAACCGATATCTAAGATAAAAATTCCCTCTAAAAATAAATTAACTCATGAATTTTGAATTTTCCTGGGGCTAAATTAATTATTCAATAGACAATAAGTAATTCACACAGTAGCTTCAGGAAAACAAAAAAAAATATGAAAAGCACTTTCCTTGTTTAGATATTAAGATAATCAAATAAGGACCTCTGGGAACATTGTTAACGATACAAGCTACTAAAACAACGATGTCATATCTACATTTTTAATGGTTCTTTTAAAGCTTTAGCTCCCTTTTTTATCACTCTGTTTAAGCGATAATGTTCATCAACAAAGTTATGAATTTTTTTTTCTTTTAAATTGGAAGGTTTTGTAGAGTTTAATGGTACAACAGCTACTATTTATTTTTAGGTATATTTTACGAGCATCTTTTGCAAGAAAATGCTTTTATACATCAATTTTATTTGAAATTATTTTTCTCAATATATATACATAATGATATGAATAATTTATTTTATAAAATGTAATATGTTTAAATGAAAGCTCAAATATTCATAATCGCAATTTATGTATGTGATTTCTTGACAGTAACAGTTATCATAAATATTTAAATATCTGTTAAAAGAATGCGATAATTAAGCTATACTTGTTAATCTATACTTGTTAAGCTATACTTGTTTCTATACTTATTAATCTATACTTGTTTTGATTAATATAAAACTATACTCTTAAAATATTAAAACTTTTTTTATTAAATGATTCTTTACGAGTTAGAGAATGAAAGTAAAGTTTAAAAATTATTATTTAAAGTTTTAAAATTATTTATTAATAAAAAATAAAAACTAACAAATTTAATAGTTAATAAAATAAAAAATTCCCAATTACAATAAAAGTAAACTATGACAGCTAGTGTAAAACTGGTAGAAAAGTAGAAAATAAAAATAATTGCATAAGCTCTAAGAAACAACACCATTTGAATAATATATAGCATCATTTTTTATAATCAATTAAAATTGTAATTAGTTATTTCCTAACAAATATCATTAAGTAACATTGGAAAGGTACGTTACTATTGCCTTTGGTGTGTTAAAATGTGTTAAATTGATACATTTTTTAGTTAATTTAAAATGCCCACATGAAATAATAATGCATTATTTAGAAATTATTTGATAATATAAAAATGTGAACTGTTTTTCTTACGCCAATTGTAAATTATTCGATTATATGACAAGTCTTACTTTCCTGTTATACTTTTCTGGGGGATGTTTCACAGACAATTTGCAATAATATATTCATTTTTTTGCAAGAATATCTGTGAGACTAAGTATGCCTAGTAAGGTAATGACTCAAAAGAACATAACCAACAGAAAGTGCATTCTATTGTAAGTCGACGAAGTAATCACCATCAGCATCCATCAAATTTGCCAACGTTACCTCCAGTTTTGCAATCCTCTTTTTATAGTTCTTGAAGATTTTGGATGCAAAGAAATTTGCAAATGCTTGGCGCAAGTCCACTTCACTGGTGAAGGATTTTCCACGATGATGAATGTCCAGGAAATGGTAGAGGGGGTAATCTGATCTGCAGGGTCATTTTATAGATAATAATACTCCCAACGGATAGCAAGTAATACTCCCAACGAAGTCGCTATATGATATACCTGGCCAATCGCGCGTCATGCGGCCTCACATTATCAGCCAAGAAAAGTGCACCCTTGAGATTAACCAATGTTGCATCATTCATTTGCAATACGTGTTGTACACGTCCCACAATCGGTATGAATACAGGTCTGCTGTTACCATTTGACTCATTGTAGTTAAGTCATTGTGAACCACTAGACAACAGCTTCTTCGCAAAAGGACAAATTTTCTAACTTAAATTGTGAAAACAATGCCTTGTCGCACTTAAATTCACAGGACCATCCCCAAACGATTGATATATTTAGCGACTTGACGCAATGGTTGATACGACAAATTTGAAATCCTAAAGAAGTAAAACCGAATAAGCTCTTTCGACAAGTGCATTTATTTTCGATATTGTACGAGCTACAATTGATGAATGTGTGTGGTAGACCTGCTTTTATGACGACTGATATACTTGCAATCAGCAAACTGGTGTCTCAATTACATCATAAACTGATTTGCATACTTATTTCCACTTCATTCAATGGCAACATGAAAACGGCAAGCACATTCTTATTTACCTTTTATTTAATTGCAATGTATATTTTAAATTATTTCAATTATTGAAAACTTTTCTATTCTTAGAAAAACATGTAATAATTACGTACATAAATAATTATAACTTATGCTATACAAATAATTTGTTTTAAAAATGTTTAAAATTTATTGGATAAATTAAAACAGATTTATTTCAATGCCAAAAAAATTCTAATTTAAATATTTTTTATGAAGAAAATATGTGACAAATTTTAAAACTATAAAATAATTACTGTTATTAATTAACAATATGTATTTTTTTCCAATGGTCGGGTTATATCGGGTTGTATTGTCCCCTTATACCCAAAAACAGCGTCTTCTTTCCCGCCAGAAACAGCGTCTTCTTTCCCGCCGAGTCGTTGCCCCGGATGCACCACTGGGGGTGGGATACCATCGCACCCTCATACATGTCATAGGGAGCTATTTATATAGTAGGCATCATTCATACTTCATTCACACACACAAGGAAAGGGCAATGACAGGATAAAAAGAGAGAAAGTATATCCATACCTGAACCAAGATTCGAACCCAGGTCCTCCCTATCCGTAGTCAGGCACACTGAGCACTAAACAAGATGGCCGGCTTAATTAACTATATCAAATCCTAAAAGATAATTTTCATTCTGTATACATTAATTAGATTGTACACCTCATATTTTGTATGCTTAAAATACACTGAAAACTATATTGTTTATATTTTTTGTTTACATTTTTAGATAACACATCGGACTTCGATTCTTTTGGAAGAACCGAGAGAAGTTTCGGTGGAGCTGTTGTTGAACCTCCTGCAAGACCAAATGCATACTGGGACGATCCTCATTTTCGTCCTTATTTTGATAACAGTACCGAAAGGAATGTTACCTTCCAGATGTCCAAAACAGCGTACCTTCATTGCCGCATTAGGCAGCTTGGGGACCGAGTGGTAAGTGTGAGAATATGGTAGATGTTATTTTATTAAATTATTTGAAATGAATTCGATGTGATTATTTCTCAATATCGCACTGATTGGTAAATATAACATCAAAGAAAAATTTATAATTTTACTACTATAAATTTTTCTTTAAAACAATTTGAAAAATAATCAAAGAATCGAAAATATCAAAGTAAAATGTATGTAATTTGAAATAGTTCATAACATGTAGTACATTTAAAAAAAATTCTATTCTAAATTAAAATGCCAGTAAAAGTTTGAGTTTTCTGAATTAAGAAACTGAAAATATTGAAGAAACATGAAATCAATTAAGATTATCGTTTATGTTAAATAATGTTGAGATCAATTTGTTAGAAGAAACATATTCATTGAATTTTTAATAATTTATGCTTGTAAAGTTCTTTCTGAGATTCCGATTTTTGTCTACCATGTTAATTTATTTTTGCCATTAAAATAATTATGAAAGAAAAATTGTAGCTAGTTTTTTCATAAAAAACATTTTTTAATGATTTCCATTTAATTAATACACACACATTTTATGGTAAATATTCGTAGATTATCTACAATCCACTAAAAGTTTATCTACAATCGTTATGGTTATTTCAGTAATTTTAAAGAGATTTCTCTCTCATAAAATTAAAATAATATTGAGATTAATAAATGATATGTTGTGTTTTGTTTTATAATAATGTCTCACACACACACACATGCAGATGGATTATTTTATTTATCCCACATGAATTATAAATTTTTAATCAACCTTAAATGTTTTTGGAATCATAAAACTATTAAAAATATACTATTATTACTATATACTACTAAATATACTAAGTTATTAAAAGTCAAATCAAAGAATTTAATAATTAACACTTTATATTTTAGTATCAATAATCGAAATCTGAAGTCAATCAGTTATTTTAAACAAAGCTAAATCTGTATGTATACTTTAATAATTCATGCATACTTAACATACAAAGTCAGAAAAAAATCTATTTTATGCATCTTCAACTCTAAAAACAAAACGAAAAAATATTTTATTACTCGTTTACAAACTGGCTATGTTTTTATTATAAGAATATATAAAACGAATTGAAATCACAGCAGACAAACTAAGAAAAAAATGAATCATAAACCGATTTAACTAGAACATATTTCGCTATATTTTCTTTTTGGCTAATTTAGTGATTGTTTAATCGAGTATTAATGTTTACGAATATTGTTAATCAAAACGTCTGAAAACCATTGGTTTTCCTGCATTTAGTGTTTATTTCTACAAAAGTTATTGCACAGTCATCAGTGAATTCGAAGTAAATGACCCTGCAGTGAAACGTCGGGGAAGAAGAAACCTTACAATAAAGGGAGAAAAAGATACGCTTTTAGGTATCCAGAAATGTCGCTGCTATTGTTAGAAGGATAACAAAAGGGTTTTTTGAAAAGTCCGATTAACCTCCAACAACTAATGTCGTTTAGAACATTCCGCTGGCTGGCATTTGCAAAGCAATTTTCAAAGGTTTTTCTCGTATTATCTTTTTCCCGGCGGAAATCATTTTCAACGATCGAAAGTAATGACATAAAACCCCTAACTATGTCGTTAAAATAGAAGGAGAGAAAAAAAAAAGAAAAAGAGATAAGGCCTAAGTTACTAACTACTGCTGTGATATCTACTCGTAAAAGCCTGCGTGTGTGTATGTGTGGAGTTTGTTTTTTATTTTAGTTTTCTTCGCACTGTGTTTCTCCTACTATTCTAGTTTTGTTACTTTTCTTCAATAAATCGATATATAGTGGTTTCGAACAAAGACCATATATATTTATATATATATTATTTCTATTGAAGAAGTAGTTTAATGTACTTGATTTTTTTCTCCCTAAATTCAATGAACATTTTCATTTTTGAAACAAGTTTTTGTTCCCTATAGATGTAATAATAGAGGAGACACTATGATAAGTATAGTTATCAGAAAGCTCTAGGATGGAGGTGTTGTATACTTGAAACATAATACTCGCTAACTTTTCACGATAATAGATTTCCGAGTTTAGTATGATTGAAAGTGCGCCTTTCTACAACATGTTAAATTACATGCTTAATGTAAAATCATAGGAAATAGGTGCATATTTGTTAAAATTGTTTTTATATTGTTTCAAGGATATCCAATAAGGTCTAAATTTAAATATTAGACATTCTTTCATTAGCGCATAAAAAATTTATATGATTAGAAATACATGTGTGTTTACCTATGAAAAAAATATTTTGCAAATACCTAACTGAACATTCCTTTTTAGTGGAGCTTCAGTAAAACTATCATTTAAAAATTTATTTTAGACATAAATAACACGTATAATAAAAAATAATTTGTTTGGTTAAAATATTGATAGAAATAATGGTTAAAAGAAAAGTTATTCTTATATTTTTTCTACTGTCATTTAAAAATTTGTTCTCTTCCTGTAAATGAAAATAAATTTATATTCATTAATTTTTTCTCATATATATTGCAACGATATTGGTCTAGTTTTTATTTTGTAGTAGATGTGAAATATATAATACATGATGTCACTGTTTGGGTTGTGATTTAAATTGTCTGCACGTACATTTGGAATGGTTTGTAAAATCTAATGAATAGTAAGAATATTGGCATAATTTTTCATTTAATTGTACTCTCTATATTATCAAGTATCAGTCTCCATACATTTCTTTAGCTGCCCATCAATGCTTGCCATGATTTTTAACATCAGTAGAAGACCTTGTGGAGCTTCTTTTTAAATATCAAACTTTAGAGATTAACAGGGCTGTCTTCGAGAGTTTCAGGGACATTTATGTTTTATGCACCTACTTCATGGACACATCATCATCCTATTATCACGTTATTTAGGCATTAACAATTAACAAAATACTGCAAATAAATGCTATTTAAAATAAAATTATCTAGAAAGCCAATGTTGTTCTTTATTTTTTATGCACGGTTTTGATGATTGTTAGTTTTCTGGATATCTACATTGGGTCAAGTGAATATGGACCACTCCTTATAAAAATAAGACCTATTTCTGGATATCTAGATTAGGACAAGTAAATATAGACTACACCTTCTAAAAATTAGATCTATTTCTGGATATCTACATTGAGACAAGTGGATTCGGACCACTCCTTATAAAAATTAGACCTATTTCTTGATATGTAACAGAATGATTTAGAACTAGTTTTAGTCTAATAGGTGATGGGAAAGCATGATTTATAAAGAAATTTAAAAAAAGTGCAAATTTTCTGTAATTTAATCACACACATATATATTTTCTATAGTGAAGACACGTGTCATGTGTAGGAAAGTGATCTTTTCCTGTTTTAGAATAATGAAAAAAAACTAATTAATTATTCGAAATATTGTTGTAGAGTTTATTGTACGTTGATATAATGAACTAAATTGCATCTGTGTACTCAAATTACTAATGAAATTCGTTTGTGATTGATTGAATTTTCTTACAATTTTTAGAAATGAACTTTTCCTCAATTATTAACGTTATGTAATTTGATTGTGTAATTATTTATGTAGTTATTTGTATCTCTTTTTTATTAACATGTTCTCTATTTATGTCTACAAAATTAGAAAATCTAATATAACACCTGGAAATTTGTTACAATATAACTGTTCTCGTTATGAACAGTTATATTGAACAGTATATTGAACAAACATAACCTAAGATCATCCTGGCCCTCATTTTATTTTTTGACTTAATATAGTTTACTAAATTTGTCATTAAAGATGTATTATCAATTAGTGAAAATTTGCGTGTTTGTTCTTATGTTAATATATGCTTTTTTAAACATTCAAATTAATAAGAGTTTATAAATTACTTCAATTAATTAATACAAAGTAATTTAACACTTCATAAAACTAATGACAAATATTAAACACGATATATAAATCAAAACTAAAGACATTTCTTAAATAAAATTATTTTTGATTGCATTTGTAAATTTTCTAATTGACAATATACGAAAAACTCTACTATTGACGGATATGTTTGAAAAAATGAAATATTGGAATCCAAAGGAAATCAAAAGTAGTTTGCTGATGTAACTAAAAAAACTCTTACATTTTAAATAATATATCATTTTCATTATAATTTCATATACCACTAATATTTTAAGCTTAAATTTAATTTTTAGGATTACTATATGTACAATCTAGAAAACATTATCCAACCTATTAGAGTAATATTTATCTGAATATTATATATTTCATATATTGAGACATCTTTCATTTACCAATGATAGACTCATAAATAATTATTTTTCATTAGGAAATATGATAAAAAAATTCTTGCAAAATATTTATCACAAATATTTGTGATTTGAATTTTGATACTTTTTACTAAAATTAGTAATTTTATACTTAATTACTATTCTTACGTTTTTCTCAAAGTGAATATTTTTTGGATTTTACTACTTTTTACAAAAATTGATAGTTTTTTTTCTTAAATACTGTTCTTACGTTTTCCTCAAAATTAACATTTTGCTTGAAGTCTTATTTTAACTTCACTTATTGTATTTGTGTAGTAATTTTCGCTAACTTTTTAGAAATATTTAAATTATTTCAACTCAACTCATAATATTTTAAATTAAATATGTTTGTTATTATATATAAATAACAAACTTATTTAATTCAAAATACCATCAGATATTTTTGTCAATAAATTCATGTAAAATCTCAACTCTTCAAAGCTTGAGGGAAATTTAGCAAAAAAGTATTTGATAATACATTTATTTATTCATCATATTTGATCATGAGTATCCTAACTAGTTTTTTTGTAATATTTTTATCATACGATATTTTTAACGTTCAAAAATAACCATACTAACAAAAATTACTAGCAATAAATATTTGATTTGCAAATATCAGATATATCTATATATCTCTATTTTTATAAATAATATCAACTGAGAATGTGGTATTAATAATCTTAAAAAACTATAAATTTCATTCAGAACTTAATGTAAAGTTTCCTCTTGGTATTTGAAAGTAAAACATACAAGTAGTAATAAAGTTAAGTCATATATTCTTAAAAGTAATTCGGCTAGATCGAAGAACAATAATTGATGGATTATTTTACAATAATTATACCATTTTCCTGAAAACATTAGGAAGTTTTTTATTAAATTATTTTAAAATAAGGAATAAATAATAGAAATTTACTAAAATAAAATATTAAATAAGCAATTTGATCGCAAACAAGTACATAAAATTTATAATCAAGTAATTAATATTATACCATCTAGAAACTGCAAAATATCGTAATTATTCACTTAGAGTCTACATGTTTTAAATATTATTTGATTATAAATGTATAAAGCATTTGCAATTATAATTTTTATCTTGATTTCGTTGAATTGTTATAATCTATTCTTTTAAAGCTGCTTATATATGTATAGTTAATTATTATATATTATAATTAATTATTATTATTATTTTATTATTTATTAACAAACTATTATATAATTATTATAATTAACTATTATTAACTATTAATAGTTAATTATTATTATAATATATTCATGTTTTACGGAATTATTTATAGATGCTTTATACGACTCTCATAGGTAGATACCTTGCATTATATGTATAAAGGAATGAACAATAAAAAAGTTGTACTTATTTATTCTTGATATTTTAATAATATTTTATTTTTCTTCCATTAATCTTAAAGTAGATAATTGTTATGTATCCGTAGAATATTATTATGCTCTATTAAATTCTAAATTTTAAGAAAAATGAAATTTTAATCAGATACACAGAGGATTCTTGTACACATAAAATAGGCATGCACCATAGGCATACTTTATAAAAATCTTAATTTTAAAAATTGAGCATATTTGATTATTTTTTATAAAATTGTATAATAATAAGCAAATGTAATTATAATTTTGTAATAGTGTGTTTTAGAAAATTAAAATTATGAGAAAAAATATTTTGAAAAAATTCATAATTTCATAGTTTTCAAATAATATAATACATTATATCTTAAAATCTTAATTTGTTTCCATATAAAATTTATATCAATAATTATATTAATAATAATCTTTGAATACAATTTAAAGAAAATATAAATTTAAGCTTTTACTGAATAATATAATTAATATATCTTAATATAGTAAGATAACTATTTTATAAAGATTTCTAATGTAATTTTATTTATATTTTTCCTTGAAATTTTAGGAAATATTTTAATTAATTTAAAATGTTCTAGAAACACATTATATTTGCGAAAAATATTTACAGAATATAATAGTTTTCATTACCATGCCTAAATAAGTAAATATCTCACTATACACGTTAAAATAAATAACAAATTACAAATTTTATTAAATTTAGATGTTCGAAGCATATTTTTTTGTTTAAAATAAAGTAGATGTATTTTCCTTTTATCATGCTTTTAGGTGTTCTTTGCTTATATTTTCCTTTTATTTGTCCAAAGAAGCGTCCTTGTAAGATCCATAGTTTACGAGAGAAAAAAGAAAAACAAAGTATGACGTCATTTCCAGTGCAAGAAAAAACACTTTATTGAACATATCAACAGCAATATATGCACAGTTTAAATCAGATGTTCAAAGCGTCCGCCTTGAAAGTCGAGGCAGCTTTGAGCACACCGTGAAATGGTTGTCATAATAAGTTGCAGCATCACGGGGTCCACCGAAGTACAAGCAGCGTGTAGACGAGCAACTAAGTCCATTGGTGATGACACTAGACTTGATACACCAGTTCCTTGAGATGGCCTCATAGGAAAAATCCAATGGTGTAAGATCTGGAGGACATAGACCTGACCCTCACGTCTGATCCAGCGGCCGGAGTATTCCATATCCAGTCAACCACGTACTGGAGTACAGAAATGCGCAGGAGCTTCATCATATTGGAACCAAAGGCATTTCCAATACATCGACCTTACATCAAGTACATGTTGTAGTAGTCAAGAACGGAATACCTGACCACCATACAAACACTACCGGTGACTGTAAAATGCTGCCTTTTAAATAACAGTTCAAAGGCGTCTTAACATCATTCCATGGCACACGAACATGCTGCCGTGATATGCGCGGCAAACGTTTAAAACATTATCGTCTGGAAAGATATGCAAATATTATTGTTGATATGTACAATAAAGTGTTTTTTCTTGCACCGGCAATGACGTCATACTTTGTTTTTCGTATTTTTCTCGTAAACTATGGATCGTACACGAACGCTTCTTTGGGCTGTTTTTATGTACTCCTAACTAGAAATCTAGCTGTGCAAAGTTTATGTGGTTGTTTTAGGACACCCTGTAGAATGAAACAATAACTCGAAAATGGTAAATATGTTAAGGCTTATAAAATTTATAATGTGATTTAAATTCCTTTTTTTTAATTTATACAGTTTTTGTAATAGAATTGTTTTAAAATGTTTTCAATATCTGTCTATGCATCAGTCTAAGCAAAGTCTGTTATTATAATGAACAATAACCTATATTTATCTCTATTGTAGATATCTGTACTTTTGTAAAAACATTTAAACAAACATAATTACAAGAATATAAAAAAGTCTTCAGTTTGATTAAACAAATAAAATTTAATTAAAACGCATATAAACTTACTTTTGATATAATAATTATACTTTTTAAAATTGATGAAGTTTCAAAATATTTTTATAAAAATTTATCCTATTTTTATAAATCTTTTAAATTAGTTTTTAAGAATATGATATTTTCCCTATTTAAAATTTAGTTTGAGTTTATTTTTTATATATTTGTAAAGAAATTCAACAATATTTAGAGTGAAAGTGATAAACATTATTCTTGAAGACTAGAAAATGTAGAGGTAATGATTTTCCAAGCATTCAATGCATCCTCAGTACTAAATTCTACTTCCAGTATCTACGAGTTGCATGGCAAACTCAAATTTGTCCAGCCTAATTCCTCAAGGGCAATCGTGTTACGTTCTCCCGCTATAATTGGAGGACAGTTAAACCAAATCAATATATCTGTACCCGAAGCCTGGAGGTGATTTACATGAAATCAAGGTAATCAAGAGCATTGTGAATCGTTCTCTATTTACTGCGCAGCTGTTCGTGTGGATAGCACCTTATTCAAGTCTGGAGCAGTTTGCAATGCTTCCATTACACACAACTCCCATTATCTCCTGCAAGGTGTTCAAAACCTGACTAAAGATGATCTTTGGAGTATTCTGTGACAGCCTGACCATAAAGTGTTGCATTTTACATGGTAGCTGTTATTGTTAAGTATCTAATGAGACCGGATTGGAGTTTTATATTCTATTGAGGTTTATTATTTAAAATATCTCATTGAATATATTTATATTCAATAAATTTCTTAGCATCTTGATTTACAATCAATCATTGTAACAAAAGGATGAAAAATATTATAAATTGTAAAATTAATTTTAAATTAATGCCTATTTGAAATTAGTTAACATAAATATTTTTTATAACAAAATAATATATATATATATATATATATATATATATATATTCATATATAAATACATTTATATATATATATATATATATATATGAATATGAATGTATGTATTGTATACATATGTATCATGTTATAAACTTTAACATTTAAAATATATTTTATTTTGTTATAAAATATTTATGTTAATTAATTTCAATTAGACATTAATATATATATATATATATATATATATATATATATATATATATATATATATATATATATATATATATATATATATATATATATATATATATATATATATATATATATATATATATCAGTAAATTAGGCAATAGTATATAAATTGTAGTTGCTACATTAATATTTTATCACTCAATTGCTAATTATTTTTAATGTTATACATCCGCTAATCTATTTTATAAGCAAATTAAATCTTACTGGCAATTTTAGGAAATCTGTGTGTTATGGAAAAAAAATGATAAATTACTAAAAATATAATGAATTCCATGCATAAATTTCAATCTACCAAATGATTTTTAGTAAAAAGATATAAATTAATATATCTATCCTTCAATGAATAGTACTGCAAATAAAAATACAGCAAACAAAAGTACTGATACAAATAAACTGTTTATTAAAAATATAGTTATTAAATTATTAGATCAAAATTATGGCTCATTATGCATGCTAAAATTATATTTCCGGAAAAAGATGATATTCTGTGCAAGTGATTAGATTTCTAATGCATTCATGTAAAATATTATGGGTAGCAACAACTATAAGGCATTTAAATGGTGAATTTGAACATGGAGGTGTTTTTTTTTATAAATATAGTACATTTTAAACGTGTTTTTGGATAAAAGCTTTAGAACGCTTTACTTTAACAAAAAACTGAATACTTGTAATTATCTTTCAGATTTGATAAAAGATATTTACATAAAATCAGAATAATTTTTATTACATCATAGTGTTCACGTCTTTGAAATTCTCATGGTAAGCGAAAACTAAGCTTCAACAAATCTTATAATGGGCTATAATTTGCAATTTATAATTTAGCAAGGGTCATCTGGAATACTTACAATAGTTGTTCAGTGCCTTATTACCACTAACAGCTGAGACGACAAAATTGTTGAAATATTAATATCATGACTTGAAATCTCAGAATAAGAATGATATCATCCAGAAAACGATATGTGTTTGCACGGCAAATTCAACAGAGTTAAATGCAGCACATGGATTCTAATTATAACATTAATTTCAGTTATATCATATGCTTCATAATATAACTGAAGTACTTTTAAATGTATAATCAACTACGCGAATAAGATGCATGAGATTCTCAACGTCGTACTTTCGTACAAATGTCTTCTTCTGCACCACGAATCTTTATTCAGCATCATGGAAGGTCAAATTCCTGTTTTGCTGTATTTAGGAGAAAAATCATGACCATCTTGCATTTAGCATAATGGCTCATGTTTGGAATAAGTTTACGGAATATCGTTTGATATAAGCCTCAGTAAGAGCTTGTTCAAACAAATCACATCTAATTTACAGCTATTACATTTCAGTTGGATTGAAAATCTAATCTAATATTTGTAGAAAGTCTGGAAAATGTTACATTTTTATGGATATAATGCTTATTTCTTTTCGAATTTTTGTTAATTCTTCTTGGCGCTAAAGAAGGTTTGGTTCAAACCAATCAAAATATTTATGTCAATAATTGCTGAGGTATTTGTTTGTTAAAATGCTTCAGTTCCTGTGGTCGATGATTTATGGTATCGAGTAGAAACTACATGACTTGTTGACATGGCATGAGATTTATGTTTGATTCAGTGTCAATAATTTTTATTATATTTCTGCCAAAAATGGCTATTTATTGTTCTGCTATTTAAAAAATATTTTTGAATTTATTTAAAGCGTAGCACAATACATGTGTTCAATTTGAATAATTTTTTATTTGAATTTTCTCATTAAGTAGCAATTCTGATCAACTCCAGTATTATAAAAATGCTATTCAATTTTATCGTTCAAACTGTTGTAGCATAACATATCAAAATATCACACTTTATCTAAGCTATTATCTTATAAACAACAACAGTTTATTATGGTTTAAAATGTTACTAGCTTTTTGACCACTTTGACAAAACATCAGATACTAAATTAATATAAATAAAAAATGCAACAGAAAAAAGTCTTTACTGTCAAAAAGTGACAAATTTGGTTCATATGAGGTATTTAAACTTATACATAGTAAAAATGTTTAAATCTTATCTCTGAAGAAAGTTTCTAAAAATGTTTACATAACAAAAAGAAAGCATTACAAAAACAAGTATCTAATATTGAGAGATAGTTTGATGCATTTACCATATATTGAGATAGTAATAGATTATTTAATGTCTTGGCTATCAGATTAACTCTTTATTTACTTCATTTTTTCATTAGGGATCGAGGTAAATTGCGGTTTGAAATCGTTTTTAAACTTAATTTATATAGTATGATAAATCTTTATTTTGAAACGTGTTCAAGGAGTGATAAAAAAAGATTCTTGTTATTTCAACAGATTACTTTTTAATAATTCAAATAACATAAATTTTGATCTTCATGTAAATTCAATAAACTGCAGCAAGAGCATTCAAAACAAGATTCAATATGTAAAATTTAGTTTCTGATATTATTCCATAAGTAATGTAAATTTCTAAATGATATTTTGCCACAATATTATAGTTATTATGTTATTACACAAGATTAACTCTAAATATTAAGATAATATATTTTTATTCTAAAATATTGGAAATACAGTATTAAATTTTTAGTAAAATGTGCTATATGTGTCTGATTTTCAAACATTTATATATATAATAACATAAAATATATAAGTGATAGATAAAAAGAGTAAATTAATGTAACATAAGAAATAATTAGGATATGATGTAAATTTTATAAATAATAAATACTTATTTGAACATTTAATATCAAAGCAATGCTAAAATTTATTTAAAATTTAAGTAATGATAAATTAAATTTGATTTAGAAACTAACTTAAAATCTACAGCAAAAGTTCAAACTTTATGCTTGAATCTTGATAAAGGAAATTTATTCCTGAAGTGAAATGAAAGGAAAATCCCTGCTTCAATTCAATATCTCTTCTCAGTAACATACATGATGAAATTTCTTTTTCAAGGCTCCATATATAACATTCATTGAATACATTCCTTGACTTATATACGATATCCTACTTTCACGTCACTTTCAATGTTACAGAAATGAGAGCAAGATATAAACTTTAAAAATAGTCACTCTTTTACCAATCAGGAATTTTATTTTCTCAATATCTGCCTCGTTTATTGAGAAAAGAATGGAATTTATGTCATTTTGAGAGCAGTTTTATTGTATATAAAATGATAAAACTAGACGTATATTCTTATCTTTTTTATACAGAGAAATATTACTCAATCCAATATCTCATTTTATTTCACTTCTCGTTGAAAGACAACGCTCATTTTTATATAAATATTTTATTCATTTTATTTTACTCAATAAAAAGCTTAGAAATTTGAAAATATTAGCAATTTATTTCATATAACTTATCAAGAATTAATTAAGTTAAATGTTTATTTGAATAACAACAAAATATATTTGATAAAACACGTGTCTTTAGCGAAAATTTTCTCCATACATCTAAATTATAGTGGAGACTAAAATAATAATTTTACCGAAATAAAAGTGTATAATGTTTTATCAATGAAAATTTGTGTAAGTTTTTTTTTCGATTCTTCTAAATCACGAAATAACTTAATAAAAGGTAAATTTTATGGAAAGAAATTCCATAGTTTATTTATTAGCAAATTAAGTTGAAACACCCCTCAGTGAATTAACAGATGAAAGATACTAATGTTTGAATATCAAATTATTTTTAATGCATACACACACATTTATCATAATATTATTATTGATAGCCACAATATTTACCAAAAATAAATTTCATGATTAGCATTTCTCATAAATATTTTTATTTCGTTAAGTTAAGAAACTTATTTTTTTCATTTGAGAAAATACTACTTATCAAATCATATAATGTATTTTAAGACTAACTGACTACCATTAAAAATAGGTCTATTTTACCAAAAAATACTTGTATGATTAGATAAAATATCATTATTGTCGGACGATATCATAGGACTAGGAATGTTATTGTTACGCTATCGCAATCCTCTTGTACCACAAATAGTCGAAGAGAAAAGTATGAGATTTCAAGTATGTAAGAAATTATACAATCACAATATAAGTCAATATTAAATAAACTGATGGTTTGTAACAGAACATGTTCTCAAAAATATTTGATGATATTTTCTGTAATGTGAACTGGTACACATGTATGGATATCATCAAAATTTAATTAGAATTTATTAACTTCAAATCATTCTCAGTACCTAATTCAGTACATATCATTACGATGACCTAATTACAATTTCTATAGTACCGTGAAGAGAACGTTTAAAAAAAATCCAATATCACTGCTTGCCATCTGAACATGTAATATATATTTTCCAGAAAAGCGTTTTGATGTAGACAGTTGATTTTATTCACTGATAACAAGAGAAAAACCTATAAAACTACATAAATCTAACCATTATAAATATAACAAAAGTAAGCGGATCATACACCTGGCAATGATCAGTAGTTGCTGGGTTTTTTTTCAGAAACTTCGAGTAAAAAGCTTGATGTTATTTTCTCAGGCAGCAATTTGAAACACGCCTTAGTTTTCTCAGAATCACGGGGAACATCATGTTACACGTTTGAAGACTAATCATTTTGACAACACGTAATAGATAGTCTTCCGGAGAAAAAGCAATAATATGGCTTGATGAGGCATTCCGCAGAATATAGTGGCAAAGGAAATAAAGCGAAAAGTAACCTACCAAAAACCGAAATACAACATTGAAAGATATACAAAGAGAGGTTAAAAATGTGGGTGCATGTGAAAAATAAATGATCTGATGACAAAAATTTTTTAAAATATAAATTAACAAAAATTTTTTACATTGCACAAATTTTACAAAAAGATGACATATTTATAAGGGGCAATACCACGTCTAAAGTTATTTTTCACTTGTGTGGCAAATTTAATATGACCAAAAGTCTTATATATTTAAATATTAAATCAGAAATATAATAGTCTATTCACTGTTTGAAAGTTTCTGAGAAAACATTGCACGTGCAGATGGTATTCATGTGAAGGGAATGAAATGTAAAAATGCAAAAATCTCTATAGCTTTCTTATTAATAGGTAAGAATAAACTCAATAAAAATTTACTCTGAATACAAAGTCCAAGTGAAGTAATAATACTATCCTACCTACCACGGAGGTTACAATCTACAGCTGAAAGCAGATGTAAATTTTTAAATTTTACATTGATGTTTATTTTAAATTGAATTGAATTTAAATGAATTTTCATTAATAGATTGACATATTCTCCTGTCACAAGGAAATAATCTCGAAAATTTCTAAGGGATTTACTTTGACAGACGTAGATAATCAGAAAGTAGCTCATATCTTCATCTCCTTTGTTAAAATATAGCTGAGATGGAAAGGGAGCATTTTATTTTGACTGAATAACACTATTTAGTAACGAGATTGCATTGATATCAAATGAATAATCTGCTTAAGCTTGTGTAATGAATTACTTTGCAAAGTGAGGCTTTTATAATTCATAGCAACGTCCTCCTAAATTTTTAGCTTCTACAAGGGATAATTTATCAGGATAATGAATTTTATTCAAGCATCACACAAGAAGTATTTCGGAAAACTAGAAAGAACTAATTTAAGCTCATGAGACTCGTTCAATGTTAAACAAGAGTGCAAAATGTCTCTCACACCGTTCAAAACTATCTGAAGTCATAAGATCAATAACAAAAAAAAAAAAAAAAAAAAAAAAAAAAAAAAACTGTCTTTTCACTATCACACTGTCTATTCATGTTAAATAACCCATTCCAACAATTTTAAACCACTTATTGGAAACCCTAAAAGCTTGACCACTACTAGCCTTCAATATTCACTGCAGAATGTTACAAAATTCTTTGAAGATTTTAGATAGTGACTAGTATTTACGTGCCACTAATGTTAATAATTTTGACATTACGTTCTGGAGAATTTAATAGAATAATGTTATTGTAGACTATTTTGATGACTTCATATTTGTCTACCAGGTGAATAAATTCCCTTTTTCTATCAAGAAAGTGCAGAAACCAGGAATACTCTCCAGCACCCCCAACAAATGTATAAAATGTATGAAAGTCGTTATTTTTAATATCATGTTGTTAACTACATAATTGGCTTAGATCTGTTTTAAAGAAATTTAAAATCTGTTTCGAAAATTGCCTTCAGGGAAGGATCATCATTGTTATTCAGCTATAAAACAAATGAAAAAATAACCTACCAAAACCCTAACTACAAGACTGAAAAGAGTACAAAGAGAGGTTAAAAATGTGCAAGCATGTAAAGAATAAATGATCTCTGATGATTATAATTTCTCAAAATATAAATTACAAAATTTTTTCCATTGCACAAATGTTACAAAAAGATGACATATGTTACAAAAAAGGGGCAATATTACGTCTAATGTTATTTTTCACTAGTATGTCAAATTTAATGTCACCAAAAGCCTTATATGTTTAAATATTAAATCAGGAATTTTATGGTCTATTCACTCTTCAAAAGCTTACTATAAATTTTCAAAATACAAGCAACATATTAAGTTTTAAATTATATCCATTAACTCATTAATATATTTAGTAAACAAATCAATTATCTGTAAGAATTCTGCTTGATGTTTATTTAAAATTTTCACATGTTTTACTTTCTAATCCAAAATTTATGTACCAAAAATTGATGTCGAATAAAGAATATAGAGAAATTGTTCTTGCGGATTCTTGAATTTCATTATGTAGACTCTTTGGTTTGTGTTTTATGCATTGTTTATCCCTTCTGTAGAAATTTATGAGAAAATGATTAATTTTATTCAGTTACTGCAGTTATATTGATTGTCCATTTTTAATGCTATTTGAATTAACGTTGTCCAACTTTTTTAAAGGTTTAAATACATAAGAAAATAAATCACTAATTTTTATAAGTTTTATTGGAATTATTAAATTAAATAAACTTTTAGGATAAAGTTAGTCTAATATACTAGTTTAATCACAAGTCAAATTGGAAATAACTTTTTTATGCGAATAAATTCATCTTAAATTGTAATAATTCTCTAAATTTAAGGTAATTTAACATGTTCTAATGAGGCAATAATATTAAAATAATCTAATTCCTTAACTAAAATACATATTATTTGGTTAAAATCATGAGAAACATTTATGCTCTTCGTAAAATACTTTGATTTTATAAAAGAACAATTACGGTAAAGAAGCGTAATTACAACTCATATTTTCTAAACAATCACCACAAAACTAACAAGAGACACTGAATTCACAGAAACAAATAACTTCATGAAAACTTCCGCAAGTTTGCCGTATACCATATATAAAGCTAACTTTTAACTAAACTTACCATATTTAATCACAGTTCAATTAACATTATAAAAGAATAAATGGAGAGAAATAAGATATATTTAATACTCCCGAAATTTAAATTTATAAATGCATTTAAAATATCAATTCTTATTACGTGTGTTGTTTGTTTTCTTAATATATACTGTTATATGTTATGTACACACACAGTTTTGAATTTTATAAAAATAAATAACAATTAAAATTAGCAGTTAATTGACTCGGCAAATATAGCATTTAATTAAAAATAGAAATTAATTTATTAGAGATCAGCAAGAATTCAGAGAAATATTTAAATATGAAAATATCTCAAAATATCCTTAAACGCTGAACATTTATAAACAGTGATCCCATAGTCCAATATTTAAGTCTAAAGTATGTAGGAAATATTTGAGAAAAATTAATAAAGTCTCATATAATTCACAATGAAGTGAAATTATGTGAGGAAGGACTTTACAATGTTTTCCCCTTAATGTTATCCGAACCCTTTAGGAAAATAAGTGTTTTAAGATGTGATGCATTTGTAGCAAATATTTCTAAATTAAATACTTTAATTTTTCGTATATTTATAAATATTAATATTTCTATTAATACAATATATTAAATACCATGATGCTACATTCATTAAATTCCCTGATTTGTGATCAGTTAAGAGAATATTGTTTCAGTTTTTTTTTTTAATTGTATATATTTCTTATACAATTTAGCTACAAATTTGTTGAAGTTATGTATATTTTTATCAATTTGTATAACTCAATAACTATTATTAATTTAATTATGAAAATTGCATAGTACAAATTTAATTTAGTTTGTTAACAAAAAATAAAGAACGATATTAATTTATATGTATATATAATCAATAATAAAGTATTACAGATATTAATTGCAGCTATTTTTCAACCGTAGTTACATTAAAAAATTATTTGCAGTATTTTACATGCATTATATAGTTTTGAGATTGAATTCGTATTTTTGTGAAATCAAGATCTATATCTTTGTACTTGTTTCTTCATTGCAAGAAATCCTTTATATTGCTTAAGAAATTATTTTATTTCCATTTTCAGTAAACAGCTAAAGTATGTTGAATATTTATGTTACATCAATTATAGTTCATTATATTAATATTTAATAAATATTTGTGATACTAATATTTAACTGATAGGGACATGCATCGTCCATAATCACATAAACAGTCCCCAAAAGAAAAATTGTACAAAGCAGTTAATAATTGTGTCTCTAATTCTGTTTTAGAGCTCATTATCTGTTTTCTTGTTTATCTATTTATTTACAAAGATCTACTTTAGTTTTCATTTTACTGCATTTTATTTTGCACTTATTATAAACTTAATATAATTCATTTTTTTTTCATATACAAAAATCTTTAAATCAAATAGCAGGAAAAGTGGAATAAAACATCTATCATAAAATCAATTTTATTCAAATAATTTAATCAAAAACTGTGTTTGGAAGAATTCAGAAACAAATTGCTGCTCTGCCACGTTTCAGTTTTGATACAAAATATATCGTGATTTTTTTGTTATTACTACCATTTTTGTTATCATTTTTTTATATACCATTTCGTTATAATAACAAAATGGTTTTCATTCTACCATTTTGTTATTATAAAAAACAAATGTATATTTTTTACATCGCAATTTTATTTTTAATCGAAATTAATATTACAAAAATTCATAACAAATATGTGCCGGCATATAATAAGTTAATTTCTCGTGATGACATATTAGGCATTTACTGGTTCTTCCATGTAATGTATACTTCTTATCCTTATAGATAGACATGATCAATAAAATAATTTCCATCCAAATTGTAGAAAACTTTCAAAACTTTAATTGATTTGCTGACTATTTATTGTTTTAGGTATCCTGGGTTCGACAAAGAGATCTGCACATTTTGACAGTTGGTAAATATACATATACTACAGATCAACGTTACACTTCAATACACATGGATGACAGCGATGACTGGACTTTGGAAATCAAGTACACTCAAAAGAAGGACGCTGGCATATATGAGTGCCAAGTCAGTACTGAGCCAAAAATGAGCTTAGCAATTCAGCTCAATGTCGTTAGTAAGTAAATTTTAACTTACGTAAATCACTAAATTTAAAATATAAAATTTAGCTATTTCTTTTTGATAATGAATTATTCTCTATTGATAAAATAGATTAAATAAAAATAAAATTTCCATGATACCTCTTGATTATTAGTAATTTACTTTTTTTTGTGTTTGTCAGTTTAAAAAATTTTTAAAGTAAGCCCTTGAAAATATACTGTGAACAATGTAAATTTCAAAACGGGATGATAATAGACATAATATAATTAAACGAACTGGCAATATGATCAATAATTTTTTTCATCTGTATCAGAATTGTAAGCATATTAAAGCGAAACAATCAAATTAATTTTAGATAAAATTTATATATAACTATCTACATTACCAACTTGCATTTTTTTTCAAACAAATGACTTGCAATTAATTTGTCTCAATAACGCCTTGAAAATGCAAAAAAGATAATTACAATTAAAGTAAAATAGTTGTATTATTTTAGTCTTAAAAATAAAAGCCAATGAATTATATTATGAATCAATAGATAAAGAAATTAACTCTGCTCAGATACTTCTCGTTAAAATGAATGATTTCGAACTTAACTATTTTAAAAATTTATTGAAACTATGATAAATTTGAAATTGAGGAACTAAAATCTTTTGACGAAATAAAACTTCGGAAAACATACTTGAAACATTTCTATTGCAATAGCAAATTGTTGAGTTCAAACGGAATTTTTAATCAAATAAAGCTATCAGAATTTCTAATCGGATGTGCTCTCGAAATGGCATTGCTATAATGAGATAAACTGCTAAATAGCGAAAAGCATTCCCAAATTATCCTAATTTGAATGATTTATTCTCACTTGAAGACGATGAATTCTAATGGCATCAACCATTAACTCTTTATTTACAAAAATCATTTTAATAAATTAAGAATATTGACAGATTTTAAAAGGTTTTCACTAAAAGTCTATTAGTAATTAAAATTACGGAATTGCATTTAATTTATTACTTTTGCCAAATCCAATATTTTTTTTATTTTTAATTAAATTTGCTTTTAAATCTTTTAGTAATATGTGAGAAATTTAACACCTAATTTTGTTCTATAAGCTAATCTTTAAACAACTAATCAAGCTAATGGAGTATAATTTTTATAAATTTCTTGATATAATAGTTATTGATGATTAATTATTAATTTTACAGCCAAGTGTTAAATTTAAAATAAGTTTAAATAAATATAAAACTGGGTTGAAAGAATGTATTGAAAGTTTTAAATGAGTGAAATATTTACCAACGTAATGTCCTTTTGGTTTATCAAAGAAGAAATTTCACAAATTTATCTCAGATTTATCAATGTAATAAAATAAACTCTGATGTGAATATAACAAATGCAAACGTGTTATGTAGAAAAAATAAAATTATATTTTATTATACAATACATTATCAATATTATTCATAAATTTTGTAGATATTTATGACCAAATTAATTACTACTAAAATATAAATTCTGTATTAGTAATGCATTATTGGTATATTTATTATATTTCATTATAAAATACACATATCGATGATTTTAGATTTTTTATTTTGATCTATTCGATAAAAATATAAACTTACTCACAGAGGTAAGGACTTTAAAAAATAAATATGAAATAGTGCTTTAATTGTGATACATTTTTTTAAATATTTCATTTATTGAAAAAACCATCTGTTGAATAAATATACATCATTGTGATCTTTCCTTTTCTTAAAAGAGGTATATATATATATATATATATATATATATATATATATATATATATATAATATATATATAAAATATATATATATATATATATATATATATATATATATATATATATATATATATATATATATATATATATATATATATATATATATATTTATATATATATATATATATATATATATATATATATATATATATATATATATATATATATATATATATATATATATATATATATATATATATATATATATATATATATATATATATATATATATATATATATATATATATATATATATATATATATATATATATATATATATATATATATATAAATATATATATATATATATATATATATATATATATATATATATATATATATATATATATATATATATATATATATATATATATATATATATATATATATATATATATATATATATATATATATATATATATGTATATATATACATATATATTTATATATATACATATACACTAAATTTTCTGAAATTATTACCTAATTCTTAAGATCTGATGAATTAATCCAGATATCTAACTGTAATTTTATTGTTGAAAATTAAATCGCAATCTTATGAGTCCAATTTCTCACAAAGAAAACTACTCATCCTTTTTATACGTTAAGCAAAAATACAAGGAAATTATAATTTTTATAATTTAATGTTTTACGAAATCTCAATGATTCATCATAAACAGAAAATTTATTTTGAAAACAATTTAATCTCATGTATGAAAAAATGATTCACATATTTAGAAGTAATTTCAATTTCTTTTTAAATTACACTTAATTCTTCAATTCAAACAAGAAATCCCGTATTCCAACTGAATAAGAATATAACGTTCATGAAAGAAAGAATCTGTGATAAATATAAATGATTAAGCTTCTGAACCCTTTAAAAATTAAATATTGCTGATGTATATTAAAATTTAATCACTCTGCCAAGAAGAAAAATTATTTTTTTAATATATTGTTTTGGTTTATTGATCAAATTTGACACTATAGGCATCAAATATGAATGTTAATCACTCTAGAAATCACTAGAGATCAAATATCACACTAAAGAATACCAAATGTTGATTATTTTAGACTTTTAAGCAAAGCATTGAAATTTTTTTAGCTTTTCAGTATGTTTTCTTGTAGAAAGTCGGTTTTTTATCTGTAAAAATGTTTCAGTTTGCATTAGTTCAATAAGTTTTTTATAACACAAGATACATTTCTTATTTGCTTTGGATTAAATATATTCATTGATGTCAAGCAGCAATATTTTATATTTAACTATGATTTTTCTAATTTGATCCTGTATAAATTATGCTTAAATTATTTATCATGATTTCGAGCAAATAAAAATTTATTTATTTTTTATTTCCGTCAGAATAGTATGCTTCATAATATGTTTATCAAATGTTTTTCAATTTATTAATGAGTAATTAATCCTAAGTAATAAAAATTCAAGTTCTATATTAATTAAAGAATTCAAATAAATAAAATGAATTGTAATCAAATTTAAATTAAATGTAAATATTAAAAAACAATTTTTCTTCATAGTTCTTCTTTAATACTATCATTAAATTTGTTATATATATCTAAAAGATGTGTTTTTAACAAAATGTTGTCTGTTTATAAAACTTATAAACAACATGTTTTACATAATTCAGTTAAATCTGCTTTCTTATACTGTAACTAATTTACGATGATTTAATGTGTTACCTGTAAGAGCACTTAACTTACTTGTTTGATCCAATCAACTCCTTCAACTAATCAAATGCACACGCAATTGATATTGATGAAACAAGAGAACTCATTAAACTTTCATCTCACTTTATTTCTTTGCCTCTTCTACTATTTTTTACAACGCTTCTTGCAACGACCGACAAGACGATTTCGATGCAACGCAAGGAAAATCGAATTAAATGTTCGCAAAAGAAGACACTGAAAGACAAGAATGAAATAAATAAATAAAAGGGAAAGGAAACAGCTTTGAAGAAACAATGTTTTTACTTTCATTTCTTTCCCCAACTCGCTCTTTTTTGGAGTGATGCCATCCTTCAAGAAGGAAAAAGATTGCCATTTGATAATAAATATGGCTTTAACCTCGGTTACCCCTGGAAAGAATAGTTTTAGTTGTCCCGGAAAATAGTCTTCTGGACGACACAACTTTGCTCTTAGGCTTTCGTCTCGTTTCCTCTCATGCAGACTTAATATTTCAAAGTGGTTCCCCGCTGCCTCAGATTTCTCTCTCTCTCTTATCTACGAGTTTGTTGTCTCTCGACTTGTAGAGATATTGTGAACATTTGCATTTAGTGCCATTTCCTCTACGTGACTTGATTTTAAAGAGCATGATATATGGCGAGGCTAATAAAGTTGGAGTGCGTTTATAAATTCTGAGGCAACGGAAGGAACGTTGAAACACTGAGTTGAAACCTTATCCTATTAAATAGATAGTAAGTCCAAAAATTGCTCTTAATTATATGGTGCTACTTTAAAGAAAACAATTTTGCAGCTTTTCGAATAATTTAAGAGAGTTACTGTTTTACGAGGAAAAGTTTCACAGAATTATTCTTAACAGCTATTTATACTCAGTTATTTACATGATAGAAGTATTAACTTTTCTTTGAAATTATATTTCAGAAAATTAAAATCCTGAATATAACAAAATATGATACACTTAATAAGTGATAATTAAAAACATAAATCTCGTATATATATATATATATATATTTATATAAAATGGAAAAGAAATTAATTATAAATATTCAAATTAATATTAGTTAATGTTAAACAGTAAATAATCTGATTAGAAAATCCTTATCTACATTCTTGTTAAAATCATTATCCATATTTTAAGTTATTACAATGAAACTTATACTTTGAATAGCGAAACATAAGCTGTTAGTAACCATGATACGAAAATTTAATGTAGTTAATTAATATTCAATAAAACAATGTTCCTCTTACCGTTTTAAAATTGGGCAATGACCAAATTCATAAGCAATATGAATAAAATTCTTCTAGCATAAAGTATAGTGTTTTCTAGAAGTTACGATATAATCCTTGTATCATTTAGAGTGTATAAACATTTATTGTAATAGTGCCATGTATGCAAATTCAAAACTTAAAACCGTAATATATATATACTTTATGCTGGAAATTCTTTTTCATATTAGTAATAAATTTGCTCCTTAGTGAAACGGTAAGAGAAATATTATTCTTTTGAATAGTCATTAATTATACTAAGATTTCGTATTATCTTTACCAACAGCTTGTCTTGCTATTCAAGATATCAATTTCATTAAAATGACTTGTAAAATGTGTAAGAATTATTTTATATTTATAGGTAAAACTTTTTTAATTATATTATTTGCGGTTTAACATTATTATTTATTATTAATTAATTAAAATAATAATATTTATAATTTATTGCTGTTTTGATTTAACTTTTAAATTTTGATGAAAACGATCCATTATACCCTAATTAATTATTTATTTTCTTTTCAAAAATAAAATACATAGAAAATAAAATTATTTTAATTTAATACATATCATGAATTCCGTATTTAGGGCAGTGAAATAACTCTATTGAAATTAATAATTTGATATATTATCTGAAATTTAAATCAATTGGGTTATATAATATTTTGATACAGATATTAAACTATAGAAAATGATTGATTTCTAAGATATATCCACCTCTGTATAATCTCCTATTTTAATGATTTAAATAATTTTAATGATTTAAATAACGGTTTTTAATTTTGGAAGATTAACTGGAATTTTTCTGACAGATCTTCTAAAAAATAAAACAAAACTGACATAACAAATCACACATGCTTTCTACATGTATTTCTATGATAGTTTTACTAATTCATAACCTTATTTCAAGCATTTATATATATATATATCTGTGTAAAATCCAAGTTGATACTCTTTTATTTAATTAATTAACAGATTAACAGGAGAGAGATCTCAAATAAGAACTAGTACAATTATTCAATCTAGATATTATATTATAAATATTTTTTTATTAATTTATACATTAATAAGAACACTTGGTTTTATTATCAAAATTTAGAATCAACCTCATTAAGTTAGAATATTTATATCATTACAAGAGAGAGAGCGAGAGAGAGAGAGATACATATAAATTTTACTGTAGATTTGGAAAGATAATATTTAACCTAAACTCCATACTTTTACATAAAATGTAAACAAAAATGCATTAAATCACACATTTATACTCTGAAAGCCATAAATACGATTACTATTCATTCACCAAAAATAAAATGCTCCTTAATTTAAAAAAAAAAAAAAGAATTTATCATACTTTTCAAGAATCAAAATTTTGTAGAAACAATAAAATGGAAAACACATTGTATACATTAAAAGCACAGGATCAATGTATTCATTATACTCATTTGTAATTAATGGGTATTCACATTAAACCTTATGCACCTCATCTGGCTATCCTACAAAATGTGTAATATTTGCACGCAACTCTCATTCATGATATCCATTAGATAAGTCATATGGGTGACTTGATAGCATTTGTGTGCAACCCGCAGGAGGAAACACATACATATTTTCCACCCGTTCAGCGAATTACTATTCCGCTGGGACGAATCATTGCCCTTTTGTGCAATAATCTTCCAGAAGCTCCTTTTCTCGCAGCCTCTTGTCCTCATTAAATAGTTTAGAATTTTAGGACTCTGCACACGTACGGTGAGGGTCTAGGAATTAATGTATTTCTGCCTTATATATTCCTTTCAATCGTCGTCTCAAATTTAATGCTTCGCACTTGAATTCAAAAAGCTTTTTCCTCTTCTTTCTTAGTTAAGAATTCAAATTTGTGGATATGACTTGCAATTAATATCTTAACGATAGGATTAAATGGGATTTATTTTGTCAAGAATACATATTGTGATAGTTTGCTCAATAAACATTATGTCAAATATATTATAAAGTTTATATTTGTCTTTATTTTTATTGCTACATTTCTATATATGATTCGATATATGTCAAGAGACAATGGTGCGCGTTAAAGAAATAATATTTGTGAATAATTTTAAATATTAATTATCGAAATTAGGAAAATTAAATAAATAGCTTTAATAAAATGTTCTTGAATTTTTATATATTGTTTATCTCCAAGAAATGATGATACCTTCACACCAATGCCAAAAACAACAAATTAAATAAAGGAGAAAAAACAGGGAAATTTTAAATTCACCAATTAAATAGTATGAGAATTTTTAGTTGAATAATAATCTTATAATTCATGAATTTAAGCCTGCAAATGCATATTAATTATTAATTTTAAGATTGCAAATGTTTTTGGTAAGAAGAGTTTTTAGTTTGTTGAACTTCATTCTATCTTTATGCAAAAAAAGGGATTTATTAAATATTATTTTTTTGGAAAATCACTAATACAAGTAGAATTAAAACACAAAAAAACATAAATAACTGCTTTTATGGATTTCTTGGTCGTGCCAGTATCATTGAGTCAAACCTCAAATATCAAAACCACCATTTAATGATATTTTTGGAGTAAAAAACTGTATGTCAGACGTTCTCACAGAGAAAGAAAATAATCACAAGGATAAGGAAAATAACACTTAGTAAAAAACACTGAAATTAATTACAAACAATTTCTCAACTATTTAAATTAGCAAATTTCACTTATTTAAAATAAATGCTGCTTTTGATTAAAATGAGACTTTAATTTACAATATGTTACAAGTAATGACTTTTTGGTAAATGATGCTTAAGAATTAGTGAAAAGGAAAGTAAAATACTATCACTTTTATGACATTCTCGGTGAAGAAAATGTCTTTATTGTTTCAGAGACAATTTTGAGTTTAGAAACTGTAATGGAAATATCAGGATAGCACTCCATTTATGAGTTGCACATTTGTGAAAGACAGTAAACAGAAAATATGAATCAATCTTTTATCAAACTATTAATGAAGAGTTCATGCTATTATGAAATCTTTAATTTCTAAGAACTTTCTTCATACTTTAAAGTTAGCTATTCATCAAGTTATGAATACCAAGAAATACGTCAAAATATAAGTGTATTTTCTTCTCAAAAAGATTGTTTCAATATTAAAAGTATTCATTTTCTGAAGTGATTTCTTTTATTATATGCTATTTCAATGACACAGTATTATTTGCTTCAGAAAATACATCGTTTATCCAAAAAAGATTATGTCTATATTTGTAAATGTTCAAGCAACTAGACTAGCAACTTTAAAGTGTATTAAAAACTGAAAATATTTAACTCAAAATTGCAAAAATAAATTATTGTATAAGCAACATTTAACGAATGAATTATTTATCATTTGATATATAAATATTCTCCTTTTTTTCTGTATAATGTGCATTACTTAACTTTTTTAAATTTTGGCTAATATATATTTGAAAACATCTTACAAGTTAAAATTTTAAAAAAATATAGTACTTCACAGATCGCAGCATTATATGATCTAAATAACATTCAATTTTTTCTGAGGTCCCAAAATCTGTTTTTATTTATAAAAAAAAAGATTTCTTCATCCGATGCATATGAAATAATAATTATTCAAAATATCCATAAAAAGCCACAAGAAAAAAAAATCAATCGACATATTTTAAAGATTTCAGTTGCTTAAATAGAAACTAGTTTATCTTTTCAGTAAATATAATTACAATTCTTTTAATGTTCCATGAAAATCTATTTGTATAGTGATATTATCCACATTTTAAAATAAATAATTATAAAAATATACACCTTTATTTTTATAGTGAACATTTACATACACTGGCCAAAAATCAGAATTTTTTTTTCAGTTATGTGCTTAATGATGATAGATTATACAAATTGATTTTACGAATTCTTGTGTTCTAACGATCTGAATTGCTATTCTAGCCTATAATGTTCAAACGTGTATTTTACGATGAATGAAGTAAAATAGGGAAAATGGCTGGCATTTCACTAATTGGAAACGCTTATTGTTTTGCTAGTTTAACTTGGTCCTTGATCTCGCATACGAAAATAAAAACTCACTGTGTTCTCAAAAGTAGTCATATACACTATAAAAATGGGAAGTCCTCATTAAGAACCTGTAACTGATTTTTACAAACAAATTTTTACAAGAATATACTTTAACAAATTTTTACAAGAATATGATTATTGTTACATTTGATGTGTTGTACATTGAGTAAAAAAAGGACAGTGTCTTTTTTTCCAATTAATATCTTTAGTTTCTCCTAACTATCTGATATTTATGCAGATTTAGTTTAATGACCCTTTTTCATTTTAGATAAAAACTAAACATCTACCACTACTATTAATAATAAAATTAGTTTATATAATTTCTGATGCGTAAAAGAAGTAGAAGGGCACTTGCTAATATATTTAATTTAGTGATATGCTCTTCAGCTAAACACACAGTAATTTTGTAGTTTACTTTATTCTTTTTTGTTAAAAAATCTAATTTGTTTAAAAGTTACGCTGTTTCTCCGTTCTCAGAAATGCCTAAAGGAATACCTTTGAACGGTTTTCGAAGAGGCCAAATTTCTGCGTATCAAAACGATGATAAATGTATCAGAGAGATTGCTCGATTGTTGCAGGTGACCCCAAATACGGTTTCAAACTTTATCGGAAACCCTTATAAAAATGGAAAGAAAAAGAATATTGGTAGGCCGAAAAATTTAACACTACGTGCAGAAAAAAAACTTGCTCGTGTACTTAAGAAGAACAAATGAAGTGTTTCAAAAGCAAGAAATCAAGCAGCACTTAATCATTTGACAAAACAAACAGTTTACAGCTATATTAAAAGATCACAAAAATTTATTTTCAAAAAATGGAAACAACATCCTAAGTGGACACAAGCTCACGTTGATAACCGTTTAGCGTGAGCTATGGAGCCCATGGACTACAGAATGGATTTCTATGGTATTTCCCTATGAAAAGAAATTTAACTTAGACGGTCCAGGTGGATATCAGCACAACTGGCATTGTCTGGGGAATGAAGACGAATACTATTCAACACGACAAATGAGAGGAGGGAGTTTAATGGTTGTGGTTGGCAGTTAGATATGGAGGACGAGCAAATCTGATTTTCTAAAATGGTAGTCAAAAACATACAGACTAAATATAAATGCTGAATTCCAAGGCTCTGACGTGGAAGGTAAAAAAATGGAAGATTCAGCAAGATGGAACTTCCCTTCACACCACGCCTGGAGTGAAACATTGGTTCCTAACAAATAATGTGGATTTTTTACCATGGCCAGCTAAAAGTCCTGACCATAGTTTATGGAAAACATTTGGGCAATTCTAGTTTGTCAAGTTTAGGCTGATGGAAAGCAATCAACTTTGAGAAGTATTGAATGAGTCGTGGGACAATTTTTGTCAATAAGAAGTCAATATCTATACAGTTCACTTCCAAACTGAATATTTAAAGTTATAAAACCTAATGAAAAGAACATTCTTTATATGAAAATCACTATTTTTTCCATTCATTATAATGCTGCCCTTCTCTTTTTTACAAATTTTTAAAAAAAGGGAAACTATTTTGTTGCTATTAATATTTTATATTTGAATATCATATATCCGATGTTAAAATTGTATTTTGTAAAATATTTTTAAAAAGTTTCTAATAAAATATTTTTAGTTATCGTTACAAAATAAAGTATCCTTCTACTTTTTCACACAGTGTACAACAGAATAAGGACATTACAGTGATTCAAATGTCCAAAATCGAAAAACAAGGTTATTTCTCCCAGATTTCACCTCTAATCAGCCCCAAAGCAATACAGAGAATAGACGTTCATAGTCTTGTGTCTCCAACAAAATGCTCACGTTTCTGCCTCAAATGCAAAAATATTTTTGCTATTGTGTCAAGAAAGACAAAATCGGTAGGAAATGGATTGAATAAATCATATTCATTTTATTTTACATTCATGGAAGATGTTGAAATTTTTACGATCCTTACGAAACAATATTGCCTTAAAGCCATTGTGAAAGAGTCTTATGAGAATATCATGGCATGTTCACATTTCATGAAAGAGTGCATTGAAATTCTTTGAAGACTAATTAATAGCTATATAGCAAGTCCTCACTAAAATTATGCGTTTTTACACGAGTAAGAAGTGATACATCATGAATGAAGCTGAACCCAATTATTCATCGTGCCAGAAATACTCAAATTTAGATTATTGAAAATCAGTAGGTCTTCAAGCATCTTCTATTGCTACCGAGATTCTGTATCTTAATTCCAGAGAAAATGTAGGGGATTTAGTCTTAAGATATATCCGATAACATATTCTAAATATGAATGCACTTGAGAAACACGAAGACCCCATTTACTACCGAAAAAAAGCTGCTACATTTTCAAATAGTAGTACAATGACTTAGAAACGAACTTACAATTTCAAACGCTAATACATGTTTTTCTTAATTTCATTATTTGAGTTTTATTTAAAATATTTTCATAAATTTTCTGTGAGTTTGATTTCAAATACATCTATTTAAAAATAGAAGGCAATGTATCGCAGTTCAATGCTACAATGAAATATTCTGATGTTCAGCGTTTAAAATTTCATAGATTATTTTGCTTTCACTAAAATGTATTTTAAGTAAAATTTAAAATAACTAAGCAGCAGATGTTAACACTCTTTTTATAAAAACCCAGCGACATATGACGTTGTATATCGATCCCCTTCTTAACAATCTGCCAATTTTAGTACAAGTAGGAAACAAATCGCAAACTTACTATTTGATAAATAATGTAAAGTATTTTAATGACTGAAAAATATGCTCCATGAAAATATAAGAGAGTAAAATATAATTTTAAGTGTAATATTAGAAAAATTTAATCTTCGTCGTTTAAATTTGTTAGCCAGTAAAATATATCAAATTAAAATTTTCTTTTAAGGAGTGCAAATATTGTTTTATGATAGAATTTTTTAACTTGAAATATTATTTAAATGCTACAATGCAGAAATAATATTGGATATAACTCAAACGAAAATATTTGAAATATTACTAGAATTTTATAAAATCAACATTTAACTTTAATTTTATTGTCTACGGAAAATACATTAAAAAATGAAACAAGCAATAAAATGTGCAAATAAATAACAAATGGAATAATTTAGGAATACATATCATATTTAGAAAAAGGGAATCAGTTATTAAAACAAACTTTTCATTAGAATTTTTATTAATATACATTTTTAAGTACGTTGTTTGTCCTTTTAAACTGGAAATATTTCTTTTCGTAATCTTAATATAAAACTTTCTTGTTGTTAATTTTTTATAATATTTTCATCTACTTAAATGTTGGGTTAATAATATATATCAAACAAATATATTTAAATAAATGTTTAAAATTAATAATCATTTTTAAGAAATATTTTTGCAATAATAATATTATTTTGGAAAAACAAAACATGTATTTAAAATATTTCAATCAATAGATTTTTATTGACAATTATTTATTTCTTAACTAAAATGCACATAAAGATAAAATGCTGCTTAATTTCACTGTGGAGAATAAGTATTACATATCTATCGTGATGAAATAATGTTTCAGAATATATTTTGTAATACTGGAAGTAAATATTTTTTATCGTTTTTATACATGCACACATAAACACATTCGTACATATAGTAATAGATGTAAACAAATTATTGTCTATTGTTTCTGCAGTTTCTACCGCTTCTGTGTTGGAAGGGCCAGTGTTATACATTCAGAGTGGTAGCACCATCAACTTAACATGCGTTGTTAAGGATTATGCTGAGACACCAATTTATGTGTTTTGGTACCATGATGATACCATGATAGACTATGATACACAGAAAGGGCGTGGAATCAAGGTGACCACAGAGAAAGGCAAAACGACTATCAGCAAGCTTCAAATAGCAAAGGCTCAATCAACTGACTCCGGCAATTACTCCTGCCAACCCTCATATGCTGATCCTGCAAATATCACTGTTCATGTTCTAAATGGTACGTGATAACGTTTTATTCAATTTTCTCCTTCTATGACTCATATATACATAATGATTTTACTGTATGAACCCATAATAATGCAGATAATGAATGTGAGTCTTCTCAAAATTAATTAATCTGAGTTCTTGTAATCTTTTAACATATTCCATTTTTGTAAACTTTATAAAATCGTAATTGGGTACATGTATAACATGATAATTCTCAGTTTTAGATTTACTTTATGTATCAGCTAAAAATATCATTTTTTTTTGGTTTGTAAATTTTTATTCAAATGACTTTTGTTAAGGGTATAAAGTGCTTAACTTAGTTTGAATATTACGCTTAAATGATTTTTTTTAAATATTACAGATTTGTTTTTCAATAATAAATGTGTTGAATCTCAGAATTTTGAGAAGCAAACGCTGAAGAACCAAATCATTTCGTACGTATCTTTTGTTTGATTTGGGACAAATTGATTTCTCTGAATGAATGTGAAGACTCGAAATCAGTGTCGCCGAAAGTCGATGAGCTTTTCAAGTGTAGTTGATATAAATACTGACATTAGGTAGATTAATGACGGTGAGACGAATAGTAGGCACTAGAAGGTTGGATATCCAAGCAATCTTAGTGACATATCAAGTCGATATTGTCCCTCTTCGTTAAATAATTTAGGGATAGTATCAAGTACCAATGATTCAACTGGGTAGAAACAATTCTATTATCTCTATTGTATTCCATCATTAATTGAGCCCCTATCAATAGCTGATCCCATTTTAAGAAAAGTCACAACTTGCGGCACACTGTATTCTTAATAGTGTGTGGATATCCAAAATCATTTTGTTTTCTAATCACCATTTATCTACTGAGCAAAAGTATTAATAAGATAATCTATGTATTATGCTGTTTCAGGCATATTCATTTCAAGTCTTTGGATTGTCACAATCTGTCTTTCATCAAAATTGTTCAAATGAGTATTGTTTTCAATAAAATGCATATTTAATATCCGAATGTTCTTTTGCACTTATTGACATAAATTGTGTAATGCGCTTCAACTGAATCACATGGGTCTAAGCATTCTCAACGTCAATATCTTGAGATAATCACTATGATTTAGTTCTTCAATATTATTATTTGAACTCAAAGTATATTTTACTGTGAACAAAATTTGCTTCTACAGTTTATTATAACTTCAATCTGTAGTCCATAACATTTCAGCATTTTTTTTTTCATCATATTATTCATATACAAAAGAAAGTTTCTATAGCATAATAGTCTTTGTCACCTGTCTTTGTCATATGCTAATGCTCAAATATTTCTTTCTCTAATGTTTAAAACTATTTACCATACAAAAGAAACCTTAAACATTTCCAAAAGCACATTTTAATATTATTTTATGGGATATTTTTGCCTTTTATTCAAAATTCCTTAAGTTTCGTTTAAATTTCAAATAATTTTAAGTAGTACAAAACTCGAAATAAGTAGTCATAGGTTATTACACTATCTGCAAAACTGGAATTTTTATTTAATATTTTGAATAATGGTACTATTATTATATTTATTTTAAAATATCGTGGATGCTTAGAATTAGTGGGATATGTGATATAGATTTGCTCTTTTTCTAAGATATCACATTTGAAAGTTTGTGAATTATTCTGCTCTGTATCAGTACACATTCTTTTTAAATTTATGTTGCAAAATTGTAGTTTGGTAAATGAATTTGGAAACCACAGCAAGCTATGGATTTGAAAAACTCATGTTCTTACATCCTGACGTTCAACAGCTACATAGTTTACACATAATGTGAAAAATACATACATATGAAGTTTCCAGTTCTCATCTTGATCCCTATTTCATAGACAAAATACAATTTTTAGTAAATTACAATTAAGTAATTCAAACTTCGTCACTGATTTTTAGTTAAAATCTCCATACATATAACAATATTATCCGATTGGTTTTAAATCGCTGAATGTTGATTAATGTATTTAATCCTTCGATAAAATTTCCTAGTCCCTATGTGCATATTTTATACGCATATAAATAAATACTGTAATCACATTATTTTTAAATACTATTTAAGATTGAATATCTGTATCTGAATTAATTTATAAATAATTAAGTTTGTAAAAATGTGATTGCATTATAACTGTTTGTGATAGAAATATTTAAATCACAAATTGGAAGTGAACGTAAAAAATATACTTGAAATACTCCATGTGATTTATGGGGCAAAATCTATGTTCTTTTAGGATTTTCACATTTTATAAATGTAAATTTAATCAGAGTCACTTTTTATTCGTGTTTCTTCATTAACAGAAAACAAATTTTATAAAATTAAAAAAAAATACTTATTTGCTAAAAATTAAAAATTCTTACATTTTATAGAGGTACCTTTACATAAATAAATTAACACATACATAGCTGTTTTTAAGATTATTTTAATCCGTAAAATATCTTATGTAGTTTTAATTTGTAAAGTAAATTATTAAGGCATTAACTTCACTTAAACGTTCCTAGAGATAGGGAGGCCAATGTAAAATCTATTAAGATGTATCTCACGAATTCTTAAATGTTAATATACATAAGAATTATAGTTTTATATTGGGATAACTATCGAAAATAAATCACAGTAATGAATATTATCTATGCAAAGGAAAAAAAAAACACACGAAAAGACCTGAAAGCTATTCAGGTATATAATCCAATTACAATAAAATTGAATTATGATACAATCAGTAAGAAATTTTCACCTAAATTAGTAGAATAGTTTAATTTGTTACTTAACTGTGTTCTAAAATTTCTTATTTTTAGTTGTTAATTCGACCATTTATACTATTAACTTATTTATAGCTGCTATAATATTAATCAAGATCTTTTGATTAAATCATTTACTTAGATTCTGATGCTCAACAACTACATAGTTTATACATAACATATATATATATATATATATATATATATATATATATATATATATATATATATATATATATATATATATATATATATATATATATATATATATATATATATATATATATATATATATATATATATATATATATTTAGAGTTTTAGTACCCCAAATTCGTTCACAGGAAAACAGGAAAATTTATTTTTAAATTATAAATTTGCTTAAAACACAAAAATAAGTGGGATTTAAAATTTAGTTATACAGACAACTTAAGCAGAAGATAATATTGTATTTATTTTATGATGGTATTCATATCGGTATTTGCTTAATAAATGTTCTTTGTGTACATTTGCCTATGTATGGTGGTCTAGATTAGAATATATATATATATATATATATACATATACATAGGCAAATGTACACAAAGAACATTTATTAAGCAAATACCGATATCAATACCATCATTAAATAAATACAATATTATCTTCTGATTAAGTTGTCTGTATAACTAAATTTTAAATCCCACTTATTTTTGTGTTTTAAGCAAATTTATAAATTAAAATTAAATTTTCCTGTGACCGAATTTGGGGTACTAAAACCTCTAAATATATATATATATATATATATATATATATATATTAAAATTTTTGCCCTATGATTTCATCTAAATTCTTATTTAATGAAGATGAAAGTAATTTCAATATGATGAAACAGTGTATAAATTTTGAAAATAATTGATCCAGCGCAAATTCAAATATATAAAGTTGAAATGCGGATAGTTAATTTTAAGCTCACATTCAGGATTTCTTAGGTGCATTCCCACTGAAGATATATAATTCCTGATACTAGTTTGACCAGGTATGGTACTATTGAAAAGGGAATCATAACATGAACAAATATTTCAAGATTTTTATCCGCAACAGTTACAAATAAAATATTAAATTCCCATTTCATAAAAAAATGGTTATTTAAATCCTTTTTAGCTATTGTTACTTTTGAAGAATATACCTAACCAGAATCGTGCATTATTCTTAGAGTCTAAGATACTTCTAGAGTGAATAAAAGTAGATCCTATAAATCTTCTAATGAGAAGATAGTCTCCATATCCCTGTAAATTACTTGACAGACAACCAGATCAGATATCTTAGTTTAATCAACAACAACATTTCGTTGAAGTAATCATAAATAAATATTTTGTTTCAGTAAGGGAGAAAATTTTCGCACGGTTGTCATCTATTTCTTAATTCTATAATTAAGTTTCCGCAAATTTGATAATTATGTATTGCTCACACGTATTTTTTGTATTAAAAAATGAATTGTGATATACTTGTAGACGACTATACATGGATAATATAGCCATGAGCTTTTGTGTTTTAAAAAAATTATAACGCAATTATAATAAAACGACAATTATCCAAATCACAATAGGATTTCTTTTTATCAAAAACCTGTATCTTTGCATTAATATGTTAAAGATTTAATCAACAAGAAAATAGAAAATTATTTTTTCAATAATAAAGAAATGTTTCGATTTAATTAAGTATTTCAAAATTTGTATTATATTGTAATTATTATAATTTATTCTATATTCCAGATTTTAAAATATTCCAATTTTTTATAATCTTAATTAAAATCATTGTTCTTTAATTTTCAAACATATATGAAACCGCATAATTTCAAAATATTGTATTTGAAACTCATATAGCTGAAAATCAAAATAATTTTATTGAAATCAGAAATCACTATAATAAACACCCATTTGTGTGTGTGTGTGTGCAATTCATTATTAAAGTACTTCGATAAATGCTCAATGATTTGAATAGTAATTGCAAGCATCTGCATTTCTATTGTTACATTCCACTCACCAAATGAATTGTAGCCAAATGATAGGAAGTTAAATGTGTCGGTAAAACTTAATGATGTGTAAAATGTTGTTAACGGTAGAGAGTATCAGTTACAGTATCGATAGTTAGTCCAATCTAAATGAGAACATCAGAAAAGTAGTTGAGATTACATTGCATGAGAAATGTTAATTAAGTGACAAACGGCTTATATTCTGAAGGAATATTTTAAATCTTATTGTTTCAGCAAAATTGTAAGGGAAATATAGTCACAACTTGTAAATTATAATGTCTTTTTTTACTTATTCTTTGGATTTTTGAGTTTAATTTTAAATAATCAAGAAATTGCTACACGTTTCTAATAGTTAAAAAGGGTTATATATATATATATATATATATATATATATATATATATATATATATATATATATATATATATATATATATATATATATATATATATATATATATATATATATATATATATATATATAAGAAATTATGTATATTTGGTAAATTCAAGCTATTAATTTGTTGTCAATTAAATAATTTATATAATATTAATATATTTCTAGAAAATTTAAATTTGTCATATCGATTATAAATATAAAAAATATAATTAAAATTTGATTTTTGTAATAAATATCAGGGATAGTTACAGTTTTCTATGAAATTAAGCAAATATTTACAAACATAATTAGCATAATACCAGACATGCATAATATAAATCGTGAGCAATAATTATTATTAATGTTGAATATTGTTCATATCAGAGAATTCTTTTATATAAGACGTATTTTTTCTATCATAAAATTTGTTTATTCAACATTTATTTGAAGAAAATCAACTTAGAAGTGTCACTTTAATAAAATTTACATAAATTTATATCGATGGCTTGCAATTCATTGATTTGGAACCAAGCAAATGTAAAAAGGTATACAGAGAGCCATTGGAAGGACAAGGGTCGCTTTTCACTATTATGCAACTCAATTTATGAAATAACGAATGTTAAATGCTCTTCTTGTAGTGAAAAAAAATGTATACAAATTTTTCTTTTAACAAATATGATTGATATATTTAATTCACTTCTAATTGTGATGGGCCAATTAATGCTACTCATTTACATTTCTAGTAAAGTTCTCTTTTAGCATCAAGTCATTGTGTTTACTTTCCTTAACATTATTTTGTGTCGCAAGGTACAAAAAAGTACAACGCATTATTTTGTGACGTTCCGCATGTATAATATTAATATAAGCCATTATAGCTCGCATTCAGTCAATCTGTAACCACTAGGGAAACCAAATAAGAGAATATTTACTCATCTAGATTTAGAATAAAAAATATTGTAGGAGGTGTTTATAAAAACAATTGATTTTCTTTCGATGAACTAGCATATTTCTTTTTACCTTCGAAAATAAATAAGCAATCTAGCCCTTTTTCGAGAAAATTCAAATTATAAATGAAGTAATTTAATGCCTTAGGCTAAATTTAATTGAGTCTGTTGATATGCTCATCATATCCATATATCCTATTTAAGTCAAAAATTTATAAAATGTCATGTCAGATTTTATGCTTCAATTTTATAAAATTTCTTATCTTTAAAGTATTTTTATGCCAAGTTCCCTACAATTTAACTTTGCAAACCTATTTATTTCTCAATACAGTTGTATAGCATTTAAAATAAAGACAGATATTATTGGTAAAAATCTTCTAGCACTTATATTTTGAATACATTTGGATTCCACGTTGGTATAAGACAAATGTCTTTTCCATTCAATGCTTGCAGACACCATTTTTAATATAATAGTATTTCTAAAAATTTCAGGTTCATCTTATCACATTCACGAAAATCATGTGTTTTTCGAGTTCTGTGGCATCTCAGTTATTCAAATAGATAATGTTACATGTCAAATATCCTTCATTATTATGAAAAGACAAAAAATATGCCACATAATATTTAATTTTAATCAAATAAATGTCTTGAATTAAATTATATTCTTTATAAGTCTTCATTATTTTTCCTATTAAAGAAAGTAATTGAAATGTCTATGTAATTTGTTACTTATTTCTTTGCATTACATATTTATACATATTGGGTACATCAATTTATATATATATATATATATATATATATATATATATATATATATATATATATATATATATATATATATATATTGTGAGTTTAGAAAAAGATGAATAACAAATGATTAAGAATTATATTTTTCAAATTCATATTAGGAATTTTATTTTTATTGTTACTCAGACTTTTCCACTGAATTAGGCATAAGTACATATTACTCTTATTGACATTAAATTTAAAGAAATTCATCAATTTTTGATTTATTTGCAATTATGTCTTAATATTTTACTGATTACTAAGCTGTCAACCCTAAAAATGCATCAACTTAATAACTGGTGAAAAATTTATAATAAGCAGGTAACTAACTTCATTTCTCATTCATTTATGATAATAAGTGTACGTAAGACATACAATAACTACTTTGAAAACGTTTTCTGCAAATTTGTTTCTTATTAAAGAAAAAAATTCAAAAACAAATATTTATTTCAAAATATTGTTTCATTGAAAGAAAGTTATTAAATGATGTGTGAAGAAAAATTGTCATAAATATTTCTGCAACGTTAGTTTGAAGCATTTCGAGTACAATAATTTTGTTTTAATTAATATTGTGTGGTATTCAATTGCATTGAAATCCATACCTTTGGACATTTATAGAGATTTCTTACTCAAATTGAGCCCTTCATCGTAGCAATCAATAGAAGAAATAAATGACCTTTTCATTGTTTCATATGATCGTAGAATCATGTAATGGATCCATTGAGAAACACGTTTTGTTCTCTGATACGATCACTAATACCTTTAATAACATCTTTTTAATTTCGTTATTTCTGCAAAATCAAGTTCATGCTCAAAATTTTGAATAAATATGAAGATGAATCATGCAAAAGAATACATCGAATATTTTGATTTACAATTAATTTAATTACATGAATATCATCATATTATTTTTTTTCTGATGAATGTTACTTTTTTCAACAATCATGATTGCTTTTTTTTATTTTACAAGAAAAAAATAAACATGATTTTCGACCATACTGTATCTATCCATTGAATATGTGTTTTATTTTTATTGTTTCTCATTCCAGGTTATTCAATATTAGAATATTTTGATACCTGATTTAGAAATATTATTCTTGCTCTGAATTACTAAAAAATCTTTTTTATACCATATTTCTGCTACGTATTTTTGAACAGGTCGTATATTATTTGACGTACATTGAGATGAGTCACTTAAAATAGATATAAAATATTTCTCAGTCAGCTTATCAACTTAAGTAAATTAATGGAATAATGTTGACAGCATTTTGAAAAGGATAACTTCAAAATATATCCTAATATTTAGCTTCTATCTGTGTATTGAAATATCTGGAATTGTATTTTAATAAAAAAGAAATACTATTTAAAAATATTTTATAATATAAAAGATATTTTGATCCTTATAAAATAAATTAACATACCAATCATTGATATGCCTATTAACATGTTATTAATTTTAAATATTTCTATGTTATGAAGGCTATGTTAATAGTGATTTTAAAATTAAATTTGAATTCTCAAAACAATTAATGGAATTCTTTTTATTTTTATATTTGTTAAATTTATAAAATATATTCTGTAAAGATAGTAGTAATTTCTTTTTAGATCTATTAACGGCCATTATTTTTAAAATTATATTAAATGGCATTTATTTCAAATTGGCAATTAAATTTACTATCTAAATTTGTACACTTAACATAATTCAATGCTTTTAATATGATTTCTATTTTTACTTAGTTAGTTAAAATTTGAGATAAAGTAATGAAGACAAAATTTGGACTACGTTTTTTTCCCTGAAACTTGCGAAATCTGATGTCAAAAATCAAAGTCAAAATGATTATAAAAACATATTTCCCCACCAATATTTTATAACTCTTATATGAACTAAAAGCAACATCCATACAATCAGAGGCTAATAAATTAAAAAGGAATGTTATTTATCATAGATTCATTATTTTAAAACATATATAGGTAATAAAATTATATATTTAGATTAAAGTTTAATTTAAAAGGAATTGTTCATAGAATGTGTTAATGGATATCAGCTGAAGAGAGAAATACTGCAATGTAATCAATTTTTGTATCGTAGTAAATTATACCAAATGAATTGTAAATAATTCCAAATTTCCCAAATCTGACTGACTGTATCTTAATAATATATATATATTAACTTGCATGTAAAATTATTTTGAAGATAAAGAGTTACATATTGAATTAAAATTTTTAAATTTAAACACTTTAATAAAAATATTCGTTTTAATAATAATACACTGCATAAATGTCTTAACTGCTGTTCTTTTTTTTCAATTTTTTCAGGATAAATATTGTGTCATTAATTAGTAACTGTGCTAAAAATTAAAATGAAATATTAGAGTTTATGGCTATTCTCATCAACAAAATAGTAAAATAAGGTGTTTTACAAATATCATTCCCTAACTGCATATTTCTTATTTAGTATCTGTAAAAAATTTAAACTCCAAATTATTTCTAACATTAGAAATTTATCTTAAAATCTAGGCAGCAGCTCTTGGAACGGGGGTGATGATACTCAAGGTGATGAGAATAGCCATAATGTTGAAGGTCAGTTTTCTCATCTTTTTATAGAGATAAGAAGAGTTGACCGAATTTAACTATTTTTTAACTTCTTATTCATTATAATAAGAGTTTTAGAAAATTTACTAGATAAAAAATAGATGTTTAAATGATTTACTTATCTAGAATAAGATTGGTGTTATCAATTTTGTTTAAAAATAACATTAATAATTGTTTTATAAATTTTCGCATATGTAAATAAATTTCAATCAATTTCATTATTTAGTTCTATTCATTATGTTTTGTAACCATTATGATTATTGTATCATTGAAGTTATTAAAACGTGCGTAATATTCCAGAGATTATAAAATCATCTATTTTATATGTTATTTTTTTGGCATATGTTATATTTTACCTACACATACATTATGCACGATATGCACTGTTTTATAATATATTCATTATCAATCTTAGTAGCAAACCTGGAATATAAGTGTAGTGAAGGAAGAATTTAATTTAAAAAAATTCCTTTTTATACATCTGAGAAAATTAACATTGTCTATGAATTACAGATGTTAAAGTACAACATTAAGAAATATTTATACACACACTGCTTTATAGTTTCTAATAAATCTTTGCCTGGTAATTATATTTATAAAACTACTTTACATGGCTCTTTTCAACAGTTTTAGTACCATGTTTTACTATAGTTTATATGTAAATTGGTATTTCAGCTGAGAAATATGGAAACATGACATCATCAATTATTTTACTATACGTGTATATAAATATTATAATTAAATTTCTTTTCATTTTAATACTAATAGTTTCAGAACGTATTATAAGTTCTTTTCAAAAATGAGTATGAAACTTTGTACGTTAAATAAATATAAAGTCTTAATGCTTTAAACTTCAAATGACCTAAGAAAGATTTTGCAAATTACCAAAAATTTGATTATTAAAACACTTAGTAGCAGTTTTCGTGTATAGATAAATTATATTTTTATAATATTTATATATAAAAATACCAAAATATTTTTCATATTATTGGTTTTTATTTTATTAAAAACATATTAAGAAGTTTTCATCTTTCCCAATATTTTCTTGCAAAGTTCAGAATAAATTTCTATTACAGATTTTATTTTAATATAGCCATTAATATGACAATTAAAAAAAGGCATTATTGACTTATTCTTGAAGAATAAATGATAATTTGTGTAATTTTAACACAAATGTGAATGATATTTTCATATAACTATAAAGTTCAATAAAACTTATTAATAGGATTTTAGCTAAAGTATATCAAATGCATAATTTATTAATCAATTTGTAAATTTAATTTCATAAATAAATTATCTGTCTTTCCTTTCATCATAAAAAATAAAATATTTTATACTTTTAGAATTATTGATGTAATGTATGATGTTAATTAATTTTTTTAGGTGAAAAGCCAGCAGCAATGCAGCATGGTCCAAATGGATCTCATGTGCTCGTAGAATTACCATTGTTTCTTATCACTGTTTCTGTGCTTACGAGCTTGTACCTTCTTTAAAGAACTTACAGTAATATAAGTGGTGTAACAGCAATGGAAATGTGTTTCCATCCAGATTTTCACTCGTGGTGCTGTGGTTGCCAAATAAGTTATACGCGGATAACACCACAACCAGTATTAATTTACAATTTCTTCTCTTTTGGTGTTGATCCAAATATTTTTTCCATGTGTTAATGCTGTGATGAAATGTAACTACGATAAATGTGCATTGGTGTAATCTATATTAAGTGACAGATACTTTTAAACCGTAAACTTCAGTGTTGACCAGCAGTTTCTCCAAAGGCACCAACATTAAGATGGTTAAATGTGTGGAGAAATCTTATTTTATAACACAACAAAACGGAGACAATGTAAATTTACATAAATCATAATTTTTACTCTCATGTGTAAATTATCAACATCACTAAACAAAACTTTTATTAGATTAAATTTCCATGTACACGAACGAGACATTAATATATACTGGAATGGAGTCTTTTCTTAAATTTATGTGCATAGGATACATACCTTATAGTTCGGCATGTGAATAATTTATATCTAAATATTTTAAGTGCATTTGTATTATAAAGGTTATATATATTTTTGATTTTTGGAATCCTCAAAGGCTTATAATATAAGACAATGAAAGAAAATACTTTATTATTTAAATCAATATTTTACAAGTACAAGCAAAACTATGAATTAAACCATCACTCAGCAAGCAACATTCTCTAATAATGTTACTGGAGTAAAAAAAAAATACATAGGAAGCAATACCAAGTAGACTAATAAATATACCGTAGAAAACAGTATATGTGCTTTAAATTTCTGAATTTGTAAGAAATTGTGAAAATATTTTAAGTTTTGTTATTTTAAAATGGAAATCTTGAATTTCTATGATATGATTCACTGCATTTTATATGTTATATATTCCAAATTTGTTACAGCTGCGAACAGCTTTATATTGATGCCATTAATTTAACAATAATGCAGTGTATAATTGATAATGCTCCAATCTTGCAAGAATATTTTAGTGAAACCATATTCTACATATATTTTAGCAAGCACAATCCTTAACGAAACAGAAGATCCTTATTCTCGAATTTGCTAAACGAAAATTTGATTTCATCAAAACTGCTATTTAAATATGTTAGAAAAATACTTAATTCATTTTATGTCAGTATATATTATCAGTAATTTTATCTGCAGTGTCATTTCTGTAAATATATAAAAATATAAAATCAGAAACTGTCAACTATTAACAATAGAAACGTTGATTAGTATTTTGTTTCCTTAACAGGGATACTTATATTAACGATTTATTTTAACATACAGCTTATCGAGATTTTTCTTGTTCGATTCTCCCAAACTATTGAACCATCGATGTCAAAAAAACAATTGTTATTATATTTTCAAGATACGTTTAACAAAAATCTAGGTATTCCCATTTTACCATTAACGCTGGGAAAAAAATGAAGTATTTGTTAACTCAAATTTTCGTCTCTAAAAGTATGTATTTTAATACTGACTTAGAGATTATAATTATACGTCTTCATTTGCAGACATTTAAAATATGATTTCAGATTACTTATTTGTGTAAATATGTTTAGTATTTTTGAAAATAGGTGCTCCATTTATTTACTTAGCAATAAAAGTTTTCTAATCGAAGTATTCTTAAATTGCACTGATTTTAAAAATTAATCTTTGTCGTATAAAATTTCACATCATTAAAAATAAATGTTAATTCTTGTAAAATATAGCTATATGTATTTCACACATTTATCTCTTTTAAATAAAATATATTATATTTAAATATAATGTTTTCTTATAACTGAATATTCTGCTAACTGCTAAATCTATGTCATAAAAACTTTCATTTTGTTTTAAATAATCAAAAAGAAAAACATACTTTTTAAATTTTAAGAACAATTATTAATAGATTTTATAAAAATTTAGACTTTACATTTTTATTGCATTAAGCAAAATATTAAATTATATGAATATACATATATTAATTTACTTAGACATATTTCTTATAAAAGCATTTAAATTATTTTTAGGCAATAAATTATTTCTAAGAGACTAATTTAAAGAAGGATAAATGATAAAATGTCATCAAATATTTGCCAAAAAATTTTTATAATAATCATTAATATATATACATTTTTAATTTCAACATTAATAAGTTTTCCATTATTATAACTAAAATTAATTTATTGGAACAAAATAGTTATAAAGAAACTTACATGATGAACATCAATATTATTTGGAAAAAAATATTCAAAATGTTTCTGCCGAACTTCATCTTTCTTTTAGTGTATAAGATTACAAGTATTTTTGGGTGAATTGTCTCGTTCGTTGCTGTAAAATTTATTTTGTAATTTATATCCAACAGAATTAAATGATATGAAGTGCTATGTTACAACGGATTTTATTCTACACTGTAGTACTCGTGATACTCATTCATGTGTTAAATATTGTGAATATTGTTAATTATTGTTATTGTAATTGATGGCTATTTGTATATAAAAGTTGTGAAATGAGGTTTGTGAACGATTTTAATCGTATGTAAAGAGAATGATATTAATTTTGCATATTAAAAGATTAATTTTCTGATTATAAGGTATGTAAATTAAAGATAGCATGAGAAATGATTGTAGTTTCAACTGAAACATTAAATTTTTACATGTGGCAAATGTATGTATTTATTTGTGTTCATTAAAACGCGAAAAAATGTTCAGACTACGTTGATTATGCATTTCAATATTTATTTATTTTTTTAAAAATACTTTTTTAGATATAAAAAGATATTTATTAATTAAATATAAAAAGGCATGCAAGAGTATTCTTCAGACAATAAAATTCTAAATAATCATTTTATTCATTAATTTATATTTATGTATTAAATTTTGAAATTACATGGCATTTATTAATTTAGTATAGTATTTACAATACAGTAAACTTTAAAAAAACAGCAATACAGAATAGTAATTTATGGAATTAGATTAATTTGCTTAGATTTTAATAATTTCAAACCATTAAAGTTTGAATACATATATAACAAAAACAATTAAAATGTTTTATTTAATAGCAGTAGTTAAAAATTATATATCGAAAGAAATATATATAAAAACTATATATTTATAAATTCCATTTGATAATTTATTTCAACAGAAATATTCAAAGGAATCATTTTGCATTAGGAAAAACCTTCTTTGTTTTAAGTAACCGATAAAGTCGCCATCTTTAATCTCTTAGGTCTCTAAGAAAAACCCATTTTCTCCCACGCATATGGAAACCGTGTTGTAAAGTGTATTTTCTAAAAAAAAATTCTTTTTTATCAACTGCCATCTTTGCAAGTTATTCATAGCTTTTGGAACAGATGCTCAGATTGGATAAGTGCCACAAGTTTCCTTCTATAATTTGTTTCAACCAAGCAGAGAACCAAAATTAAACAGAAATTAAGTGAAACTCAAAGAAAAGGAGAAAGGGTGCCGCATTTAAGATAAAGAAAAATATTCACAATTTTTTTGAAAACTCTTTTTCACCCCAATTCATGTGTTATTTTCGTCATTTACAGAAGGAAATGTTCCAGTTGGACATTATTCAATCAAATAAGACAGAAAACGTTGAAAAATCGAGTTATGCATTTTTTAATAATATTTACGTTTTCTAGAATGAAATATTTCTAGTGTAATACTTGGCTCCGCTTCTTAACCTTGGTTTTTTTTCTTTTCACTGTTGACCAAAAAAAGACTTTGTTAAAAAATAATTTTCAGTACAGTATTTATTTTAGAGAATGTAAAATAAATACTCTACTGAAATTCTGGTTCTTTCCATTAAATATTTTTTACAAAAATAATAATTAATACATTTTGTATTTACTATTACAGTATTTTCATGCTATAAACTAATTAATTTTATTTTGATATAATTTACAAGTATAGAAAATGGTAAAATTATAAGCAGATGAAAAAATGATATGAACAACACTTTTTATTTTATGTGTTATTTATTGTAGACAGAACTATTCAGAAAACTTTGCAGTCTCATATAGAAATTGATAATTTGTAATTACAGTCTCTAAAAAATCACACAGAAATGTTAATATATGCGAAGAACATATCTTTAAAACTATATATATATATATATATATATATATATATATATATATATATATATATATATATATATATATATATATATACATACATAAATTATTGAATTGATTAAGTAATTATAATTTACAACTTGCTTTAATAAATATAAATTATAAATATATTTTACAATTATATTTTATTAAAACTTGGCAAATTATGTAATTTGGCTAAACTCTACTGATAAGAAAAAATAATTTTGTTAAAATAATTAACATTTTCTCTATTCAATATTAAATTATTATAATGTTCAGGATATGCACAGCACATTTAAATATTTCCAATTTGCATTCTAATGACTGTTATTTTACTATTTCTAGGCAGTTATGAATATATTCTAAAATATAATTTCACTGAAATCTAAAACGAGAGAAAAGTTATCAAGGTAATTTATTTATTAGCAAAATGCCAATTTTTTCTCTTAACGTGACAATTTCATTTTGTGGTTTATTAGTTTTATATTTTAATTATTTGTAATATTAATTTTTACTGATTGATAGATAAACAAAGTTACACATATATACAAGCAAATGATTTAATCTAAGAAATTAAATATTAAGAAATATATTTGTGTGAATTGAGCAATCTTAACTTAACCTAGAGCTGATGGGTTCTATACCTGACGCTGTCTTAGGATCATCATGCTCATTAACTACCATTGCGGTATATATTATAATATCTCCTGATTGCAATGTTCTTTTACTTGGGCGAAATCATGCGGGAAGAATATTACTAACTAAGGGGTCGACCTACTCACTTAAATGAAATTCGTAGTAAAAAACAAATGGCATGGTTTAGCGTATTTTTAGTTAGCAGAAATAGATTGCCTGAAATGTATTGTAGACATATAAGCAGCAGCAAATATTAACAAACACAAAATATAATATAATTATAATAAAATTTTTCAGACAGACAAACTTGGCTGTTTATTGTAAATGCTCAATATTTATATAATGAATTGCAAATAAAAATGTTTGTATGCAAAGTTGAGCTCTATACAGGTTTAGTTCAGATTTCTGTGGAGAAAAATAACTATAATAATCCTCCTACAGTGACAATGATGTGAGTTGTATCTGAAATATTGAATATAACCTGACTAGCTATTTGTGCATGATTGCACAATATTGCAATATTCATTGCTAAACATCGCCTTCAAATGAACGGTCATAAACATCAATAATTACCTAATCCAATGTCTTGCAGTGAATTAAGTGATTATTAAAATTCTATATTTTCAGGTTAATAAATAATTTTCATCATGCGCATCCAGTTCCAAATAAAAACAATAAGTTTAAATTTAGTTTAAATAGCATTTTTCTTGCTATTGAAAGTGTTTCTTGAATTTCAGTATACCACTTTTCAATAGCAATCATAATAGCTTAAGAATCATTGAATATATATTTTTTGAGCACATATCAAGGGTAAGTGAGTTATTTGGAAAATATTGCAATTGTTATCCTGATCCAGGAACGGGGTGATTTATCCGGTGTCCTAAAGAGTTCTCAGATATAAGCATTTCCGAAACCGATAAGTTAAGAACTATTCGCTTGCCATCGTAGAAACAGTATACTGTGAATGGCAAAAAGGGATTGTCCAAAATCAGAGATGTGGTAAATGTGCTGCACCAAGAGCCAAAGATGAGAGAAATGAACGTCAGTTGAGGAGATACATTCTGACAAATAGACGTAGTGCCTTTGAGCAAGTGGCTACTTAACGGTATCTCCTACTTTTGTTTAGAGAACATTGCGGCGTCTAGGCCTAAGAAGCAAACACCTGGTTCATGAAATCATTGTCCTAATATACAATCTTTGCCCCGACCTGTTCCTCATGGTGAAGGCACTACCAATTCCACCATTGTATTGGAAAGATATTGACATTCAAGAAGTGAAAACGGGTCCGAAACTGATATAGCTGGAATCAATTTTGACCCTAACTTTAGACCTGAGATTTGGAGAAAAAATATTTTATTCGACAAAATAACTCAATGATTTGGTGTGGGACCGGGGCTTATCACAAACAGAAGGCGAAACTTCTGAGTTTTTGACAGCAAGTGTGGAATCTGTTGGCAACATCAACAAGTATTACATATTTTCAAAAAATAGATGTGGTATATTCAGAATTTCGTGGAACAAAAGGTTCAGTTTGAGTTTATTTTGATACAGAGGGATTAATGAAGGGACTAGATATTGAAATTCAACAATCAGAATGGCACGTTTTTATATATTCTTATAAGTGTAGCTCAAAATCTATATTGTTGTATAATGGGAACAAGAAGCCATCCATGTCAGTTTCTTATTCAGATTCGATGAAAGAAACTTATACAGACATGGCAACTATTCAAAGTGCATTTATATGTATAAGGATTGTAATTTGTAAATTTATAGAGGTTTAAAGATCATAGCCACATTAATGAGTCTTCAAAGGGGGTTTGCAAAATATTGTTGCCGTTCATTTTTTAGGGAAGGTCACGTAGAAGAATATCATTTAAAAAAACTGACAAATAAAATATTTTTCAGCTTGGAACTAACAACATTAAGTTTTCTTTATTGAATCGGAAAAGTTCTTCGACTTTCTATTCATATTAAATTAGGGCTTATGAAAAATTTGGTGAAGAGCATGGACAAAGAATTTGAAGTTTCTTTATTATTTAGCTATACTTTTCCCACAATAAAGTGAAGCTAACATTAAAGAAGGAATTTTTATTGAATCTCAAATCAGATTTGCTTTGAACTAATCTTTCGTGAATTTGTCTTTGAAGGAAAGATAAGGAAACATAATTAACACCTTATAAATCATTTGTGAAAGTGGTGAAATGTTTCTTAGGAAATAAAGTCAAAATTATAACATCCTGATTGAAAAACTTCTTAAGTCTTACTAAGCTATGGGGTGTCGAATGTCACTCAGAATTCACTTTTTAAATTCACATTTGGATTCTTTTCCAGGAAATATTGGCATGGTTACAGAAAAACAAAGGGAAAGCTTACATAAGGACATTAGGACCCTAAACATTCCATATCAAAGCCATCGGGACCCATTAATAATGGGTGATTACTGCTGGTTTCTAAAGAAAGATTTTACACCACATAAAAGTAGAAAGTGATATTGTTTCATTATATTTAATTATTTTTTGATAGTTTGTTCTTCTACTTTTTCTTAAATATGTATATCATCTCAATTAAAATGGCTTTGGATCATAAATTACTGAAATTAAATATAAAAAAAAGTGCATTTGAAAAGAATTTTCAGTTTTTTTAATATAAGTAAGGTTGTCACAAAAAATGTGAGTGCTCCTGCTTTAATACTATTATTCTTTTTTAATTCTTCACTGCAAAATTAGTTATTGATAACTAATACTAATTTTGTAAAAAAGGAAAGTTATTTTTTCTACTAGTGTTATCAACTTGGATAAGTCAGTGGAGTTTCACAAAGTGTGAGATTTTTCGGATCTAAAACCTAATTTTGAAGACTAGAAGTGCAGGCAGATGAACCGGTCAAGGTCTTAAACATACAACAGTGCCCAAAAGAGCTAACTGACTAGCGGCTAGGTGGCAACGAAATATGAATACAATTTTCCTTTAACAGAAAATTCTCTCGAATATTGATACCACTATCCGAAAGTGACTTCATGCTGTAGGTCTGTATAGTCGCCAAAAAATGTTGCGTATTACGTTAACAGCAAGTCCACTCTTACAAGGTGTGGACTACAGAGCATCTGAATTAGAGGATAAAGAGGAGAAATGAATAACGCGATATTATTTTCTCTTTTTTTAACGTATTTTTCATCCTGATAATATGCATTTTTTCTATTTAGAAGGTTCATAGCAAAATATATTTAAGTAAGTATGTGTATATATATATATATATATATATATATATATATATATATATATATATATATATATATATATATATATATATAATATATATATATATATATATATATATATATATATATATATATATATATATATATATATATATATATATATACATATATATATATATATATATATACATATATATATATATATATATATATATATATATATATAAATATATATATATATATATATATATATATAAATATATATATATATATATATATATATATATATATATATATATATATATATATATATATATATATATATATATATATATATATATATATATATATATATATATATATATATATATATATATATATATATATATATATATATATATATATATATATATATATATATATATATATATATATATATATATATATATGTATATAAATATATATATATATATATGTATATATATATATATATATATATATATATATATATATATATATATATATATATATATATATATATATATATATATATATATATATATATATATATATATATATATATATATATATCATGCAATTATAATATTTTTATCATTCAAAATGAAGCTCTGATCAGCATCCCGTCCAGGAAGGAAATCTGCAGAGTTATTGAAATCCTATAAGCTGTAGTAATTTGAAAAGACGTCATGTTAAAGGATGATAATTGCAGGCCTCATCGTTCAGTTTTAGTGATTATAAATATTTTTTTATGGAAACGAATGATATGAATGAAATAGCTAAAGTATTCTTGTGCCATGAACACAACTGAGCATGATTCGAAACTGTTAACAGCCGAGTTTATTGACACTTACCACCCAAATAATCACTCCAATAACTGAAAAAAAGTTCTTTAGAAATTGTACAGAATGCTTTATTAGCAGTCTCATTGATTCGATGGCTCAAAGGAGTTCAACTTTGCTACACGACGTTGATATCATAACCATGACTAAAGCAATTTTCTTTTCAGGAAACACTTTCTATTTTTTTCTGATATATATATTTAAATGTCTACATGCCTAAATGCAGGATATGTAATCGATGGATTCAGGGTGGTTTTACTAAATATCACTTTTGTTTGTTGAAGTTTCTTACCATTAATTGATAGGAAAATAAATATCACTCCTATACAGGCTGAATGAATTGTACGATTATTTGAGTAGCTCTAGAAATACATTCATTTGATTGATTGCAATCGTTTTCTAAACATAATTAACTGATTTTTTGCAGCAGTATGATTTGTTGCATTTTAACTATATAGTATCTTTAACACTATATTTTACCATGCTTCAGAGTTCATATTGTTTGAAAGTTAATAACGATATTTTAAAAAATTACAATTTTTTTTTCATAACTATTTCTACAATATACAAGGAAAATCCAGCTCTAGAAGTCATACGATCAATTCTACTAATATTAAAAGACACAACGTCTTAGACCAGTGTTGTGTAGTTAAATACAGTTATATAGTGTTTACAAATAATCATTTGAATTTAAGTAATATTTTTTTAACATTGCGTTGTGCATTTATTGCTAATAGATTCTAGCCTGAAAATAGATGCAGAAACTGGTTTTGTTTTTATAATCAAAAATTACTTTCAATTTCAAACACTTAAACATGGTTAATCACCCAGTTTGTATTCATTATCTGTAATTATTAGTTAAAGTAATAAAACAAGTGATACCAGAATAAAAAATAAAAAAAAACAACTGGCTGTGGAAAAATAATTTACATAAATAAAACGTCGAATTATGTAGGGAAGTTTTTCTTAACTAAGCTAGTTTTATAATGAGGCTTTCGAAGATATTTTTTTTTTCATTCCTTCGGCAATTTATCACAATCGAGGTTCATATTGTCAAAGAATATATCATCTTTTCCAGGCTGAGAGCTCATATAATTTTACTACTTAAACTTTGAGATTTTTCAATCACTAGGATTCAGAAGAACATCATGATGGAATAAAGAGCAACATTTTAGCTGCCGTATAAAATTTACTCTCACATATCTGCATTTTTCTCTAACTGCTTCACAATCTACCATCTCCATATATCTTCATTCTTGTCCCCTATTTCTCTCTGGAACCGGTTTCCAAACGTTGTGAACTAAGGCAGTCCACTTCGAAATAGAGGGAATTGGAGAATGATACAGGGAAACAATCTTAGGGGAAAGCGAAATATACAAAGAACTTTCAACCATGATAAAATTGGTGATTTAACTAATTGACGTAAATATACAGGCAATGAATACAACAGCAGACGTCTTTAATACCTCAGACAGATTTTAGTTAAAGGGGCATTAGACTAGCAATCAAGACTGATCATCTTCATTAACAATCTTTCTATGACGGGTGGTTGTACTTATACCTGACTTGGTGTGAAAATCAGAGTTTTCCCAGGTTTCTTGAAGATTCTAGGCTAAGTTCATTTAATATAGATCCTATAGCTTCTGTGATGTAATTTAAAAAAAATAATATTAATAGGCTAAGTGATCGCCAAAAATCTCGATAAAATGTGAAAAGTCGACATATCACTAGAAACGCAGTTTTTAACGTAAAATACACCTAAAATGTTAAATTTTTGCATGAACTCTAAATATTTCAGATCTTTTTGGGGTATTTTAAGGTAAACACAATTAAATTTCTAAATCTGCAGCAAAATTATGCGCAGAACTATTTTCATTGTTGTGATCAATAACAAACGTGGATGCAGACTCAGTTTGATGTTATGTTTTGAAAGAATCCCTATTCTGCCTACATTATCATGATAACCACAATCGGATTTGATAATAACGTAGAAAATATATTGTTCCCGCGTGTATTGCACAGTCATACTGATCTTTAACCTAGAGTGATGGTATGGAATTTTTTTAAGTAATCTTCTAGGTCATATCTTGTTTACATTGACGGAATTTTCGAAAGTTGTCCTTATGTTTTAATTGTGTGTTTCTCGTGGTTATCAGAGTTTTTCCTTGTAGTTAGAACTAATTTTAGCTGCAATTTATGCATGAATCTCACTTGATATAGAAAAATGATTGCATATCTGATAAACACGTGCTGCAGAGCTTACAACAACAAGAAGTATATATAAACGAAGAAGGATTGTTGTGTGACAGGCTTTTAACTATACAATGGTTATTATTTTTGATGATATATCATATCATACTTAAAATACAAGGTATTTGAATTAATATTGATTACACAAGATATTTTATTTCTGTAAAATCTCTGTGGTATGGAAGCTTCTTTTTCACGGTTTATCCTTCAATATCTTTTGAAATTCTGATGACATTTTATTTCTAATTTATAGTGTAGTTCAAAAATAAATAACATTTTAGTACTTGGAGATTTTCATGGTGTAATAATTGTAGGGCTAAGATGTGGCTTTGATTCACTGCTAATCTAGGCGCGCAAACAAATAATTTTATAGAAAATGTTTACATGAAATTTATTTTATAATATTTTAAAAATTTTGTACTAGTTCTTGTAAATAAATAGTATCGTAAGTAAGAATACGTAGGGTATTCTTAAGTAACTGATTAAATGAATGCATATTACATAAGACATAAAAAATGAGGCAAGAAAAGAGGTAAAAGATTACGTGGATTTTGAATAATTTAAAATTTAAGATTGCATCGTTAATATATGAATTTTCTTAAAATTTTTCACATATAATTCTTATTAATAAAATGAAATCTCATGTGCTTTATAATATTATGAGCTGAGTTATCAAAAGATAACATTCTCTCATAAAGATTAATTTTTCATTTCTCAAACTATGTTTAAAAAATTTTGTATTAAATGTGCATATTCAAATTGCACTTATTCTATATTTCCTTACTCTTCAGCTATGACGCATTTTTTTAAAATTTTCCATTATTAATAAATTGTTTTTTTTTATATTTTAATTAATGCTATTATCTTAGTTTAGATTTCTTATCAATTATTTATTGTACGAATCTAGTGATTAAAAAAGATAAGAGAACATTTAGCTTGCAATTTCTTACAGAGATTGAACACAAATTTGCCTCAAATTATTTTGTTGATGCATCTGAGAATCGTGTGGGAAACAGCAGTTATGTTCAAATAATTGTGCTAGAGCGACAGCATTTTTCAATAGTAACTAAAATATTTTTATTGGAATTTATTCATCATATCAGAAACTATATGCGTGTAACAGAAAATTTGTCATCAAAATACAGCTTAAGATAAAATTTAAAAAAATGCTTGACTGCATATCTGACAAATTGTCTGACCAATCCTACACCAACAGAAAACATGTATAAAAGAAGAAGGATTTCTGAGCAATAAGTTTTAAATTATAAATTGGTTAGTATGTTAGAGGAAGATGGCATCATACTGAAACAACCGAACATTAGAATGAAACTTCTACTGATTCTTCTTTAACAGGGGAGGAAAACAGTAATATTAATTTCAAGTTTTCTCATTAAGTATCATTTTGTCTAACGTTGGTCTACAAATTGAAAAAAAAAATATTATTAATGCAAATCAGTTCCTTTTCCATTTATTCCATGAGCCACATACGGATAGATTGTAATTATTTTTTATTGGATGGATAAACGACTCTAAAGCTATTGCGTGTTTAAATCAAAAAGCGAATAACAGTTCAGAGATTATATATTGTAAATGTTCTATGTGACTTCTTTCACACAAGCAATTGATTCTAGATTAGCCGATCATCAGTAACGTAATATAGGTAAAGAGATTAGATAATAATAAAGCTAAAAATGTCAATAAAGAAAGACAACGATAAAGCTAAAGATATAAACTTTCTTCCTTTGAAGAATTATAGCTTTATTTCTACTAAAAATGATCATAGAAAGAAGTACTTTCTGTTTAGAATTATCACACAATTACGTGATTTTGGAATCATACAAAAATTCTCTTTCTAATCTCATGTGGGTGAAATGTATTTCTGCTCAATACGGAAGGTTTTCTGTTAAAAACAAAATTTAGTTACAGAATAATTACCTTTATTAGTGACCATCAGAGATATATTATTAATTTCTGGTTAATTTCATGCTTTGCAGACTCCTGAAAGCTGCTGATATTTGAAAATCCAGTCAATATACCATACTATATATTTAATTAAAGAAGTTATCAATCATTACTCTATATCTATATATATTTTATATATATATATATATATATATATATATTTATATATATATATATATATATATATCATTTTGGTGCTATCCACCATCTGCAATATGTAAAGTGTAATTGGGGTTGAAAGACGTCAAGTGAACGATATATGATGCAAAATTAATTGTTCTATTTAGTGCTGCCTTATTTTCCTATATGTTGTTTTTACTTTTTCTAACACCATCTAGCATTGGGACAATTCGACGTTATCTAGCATCAACTTGATATAATTTCAAAGCTATTTAATTTCCATGCTACATAACATAAAATACATTTCAATGAACAGTAGGATCTGCTACTTGATATTTTTACTTCTGTTGTAATTTTAAATGAGACAATACATATGACTGAAGTTTTTTCTATGAGTCTGGAATGTAAATGTGAATATATCGTACACCAAATATTCGCTCAGTTTTATTTATTGATAAAAAAAGCTGGAAGATATGTTTGTGGATTTATAGTTTTCAATTATTTTTTAAAATTAGGCAGATTATATTTATACTACATTAAATAAGATTGATTACATATGTACTTTATTTTTGTTAATTTAAAATATGAGCTGAAAATGGATTGCCCTAATTATTATAAAACTTTGTTAGACATATGAAACATATGCGATTAAAATTTTATTTATATATATTTTTCTAGAGTTTGCTTAAACTATTCAGAACATATAAGGAAAATAAATAAAAAAAAGGAAAAGAAAAATTAATTTTTTTATCCTCAAACTAAAGAATAAATTATGCATTTTATATTGCATATAACACTATTAGTAATTAGTAATTTGAGTAAACAATTGCCGAGCTGGCAGCTGAATGGTTAGCGCTCTTTCCTTTAGTTCAATAGTTCGTGGGTTTGAATCCCACCTTCCGCATGGATCTTTGTAGTGTTTCGGAATCCACTTTAAACCGTAGTTCCCGGTCTAATTAGCTCTTTTGTGCAAAAATTGACCGTTGATAGACAAAAAAACCAAACCTGTGTAAACAAATCCATTGGTGTTTTTTAAAGTAAAATGAAACTTCTTATCTTCTTTATCTTTTCAAGCATGACTCTTTTAATAGCAAATTACAAGTGATCTTTTTATTGTCTAAGAGGCAAAAGCACATCATTCAATATGAAGTCACATAATCACTATAATTTGCTAACAACTCAATTGATGGAATGTTGTCGTCACAATTTCGCGATCTATTCGAGTGTTCACTGCATACGCCAACATTCGAAACACATTTGATATATTGGCGTTGTTTTTGGGCGTTCTGCCATAAAAATGTCAAGGCATCTCGTTGTGCATCGCCTAGTAGATAATGTTCCGTATCTCCGTTTGCCGTCTACTTCCACGTGCCACGTATTCCTTATTGCGATGAGGAACGTCAAACTAAGAGGCTTCCAATTTTTATTCCATGAAAAAGTATTTATGTAGTTAAAGTGTTGACTGGAAAATGTGAGAATAAATTCCTTTCTGCTTATTTTTCTTCAACGAGTATTCATACGCTTCAACAAAACTGATTTATATGTTGAAGTTGACATCTAAATATAATCACTTTTGATCTATCTCGTACAAATGAGTATTTTATTTTTCTATTTTGAAAAAAAAAATGTATTTAACTGGTAAAAATAAAATATATTTAAAAAAAAGTTAGCATATATATTTGTACCTGATTCTTCGAAATCACTATAAAATTTTTAACTATACCACTTCAAGTTTACATAAAAAATTTATTTTTGAATTTTCATCATGAAGTGTTTTACAATCTAAGAAGTTGAAGATTAATTTTGATGGTGACATTATTGTCTTAATGTATTTTCATATAGATATTCATCCTTATAACGTGTCATTAATTAAAAATAATATTTCCGATATTTGTAGACATATTACATCAAAGGATATTAGAACATTTTTAAGAGATCCTATTTTAATATTATTTATCCTGTATACTAAGGCAAGGATTACCGAAATATAACCTAGTGTATGTGCAATCATTGGTAAATTAACTCTATCTTTTTAATGTCTGCTTTAAATTACTGACTCAATTTCTAAAATGACATGGCAGTTTTGCACGGATGAAAAATACCATTTTTTTACGAGAAATGTCTTAGTTATTAAAATTTTAAGGATGATGTTTCAAATGAAGACATTTATCGCATTTCAATTATTCTGTATCTGTAATTACGAAATAATATTTTTGGGCCTGATTATAGCATTCGATTTTATTCAAAATATAATACAGATATGCTGTTTTTCTAAACAAATAACATTTACGAAATATTATAAATGTTTTAAAGTATTTGTGGTTCTATGTAATAAATTGTTACTTAAGGATTTACTCAGTTCTACGCTCAGTAAAAAAAAAAGGAAATTTATGTGATTTCTTTATTCTTAAAAAGTTTGAATCACAGAAACAAACTTTGAATTATAATCCATGCCAATTTCTCCCATAGAATAAAATAAGTTAATATAAATATTATGCTTTGATGAAAATGGTTGTGAACTACAGAGAATTGTTTGTAAAAATACGTACTAAATATGAGAAAAATGAATCAAGGAAAACTATGTAATTATTATTTAAAAATGTGGAAGGTATATGTTAGCTAAGAAAATTTCTTTAATGTTAAAAGAGTTTGTCATTTTTTTTACGGTCAAAATTTCCGAGCCCAATAATCAATCTTACAGATGGTATTTATCAACGCAACAACTGCAGAATTTTTTTAAAATTTTTCAAGTTTGTGAATTCCTGGACGGTAGTGTTTATTGCATATTGATCTACATGACACTCTTTTGTTTGAAAGTATTTTTGAAATACTTAATTATACACACATACTTTACCAGCCATCATTTTTATCATGCACTATCAACATACTGGGGTAAATATAAATTTAGATTGCAATAAATGTCAAATGTATAGTGGTTATATATATATGACAACCGATGAACATTCGATTTTCAAATAATAAAACCTCAAAAGTGCCTCTTTACTTATTGCAACCCCCTGACTTTTGCAACGCCATAGAAATAACACGTTGGAAGAATACCATATATTACGTATAACTAATAAACTGCCAGATTGGTATAATTAATAAGTGATTTTGTTTTACATGCTTAAATTTCATATTAACAATTAATTTATTCAATTTAAGAAAACGTTTTTGTTGTTTTTAGTAATACATTTAAGAAACGAAATATTCTTTTATACAAATTTCTATACAAATAAATTTTACTCACTTAAAATTATTTGTCAGAAATTTCCTTAAAAATAAGAAACCATATTGATTATTCAGGAATGTATGATATAAAGCTAGCACATTTTGAGATATGCAATATGAATTTATTCAATGATACAGTTTGACAGAACTTAATATTTTTGCCAATAATTTTGAGTTAACCATTGATTCCAATACGCCCAATATATATCAATAACCAATTTCTTGGTAAGAAATTATAGTAAAATTTGGTATAGTAAGGACATTTCTGCTTATTTGAAGATTATTATGACGTTTTAAAGTTATTTATATCTTTATTATTTTTATTGATCAGTTTAATTTTATTAAGATTCTTGATTTGATTATTTGAATCTAAATATACTAATTAGTATTGTTGAATGTATAATGAAATGATTTTTCCAGTTTTTAAAATTGATATTTTTTATGATATATTTGACGATAGTGCGATTTATTTAAATAATATTTCTTTTTTTTTTTTAAAAAAAAAGAAAAAAAGAAGAAGCCAAGTTTTTTTTAAAGAAAAAACAAGATATTTTAGCAAAATATTACATGACATTCTTTTCTGATCTGATATCAACTATCGAAACACCATATAAATATTTGAAAATTAATAATATATGGATTTTAATGATTCCTTTAGTTTTGAATCTGATTTTTTAAGGAAAAATTTTCAAATATTATTGCAGCACATTTAAAAGTGTGAAGGTTTACCATTTATGATAATTAGATATAAACCTAGTGAAAATAGTATTTATTTTATAAAGTTTGTAATTGTGAAGAATTAGGTTTAATAAAGATTATACTGCTTACGCGCTAAGTAATAATAAGTAATCAGAGCAAAAATTACCTTTAAACTACAAATACATACATAAAATATGCATAGATAATATATTATTTTTCAATATTTCCCGATAATAACAGTTTATTAAATTTTATTGGAAATAAATTGCAGTATTTTAACTTATAGAAAACTAGCATTTAAATGAAAATATAATTTGTATAAAATATGCCTTATATTATTATAGTATAAAAATATTATATCTCGATGTGTGTGTGTGTGTGTGCAACACATAATATTTCTTCCAAAATAAATTTCAAGCTATTTCTGTAACAAGGTAAATTTAGAGAACGTGAAAAAAGTGGTTTATAACTGATTTAATGTTACGTACTAAAAATGGATACTCGAAAGTTTTTTTTCTTTCCTTCAAAAATGGTGCACAATGCGAAGTTCTACTCTTCCCGTTAGATAGCAAACATTATACTCGGTCGTTTTACAAATGGTCTAAAAAATGAATTTGTTACTCCCTCTCAACTGCTGCTTTCCATGGCTCGCATTGCGTAAGGAAGTCACGAAAGGAGAAAGAAAGAAAAATGAAGTGAACAAACCTTAAAGTGAGCGTTTACCTGACGGGTTATTCATACTCCAGAAAAGTTGTGTGTAATGTCGCGTTATGGGTAGAGAATCTAAAAATAAAGGTAAAAATAAGTGTGAGTGCCAATTCTGACTTCTACCGTTTTTTACTCACGTTTGCCAAGGATATACTTTTCGCCAATTCTAAATAAATGCTCTTTCATTCACATATATTTTGGGGAAAAATAAATAATGCGTCTAATTATCTAAATGCATTTCTTAAATCTCAATGTGAAGTAGTTACATATACTTAGTGATAAATAAAATTTATATTAAATGATGTTTGAGAATAATATAACAAGTATGAGAACAAGTAAATTATTAAATTTATTTTCTAATCCAATGAGTTGTTTTTAAATTACATTAAGTGTGTTTCCATTTCATTAAAAGTTATCCAATTAGGAAAAAGAGAATGATTTACTGCTCAAAAGTGTAAATCTCTCTGACTGAATGACAGAATTGGCGCATACAATCATGCACATTTATATTACATTCATATTTTTCACTGATATTTTTAAAGAAAGCAACCATTTGATTCTCCAGTATTCCTGACTTGACCTAAAAAACTGGTGAAAAGTTCTGTCACTGTATTTGCGAAACACAAGCTTATGATCCTTCAAAAATTATATATATTTAAATTAGTAATGTAAACGTTATATGTTCACATGCATTTATGCATATGACTGGTAATAATAGTGATCAGGCCATATGTGATATGTTTTTGAATGCATAAAAGAAAAATACTTAATTGTATGGTTTATATTAGTTCTTATAGTATATAGTATACATACATACATACATACATACATACATATATATATATATATATATATATATATATATATATATATATATATATATATATATATATATATATATATATATTTGGATATATACACTAACATTTTTTACATTGATCTATCATATTACATTGATCTATCTATATCATTTCCCTTAAAACACATTGCGACGGCAGCCAATTTAATCGCGTCCCAGCCATTTTTAGTGAACACGACGGTTGCCATTTTTAGTGAACACGACGGTTGCCATTTTTAGTGAACACGACGGTTGCCATTTTTAGTGAACACGACGGTTGCCATTTTTAGTGAACACGACGGTTTCCATTTTTAGTGAACACGACGGTTTCCATTTTTAGTGAACACGACGGTTTCCATTTTTAGTGAACACGACGGTTGCCATTTTTAGTGAACACGACGGTTGCCATTTTTAGTGAACACGACGGTTTCCATTTTTAGTGAACACGACGGTTTCCATTTTTAGTGAACACGACGGTTGCCATTTTTAGTGAACACGACGGTTGCCATTTTTAGTGAACACGACGGTTGCCATTTTTAGTGAACACGACGGTTGCCATTTTTAGTGAACACGACGGTTGCCATTTTTAGTGAACACGGCGGTTTCCATTTTTAGTGAACACGACGGTTGCCATTTTTAGTGAACACGACGGTTGCCATTTTTAGTGAACACGACGGTTTCCATTTTTAGTGAACACGACGGTTTCCATTTTTAGTGAACACGACGGTTGCCATGTTTAGTGAACAAGACGGTTGCCATTTTTAGTGAACACGGCGGTTTCCATTTTTAGTGAACACGACGGTTGCCATTTTTAGTGAACACGACGGTTGCCATTTTTAATGAACACGACGGGTGCCATTTTTAGTGAACACGACGGTTGCCATTTTTAGTGAACACGACGGTTGCCATTTTTAGTGAACACGAGACGGATATTCGCTTAAGCCTGGATTCAAGCTCACTACATTCAGATTATGAGAACGACACCCAAATCAACCAGGCCACCGTATTTTATAAAATGATGAAGAAAGAGTAAATAAATGAAAGCAATAACAAAGAGAGAGATAATTCTTCTACGCATAGTATAATTTTAATAAAATTTACTTGTTTAAATTATTGAACTCCTAATTAAACATCGTTTCCATATAAACTTGTAAGTCCCTTTTATGAAATACTTCTGTTTTGGTTCCACAAAATTGTTGGTATTAAAAGGAGTATAGTCTACAAATATTTCAAAAATGAACTAATCATAAAATTCATCCTATGTCATTTTCTTATAAATAATAAAGTTATGATCTTATAGTTTATTTAGGTTACGAAAGCAACATGATAATATGACATCGAAATCTACATATATAAAGAGTAAATATTTTTTCTGCAAATGATTCATAAGTTAAAGTAAAAAATAATTTTACAACACTGTTATTCGAAGTCATTTTTTAAAGAAGAGAAAAATCTTTAGTGTCTGCCTCATAACTCCCTTTTAATTTTTATAACGAAAAAAATAAATAAAAAAAGCAGTTTTTAATCCTCTTTGAATTTTTTTACTTACAAGAGCAAAGAGAAGGTCACATGAAGGAAAAACTGAAGCAAATTATAAAAGAAGTCGATAATTGGGTCATTTGGTCAATAAAAAACATTTTTATATGAAACAATTGACGCAAATTTTTAAAGTTTTAATTCATTATTTTGAATAAAAAATTGCGTATTTTAGAATTTTCCTTTAAAATAATAATATTTAAAGTTTGTAATAACTAATAAAATAAAATGAAATTAATCAGTTTGTCTTAATGCAATTAAAAGCTAAGAAAGGAAATAATGTAAGAGATGTGAATTTTTAAATAAAATCAATACTTAAATGAAATAATGAATTTTAAAATCAAAAGATTGATGGTATGAGAAGTTTAATATATATATATATATATATATATATATATATATATATATATATATATATATTAAACTTCTCACATACCATCAATCCCTTGATTTTAAAATTCATTATTTCATTTAAGTAATTATTATATAATTATTATTATTTACTGTAGTATCCATCAGAATAAACTACATTTAAATAATAATCTTCAACATAGCAGCTTTCAATAAACAAAGTCGAAAACATGTTTTCTATTACACATATTTTGTACAATATATAAGCTGTAGAGAGAAAAAATAAAATAATACAGCATTAAAAAATCTCATATATCTAGGCTTATAAATCAGGCTGTAATAAAATGCAGTATGGAGAAAAAAATATTTACTTTACGTATATATATTGTTTTTTTCACTGCACAACAGTACCTACTCATATTATTAAGTTAAAAGAAAAATTCTTTATTTATGTTTCAAATAAGGAAACTTTTATTTTTTAATGTTTTAAAATTTACATATTGACTATAAGTTTTATATTAAATACAGAGTAATAATAATCTCATAGAAATAAATGAAAATGATTAAAATTTATGCACTTAATTTTATTTTAATATACGTAAATATTGAAATCAGGTATTTTCAAAATGTATACTTTTACCATATAAAACTGTATAAACAAAAAATTTATATTAATACGAGAATTTAACTTCCATGATAAAACTGTTTAATAAATATGATAATTTATCCATTTAAAGGACGGTCAAGGGAAATATTGATTCCATATTTGAGGAAGTTGATGATAAATAATTTTAAAATACTAAATTGTATTGTCTTTGTATATTATGAAATGTTTCTAAATATTTATGTATAATCAGCTGTAAATATAGACAACAATTTTATTCGAAAGAAACTTTAATGTGTTTAATGCATTTAATTGATTAATTCAAATATCATATAGTGACTAATTATGATTAAAAAATTATAAAATGCAGTTATAATATTATTGGCAATGCAACCATAAATACATTTAAAATTATATAATTAATTTCATAAAGATTATTTTTATCATTAGATTAGCAATTTTTAACTTGAAAATACAGGTATTAATTTCTGCAAGGAAAAATATATTTAAGAATATAATATTAATTTATGTTTTGTTAATATCTGCCATAATACACTCTTAATTTATAAACTTTTTAAAGTCTAAGCAAATGGTAAAATATTATCATTTGTTAAAAAAAATAAATGAAAAAATTAATAAAAATTAGAGTAAGAAATACTGTGGAAACGTAGCATCTTTACTGTGTAATTGACAAAGAAACTAAAATATATTTCACTTTTTAAGTCATATAATTTACATTATTTACTATATAATACAATTAATTGAAATTTTAAGGAACTTTATAAAAAATATGTTATGAATTGTTAACCTTATGTCATTAATGAAACACAAATTCATAGTGAAAATATGATTATACTATTTTTCTGTAAATAAAATGATATAACTTTTCATTGTTAGTGTGTGTACCATACATACTTTTCCACTTTTATCGCTAGAAATGAATTTTAATAAGAGGTATTTGATTCTAATAACATAATTTAAGGCAAAGATCATTTTAAATAAAATCTGAAAGTTACTTTTACGTAGTGACAACACCACGAAATTAAAAATAGAGTGCATATTATCAGATATTTTTTTTCTATTTACGTGCTATTTTACTTCACTTATAGAAATTTAAGTGAGTGATTCACAGTTAAAATAGCGTAATACTTTGCTTAAAAAAGTTCTGTCATTACATTTTCAAAATAGTTTCATAAATTGTGAAATTGATACAGGGAAAATATTTTCAAGTTAATGAAATACAAATTTTAGCAATGACAAATGTTTTTGTGTGCTTACCATTTTTACCTGAGTAAATGATTTCAAGAAACGTTTTTAAGATAAGATCAGAATTACCAAAACATTTATCCTCGTAAGCTTCTTTCTTTACAAATACAGTTTTATACGAGGGTGAGAAATTTTATTTATATCCAAAAGCATTTCGTATCATAATTGTTAGTCACTCACCTTCGTTTCTGAAGGAAAGCGTGCGGATAATATTACTTTTAATCTTTTGTAATTATTTAAATCCATTTAAGCAATTGTGAGATAAAGAACGTAATATATTATGCATCATTGAAAAATACATTTTTACAATAAAAAAATCAACGGTAATAGAATTTTAAACAATTTTAACGTCTCTACTAGTAGAGTGTCATTGCTTTATGTAAGAATTTTAAAGTAATTTCTTACATATGTTTGTTTTTATTTTTAACTATTTGGAAAATTGCGACTAAACAAGTATAATGTTTGCTATAAAAATAATATTTTTTTTCTCTTTTATTACTTTATTTACATTTAAATTACAAAAAACCTGCTTTTGTCAATGCGATTTACTTATTATCAAGAGATACTTATTTTATATGAGCCCATTTACAAGAATGTAATTTAGCCATTTATCACAATATTCAACTGAGGGTTTTTGGAAACTTAAGTATTTCATCAATTAATATTTTCTTTTTTTGCAGTTAAATGTCAATATGCAAGAAAACATTTTAATAAACCAACATAATTCGTAGTGTTATTTAAAGTGAAGCGATCATTGTTATAGAGATTCATGTAAATAATTTGAATTATAACTTCTATTGAATAATAAACAGAGCATAAAAATAATTGTTTTGAAAATTATGTTTTTCTTAACTTTTTTTATTTTCTTTTGAACTTAAAAGGATTGCATTAGATATTTATAGCTTGTTTGAAATTTAATCAATATAAATATTATTTTTCATAAGTTGTGAGTTTATTGTTTAGGATTCTAAGCATCGCTGAAAGGGAACCAATCCAAAACAGATGGTATTGATTTTCAATCACATTCAGATATTTATACAATTAGTAAGTTAGATTTAACATTAATGTTGACTTATTCAGATTTTTTTCATATCAATTTTCTTTTACTATATAACTTTCAACTGATGATGATTGTGTCTAATGCAAAAGCATTTTTCCTACAGTATATACTTTAATATTTCAAAATTCATTTAAAATTTATAAATGCAAAGTTTGATGTGAACTGTTGCTTTTTTTCATTTTTGAACCAAATTTTTGCGTATTGTTTCATTAATCCAATGAAACAAATTTATTTCTTATTGTATTAATATTAACATTATATTTCTTTAGAACTGGATATAACTGGAAACCATGTCCTGTAATTATTTTCTTTTTATAGATTCAGTGTTTGTGAAATTCTAGTGTTTTCTATCACTGTACAAAATTGCGTTCAGTAAAATTCTTTGTCATTTAATCTACTAATATTAGTTGTAAAAATAACTCAAGCTATAATATTAGTTGATTATTTAAAACTGTTTTCTTATTTTTAAGCAATTTGGCACAAAATTACAAGATTCAATTATAAATATATATAATTTTTTTTTTGAATATTATATATATATATATGTCATTTTTGAAGAATAAATTTAAAAGTAGAAGGCAATATTTCTCATATATATATATATATATATATATATATATATATATATATATATATATATATATATATATATATATATATATATATATATATATATATATATATATATATATATATATATATATGAGAAATATTGATTCTACTTTTAAATTTATTCTTCTTTAAAAATGTGAACAAGCTGTGGATTGAAGGATATGTTTTTGCGCTTTCCGAAGAGAAATATTCTTATTTCAGAATTCAAAAACGTTGTGAAATGCATGGTATTAAAATTTTTAAGTGCAAAATAAGCAACATTATTAATAAAACAGGAAAAAACCGTCAATCATTATTTCTAAATGGAAAGAAAACTCCAAACGAATATCCAAAAAATGTACATACTTTTACAAATATTTCTAAAGTGAAAACACTGGAAACAAGTGATAATTCGCCAACACAAAAATCAATTGCAAAATCTTTTGACACATTAGACACATCTGTATCAACAATACATAAAATAATAAACCAAGATATACAACTTAAAAAAGCTAAAAAAAACAGTAATGTGGCTCAACGCAAAACATTTCGTATATTCCTGTTTGAAAACTATTTAGCAGGAGATAAATGGAAAAACCCTTGATGAAGCATAGGTTTGCTTAAATTACTGCAACAAAAAAGTCTATTTACTATATGAAACGAGGGGGAAAATATATAATTCTAGTTCCGTCAATATAAAGAAAGTTTCTGTAAATGGCTTATGATTGTCGCAGGTTTCTCCTACAATGGGAAGTTAAAAATAAGAAGAATAGAAAAGAATGTTAGCATCAACTTATACTATCAGGAGAAGGTTTTATACAGAATATTTGCAGAAGAAAATCCACTTTTTTCCCCCAATGAATTTTAAAGATTGAAACTTCATGAAGCTAATGCTACAAGTCATACTTTGAAAACTACCCCTACATTCCGTAAACAAATGATCACTAATACAAGAATTGCATACATGCATTTTCAACATATTCCTGCAAAGTCTCCTGATGTTTCAGTTATGAACAATTGTTCCTTTAGACTGTTAAAAAGAGACCTTTATAAACGCAAACCCACCACAATATATGGACTCTGGAATGTATTGGAAGAAAAACGGAAAGCAATACCCCTGGAAATTTTATGAAAAGCTCTTCTATCATGGAAATCACGAAGAAGACATATAGTCCATAAAAAAGGCTATCAGATTGAACATTTAAAAAATAATCTATGCATTTCAAACATTTATTAAATATGCATATGTACAGTTCAGTGACACTAAACTATATTATCTTTTTTCTAAACACGTATAATTAATACTATATATAATTTATTTAAAAAGAAATCTATTCCTTAGTTGAAAATATCAAATTTGAAATTGTAGATAAATACTATTCAAATAATTGAAGTAAATAAAAATAAATATTTACAAATAGTGTTAAAATCTTTCCATTTGAAAATGTTCATTTATTCTCTTAAATTTTATTGAGCTGCATATGCAATGGTTATTAAAAGTTAATGCTTTCTAAACTTTAAACTACGTTTCTATCTCGTTTTTAAAGTACTAATTTAAATTTAGTTGCATTACTTGTTGAGGGAAATCATTGATTTATTTTGATTTAACGCATTTTATTTCTACTTCAATAAATTAACAGTAGACTAAATCTTCATACCTGCTTGCTTAGTTTAAATTTTACCATGGAAAATGAAATTAAAATATCTTGAATCTTATTTTTCGTGGAAGGATATTTTTCTCTAAAATATTTCATTCTTGATTTGTTATATATATATATGCAATATATATATATATATATATATATATATATATATATATATATATGCAATATATATATATATATATATTATATATAATAATATATACATATTTTGTAACGTTTTTTTAGTTTCCTTTGTTTATATATATATATAAACAAAGAAAACTAAAAATACGTTAAAAAAATGATAGATTTTTCAACAAAAAATTTAAAAATTGAAGCCTTGAGTTTTAGTTTAAATTTTGGAAATAATTTCTACCGTTAAGCGCATAAAAGTATACATGTTAAACTTAAAGCCTGAAATCCGGACATTTGTATGTTTTATTTTATATTTTTTATTTATAAATGTCAGAGTTACTTTTGTTTTTATATTCTGCTTAGGAGATTATTTCGAAAAGTTATAATAGAAACACTGTTTTCATTCTATTTATCTAGTTTCCAAGTCTTCCTTAACTTTCTCTCGCAGAATTTTTGCATTTTCAACTGCGTTGATAATCATTCCTGTTATGTAAAATCATATATATGTTCTCAGCATGATCGACAAATTGTGTCAAAGACTGCTGTTCTAATTGTTCTTTTTTCTAAAAAGTATCCCCTTTTTCTAAGTAAGGACTATCTTGAGAAGCAAGCAAATTACTTTGAATAGAATTTATAATAGAATTTATATAGAATTTATATAGAATTTTATATAGAATTTATAATAGAATTTGACTTCCTTAATAAAATTCAAATCGATTATATTAATATTTATGAAAATAAAAGTATCAGTTACCAATCATTTGAAAAATGAATGAAAATTTTCTTAAGTCATTAATACAGATTTTAAGATTGACTTGTTGAATATTCTTAATACTAAGTTTCATAAATTAAAGTCGTTGTATACACAACACCGGTTGCATTTACAAAGAAATAATTCTAAGCTTCGTATAAGATGGTATGGTAAAGAAATTAACTTTGAAATAATAAATCTTTGCTTAACATTTTGCGCAAATTTTTGGAAAAGGCAACTTTTCAAAGAAGAATGTATAAAATAGCGTTGAGAAAAATCAGCTGATCTATTGTGTAAGTCGAAAGATATCATATCAGTAAACTTTATTGTAAGAGCGAGAATTATTGAAGAAGTATTAAAGAAAATCAAATTTATTTTAATTTTTAAGTGAAGTTATCTAATTATTTTGAGCCATTATTTTTTTTTCCTCTAAATCGTTTGAATTTTTTATGTGGAATAGTGGGAAAAAAATGTAATTTATTTTTCATTTGCATTCGTATTTTTTACTTCTGAAAAATAAATTCCAGAGTTACATTGGTATAGTATTAAACGGTACCTTATTTTAGTAAATTTCAGTAGTTATGTCATCAACTAAATTTAAAAGTGTATTTTAAAATTTTTAAGACACAAATCCTTTTGTAATAATTCATTGTCGTTTCTGGCTTTCATCAGATTTCGTTGGTAATTGTTATCTTCCAAACCAAAGTTTGGTAAATTGAAAATTTCAATAACATTAAAAGCAAGCTTCAGAATTGAACCTAGGTAACATGGTAAATTATAATTTAACTCGCAAAACATAGGATTTAACATATATTGAGCTTTAATAATACAGTTTAAGTATTACAAAATATAATTTAAGTTCTAATCTAGTTATAACTAGTAGCCACGAGTATTAAATTTGATGAAAATGGAAGCAGAGTTCCCCTAGTTGTCGTTCATAGATGCAAATATATTTATATTGAAACCGAACTGAATATTTGCCTTAAGCGACTGCTCATTTTCTTTTTGTTTTATATTCACAATATTACGTAACTACACTACTGGCCATTAAAATTGCTACACCAGGGAGAAATGCAGATAACAAAATGATATTTATTGGACAAATATATTATATTAGAAATAAAAAGTGATTAAATTTTCAAAAAATTTGGCTGGATAGATCCTGAGAAATCATTACCCAGAACAAGCACCTCTGGCAGTAATAACAGCAGTTATACGCCTGGGCATTGAGTCAAACTGAGATTAGATTGCATGTTCAGGTACAGATGCCCATGCAGCTTCAACACGATGCACAGTTCATCAACAGTAGTGACTGGCGTATTATGACGAGCCAGTCGCTCGGCAACCATTGACCAGATGTTTTCTGTTGGTGAAAGATATGGAGAACGTGTTGGCCAGGGCAACAGCCGAACATGTTCCGTATCAAGGAAGGTCCGTACAATACCGGCTACATGCGGTGGGGAATTATCCTGCTGAAACGTAGGGTTTCGCTGGGTTCGAATAAAGGGTAGAGCCACGGGTCGTAACACAACAGAAATGTAACGTGCACTGTTCAAAGCACCGTCAATGCGAACAAGAGGGGACCGAGACGTGTATCCAATGTACCCCATACCATCACGCTAGGTGATGGGCCAGTAGGACGATGACGAATGCAAGCTGCCAGTGTGCGTTCACCACCATGCCGGCAAATACGGATGCGACCATCATGATGCTGTACACAGAACCTGGATTCATCTAAAAAGATGACATCTGCCAATCATGTGCCCCGGTTCGTCGTTGATTACACCATTGAAGGCGCTCTTGTCTATGACGCAACGTCAAGGGAAGCCGCAGCCATGGTCTCCGAGCTGAGAGTCCATGCTGCTGCAAACGTCATCGAACTGCTCGTGCAGACACTTGTTGTCTTCCAAACGACCCCGTTTCATGACTCACGGCTCATGACGTGGTTGCACGATTCATTAGGGCCATGTGGATAATATGCCTGTGTTCTCGGTTGCTAGTGATAAGTGGCCGTTGAGATCCCGCATGGCGTTCCGTATTACCGTCCTGAGCCCATCGATTCCATATTCTGCTAACAGTCGCTGGATCTCGACCGATGCGAGCAGCAATGCTGCGATAAGATAAACCGAAATCCCTGTACGCTACAATTCGACATTTATCAAAGTCAGAAACGTGCTGGTACGAATTTTTCCTTCTTACACAAGGCATTACAACAACTTTTCACCAGGCAACAATGTTTAAATGCAATTTGTGTATGAGGAACCGGCGAACAATTTCCTCATTTAAACACAACATAGGTATCGCTACTGGCTCCTGCTTTGTCTGAATGCGCTGAAAAGCTAATCATTTGCATATCACAGCACCTTCTTCCTTTAGTATAAATTTCACGCCTGTAGCATGTCGCCTTCTTGGTGCCCCAATTTTAATTGCCAGTAGTGTATATATATCTCAGTATATTATAATAATTCATCAATATCAATCATAGCAATAATTCTCTTTTTTAGTATAAGTTTTATATTTCAAGCTTAAATCAATACTTCAATAATAATAACTTCCCAAAAAATTGAGTATTTATATCCTTAACTTAAAATACTTGATAAAATTGTTAATTTCAATGCAATACACAATTGTTTTGATTTTATTAAATTTCTCGCATAATATATTTTGATAAAATGGATAAAGTGATTACAATATAAACATATCTCTCACTTATTCTTCTACAACCATCTTTAAAACTTAAGGGCCAGCTTCCAACAATTTTTATATTTATATTTTATAGCTGATTTACTCATCTTTGTATCTTATTTGTACATGCTTTAAATCTATTTATGTCTTTAAAGCAGGTTTAGTCACGAATTTCATGTAAATAGATTTATTCTGAATTTTCTTCAGACCACAGATTCTCAGAATGATGCATTTGTTGTTTCCAATCCTAGAGAATGTAGCTGAACTACACCATCTTCATAAAACCAAATATGTCCAGGAGGTCCAAAAGTAATATGAGATACCTAAAAAGCCAAAGGACTGTAAAATTTAGATAAATAAGAATATGGCCGGGAAAGACTTGAACAGCCTTCAGCAATGACCCTCTAAAAATAATCTTTCGCCCTGAAGATGGATGTACTCACTTTTATTATTGCTTTATTTCGATGACCAATCATTGTTTCTACGTCATAAAATTAAATTTCCATTTTGACTGGTGTTTATTATGTTATTGGTTGAAACATTAATCTTCTATTACATCAGGGTTCATTGACATTTAATGGATTTCTTAAAAATGTTCATTATTTTATAAATATGTTCATTACTTCATTAAAATCATATTTAATAGCATATTAACAAATAGTTTATTAATATGTTCCTTTATTTTTTTATTTTACGTTGTAATTTTTAACCTAAAGGTAATTTTATATGAACATTATCTTGTTCTTGGTGCATTGTGACATTCAATGCTTATTATTTCACTTCATTGTTATTGTACTCATTCCAATTTAGTTCTAATATATTTCACCATTCCAATAATTTTTCTTTGATCGGATGATTTCAAATAATAATCTTTCATTGATAAATTAAGGCTGCGTGTTGAATAAATGATTTCTGATATCACGAAATCTTACTTAGCAAAATATTCTAAACATAAATATAAACAAAAGAATGCTAAGGATACTGATCATAAAAAAAAATTAAGGTACATGGAATACATGGGATAGGAGGTAATTAAATGTGGGAATATGAACACTAAATATCATTTGAATTTTCTAAAAATATTTATCTTTTAGATCACAAAGCTCATTGTGTAATTTCCATCATATTAATTTAGACAGTGCTGTCCTGGCATTTATTTTCCCACTTTTTTCAATAATTATCATACTAAAGTATGATAATTAATTTGTATAATAATTTTTATACAAATTAATTATCATACTAAAGCAACTTTCCATTGCTTTAGTATGATAATTAATTTCTCGAGAAATGAAATTTTGTTTCGAGTTATCTGGAAAATGTTTAAAATCCCAGTTGTTTTCATTCGCGACTGGTTTTATTATAAATATTAAAAAAAAAACATGTTAAAAATGATACCCTGACATTATAAAATTAAGATATGGCGTAAAATTTGATGAGTGTTTTATAAAAATATTAGCAATGTTCATCAATAGAATGCAAAGCGCTTCATAGTTCATGAAAAATAAATGTTTTATGAGATTTGATGGTTTATTTGCCACTTTATACTCAATATTTCCATGTGATGTTGCAAAATAAAGTTACGCAGATATTATTTTTTCAAATATTATATTTCTCTCAAGTATAAGTAATATTTTATAAATTAATGGCTAAATTTATTCAGTATATTCATATAAAATTATTCGAATATGCATAAAAATCAGCTGCACATTTGTCGTTCATATGATATTGAACATTAAAAAAATTGTAATAGTTGATAAAAATTAAATTAATCACTTCAAATCATGTGAAAACATTATGCCTAAAACTATACTCTTCAAATGTGTGCTAAAAGATTAAGAACTTTAAAAACTTGCTATACAATTTTGACAGATAATACTTATTTAGATTCTAGTAAATATTACATAAGTAAAAATATCATGCATTTAAATATTTCATTTCTTTCTAAAATCAAAGTAAAATATAATAAACAGCATAAATGCAGAACGAAACAGACAGAAAAGTGCTATAAAACTTATTACCTTCTACTATTTTCATATGGTTTTTAGGTATCATTCATTTGCTGAAAATAACATCCTTTATCTGAAATCATAACATTTATTGAAATATATTACTTATGTTTCAAATAAAAGTTGTTATTTTGTTGCCACTCTTCTAGAAAAAAATATGCGTGATAAACTGTTTTCTTCAGTAGTGTTGTATGCATATAGAAAAATTCAAGTTTCAATGTATTTTCCCTAGCAATTTATTATTGAACACAAAGAGTAAAAATCGAAAGAGAGAATCCATACTTTCTAACTAACATGATATTCCCTGAGTAGAAAACATTGTATGAATACATGATTATTTCTATACAGATTCTAAAGAACGAACGATTGCCTTTTGTTTTTCCTTTATTTTTATTTTTAATACTGTATATATATATATATATATATATATATATATATATATATATATATATATATATATATATATATATATATATATATATATATATATATATATATATATATATATATATATATATATATATATATATATATATATATATATATATATATATATATATATATATATATATATATATATATACACAATATATATAATATATTTGTGTGTGTAATGTTGATATATATATATATATATATATATATATATATGTTTACACTTAATACATTTATTGGTTTTTAGCAATATGATATATTTTTGTTACCGTATCATACTACATGTAATATTTTTATTAAAGTATTATGACAGTATTGAAATAAACAATTTGTTATATAAAATTATTCGTCAGTACTTCATAGTAAATTATAAAAAAGCTAAGCATGCATTTATAAAAAGAAAGGATACAATCATAGATTTGTTTTTCCATTCTGTAAAAGTCTGAAAATAAAAAATAAAAGATAATGACAGATATACGTTTCTTTTCATCGGAAAAGTAGGAATGATGCTGTGGAAGAGTTTCTTTGTTTTATGAAATGCAATGATTTCCTGATTTTTATCCTTAAAAGATAAAGTTTTGGAGATGGAACATTTTCTCGGAGCTAACATCATCGTTTTAGTGATATTATCTATAAAAGTATTTTATCATGGATGTAATGTATTTTATGGGTAAATGTTTTTAATATGAACACTTTATTTTGGATCGTTTCGTTTGTGAGAATAACGAAAAGGAAACATAAATATATAGAGGATATTTTCATGAATTAATATATATATATATATATATATATATAGTCATTAATTTTTATACTATAAATATGCTGAGGACAAAATTGTAATGTTAGGTTACATTGTGAATTACAATTCTCCTAAATAAGTGAATAGTTATTGTTCTAGGTAAATATAAAACAATTATTATAATGACAATTAAATGATCAATGATATTATTTGTAAACATGTAATTTTATTAAAGCTAAATTGAAAATTAATTTTGGAAGAAAACATATATCATCGAACTATGTAGAAACTCTTTTTTCATAAATTTCTCATTTTTGGCTGTATTTTATGTTTGAAATTTTTTTTCTACAGAATAAATGAAATTTGATGCAATGTTTGTTTAATTAATCATGATTGCAATCTATATATGTATGATTACTTAATACATAATAAGTTTTAAAAAGTTGAATATTACAAAATATTATGAGTAAAAAAAAAATTAATTTGTGTGTTTTTTGCGTATGTGTATGTATGCATGGAATAGTAATAATTTTTGTAACACACCAGATATTGAAGATTATAACAATTTCCATTAAATTATATTTTCTTTATATTAATTTTGCTTATGGTATTCCATTTTGAGTTTAGGACTTAATTAAATTCAATATTAGAGAATTCCCATTGACCATGCGCTTGTGAAATCCCAATTACTGTTAAACAAAAAATGAAAGAATTAGTTTTTCTGAAACAACATTTTCTTTTGAGGAAAGTGAATGTGAACACGATGAATGAAACTTCGAACTGTAAGGCAATGCTCTTACTGAATGTCAACATTTTCGCAACAGCCTTCTGATATCAGGATACTTATCATGCGATAACAAATGCTCTGTTATAACATTTCAAAAAGGAGTGCAGAAGTTTGCATTTTGAAATGTTCAAGATATAGTAAAATATTGATATTTTCATCAATAATTTGATTAATACTCTTTAAATTTCTGTTAAAAGTGACTTTAAAGTATCCCTATGAAAGTGTAGTTGCTAATAATAATATTTGGTTAAAAAAAATCTAAGTGATCATTATACCAAATTTTTTGTAGATATACATAAGCCTAATATCCATACAAAGTAACTAAATCAAAATTTGCTATAACATCCCCTCAGGGGGTTTACCTTCTTTAGGTAAACACGGGTGTAACAATCCCGAGGTACCCTGGGGAACTGTCCTCTTTTTTCTTTTCTTCTCTCCTCTCTTCTTCTGCTTTTTCTTCGTTTTCTCCCTCAGTGTGGTTGCCTCGTAAGATGTTGAGGGCTCCTCTTGAGTAATTTTCGCCTCTGTTGCTATTAGCTTATCTTGGGGGCTAAATCACCCACTTATTTGCCATGCGTGGATACCCGTGTCCCTGGAAAGGCGGATTCTGGTGATTCAGGCTCTCAGAGACCAACACATTACTTTGGTCTCTACTTTAGGTAAACGGGAGGTGTGTTGTGGTCTTCAGCATGCCAATCGGCTTCCATGGTTCAAGCCATCATATATCTGCTGTGTGACTCGATACGGGTGGAGGCCACGTCAGAGATATATTGAAAGCGTATAAGGTCTGGCTAGCACTGATGCAGTTATACTGGATCAACATGTTGCGCTCCGTGGTGGGTGGTGCAGTCAGTCCTTGAAGTAATTAACCTATTTCTATGGAATGTACTTCTAATTCTTTAATCCCTTTGGAGCAACAAATGATACAGGATCAGAAATATTTTGTTATTAAAAGAACTGAGGACAAGTTTGATAACGTGTCCTCTTTTTAAATTAATAGGAGTCTTATTAGTATAGTTGGAAATGTCAAAAATGTTCATAAGATGAAATCTGCTGATCTCTTAGTTGAAGTTTTATCAATTGAATAGGCCAAAGCCACCCTAAAACTAAAATTCCTTGGTAATATAAATGTTATAGTATCTCCTCAAAGTAGGTTAAATTCTACATGGGGAGCAATTTCAGCAGATGATCTATTTAATGTTTCAGAGGAGGATATTTTGGATAACCTCGTTGACCAAAAAGAACAACATGTGCAGCGCATAACAATCAGGAGAGAGAGCAAAATTATAAGAACTGAACACCTTATACTCACGTTTGCTACTCCTATACAACGTCAATCTATTAAAGCTGGCCTCCTAAATTGCAGTGTTTGCCCCTACATTCCAAACCCGTTACGTTGCTTTAAATGTCAGCGATTCAGCCATGGAGAAACTACTTGTATGGTACATTTGACTTTTGCTCGATGTGCATCATATGAACATGACAGTAGTCAGTGTCAATAACAAGAAAAATGTGCCAACTTCAGTGTGGTGAACATCCCTCGTAATCTCGGTCATGCCCAACCTGGATATTAGAAAAGGAAATTATTACTGTAAAAATAAAACGAAACTTATCTTATCCTGAAATTAGGTATACACTATCATCCCGTACCCTTTATCAAGGTGTTAGCTATTCACAAGCAATTAAAAAAGTCATGAAATCTAGTAGTACTCAAACAGATTTCCTAAATTTTCCTAACTTATCCTCAAATATTTCTAATATAAATGTCTCACCTATTCGAAAAGGAATTTCTCCACTGTCTTTCACAAAATCTAAGTCTCAAAGATCCTTAAAATTTAAGAATGCAAAAGAAGGGCTCCCTAAATTATATTTAAAGAGTAAAAGAAGCTCAACTGCCCATAAGACAGGTATAAAGAACGTAGATCCATCAGATGATGACACACTCCTAATTGGAGATTCATATGAATCCCACATGACGTGCTCCAATGCCGGATCATTCAGCTTAACTTAATGGGAACCTTTGTTTCTTTGAATTGTCGAGTTTTTCACACTCATATAGAAAATATAAAAACAATTATAAACCTCCATAATGCAGTTTGTTTTGCCATCCAAGAAACATTCATGAAACCTCAGTACAGTTTAAAATTGCGTTAATATAATTATGTGAGGAAAGGTGTTAATCATGATTCAGTTTCTGGATGTGTATGCATTCTTGAGTCTTGTAATATTCCTAGCACTATATAACCCCTTAACATTTCATTACAGGCTGTTGCAGTACGCATACACTCAGCATATCTCATTACTATTTGTAGCATTTACTTACCTCCCCATGCGATCATCCATGAAAGCAACTGTTTAAATAACAGTTTGCTATATCAACTACTTAAACCCTTTTTTTTACTTTGTAATTTCAATGGTCATAACACCTTATTGGATAGTGATAATATGAATCCTCGTGGCAACATAATTGAACAGTTCATATCTAATATCAATATCTGCCCTTTAAATTCCACAGAAGTAACCTACCTCCATCAACCATCAAGAATATTTCATTCATTAGATTTAGCTATTTGCTCTCCATCGATTTTACCTTCATTAAATCTTAATGTTTATAAGTATTTATATAACAGTGATAATTTTCCTCTAATTATAAATCAAATGGCTATAACCAGACCACAAACCTTTTGTTGCCCTCCTATTCTTATCATCGTGCAGACTGGTCTCTCTTTACTCAATTATCTGCGATTACTGACAGCATGTTTAGAAGTAATAATATCAATGATGCTATGCAAAAAGTAACTCATACTCTTCTAGATGCTGCCAAAAACACAATTCCCTAGTGCTCCCCAATTCTGCGCAAATACCATAAACCATTATTTAACCATGAGTGCCAAGTGTCATACAAAAACGAAAAAAAGTAATATACTGTTTTCCGCAAGTGCCTAACCATAATAAAATCTCATGGCTTTCAAAAAGGCTAAAACTTTTGCTCGTCGAGTAAGGCAAAATATTCAAAAAGAATCTTGGATAAGATATGTTTCTTCCATTACATCATCAACTTCCAGCAAAGAGCTATGGAGAAAGTTAAAGCTTCCTGTGGTCTATATCGGGATTTCTCTATCCCAATACTACGCACAGGAACTGACACAAATTCTTTTCAATGTAACATTGGCAATCACTTAGGTGAAACTTTTGGAATGGTATCTAGTCCAGTCTCTCATTATCCTAAATTTTTCAGAACCAAAGAGCAAGCTTAAAAAATAAACCTATAAAGTTTTATGATAAAACCATACATCCATATAATTGCAATTTCTCTTTGCTGGAATTGCAGAGAGCCTTGTCCCAGACTAAAAATACTAGTCCGGGACCAGATGGTATCTCATATAAAATGCTTTGTCATCTTAATCATGAATCTTTAATGAACATTCTTTTTATATTCAATAGAATATGGAATGAACATGTCTATCCCAGTCTCTGGAGCAAAGCAATTATTATTACAATTCTTAAACCTGGGAAAAATCCAGCTAACCCTCAAAACTATCGTCCAATTGCTCTTACAAGTTGCATTGCTAATACTTTGGAGCGTATAGTTAATGCCCGTCTTGTTTATGCAATTGAAGACAATCAGTACATATCACTTTATCAAAGTGGTTTCCGGAAAGGTCGATCTACTGTGGACAATATTGCATACCTAGAAACACAAATTAGGAATGCCTTTGTACGGAGACATCATTTGGTGTCTATAATTTTTGACATACAAAAAGCTTATGATAAAACATGGCGTTATGGAATTCTTCAAACTTTGTATAATTTTAATTTCAGAAGAAATTTACCCATTTTTATTCAGAGCTTTTTAAATTCTCGCATTTTTATTGTCCGTATAGGATCTGTTTTATCTAATCCATTTATCCAATGTGAGGGGGTTCCTCAGGGAAGTGTGTTAAGTGTTACTGTTTTTAATATTTGCATCAGCAACATTCTTCATGTATTGCAACCATCTGTCCATGGAACGTTATATGTTAACGACCTCCAAATTTCTTGACAAAGTTCCAATATGCGAATGATTGAACGGCAATTACAAACTGCTGTCAATAATCTAGTTGCTTGGTGTAATGAAAATGGGCATACTTGGTCCCCTTGTAAAAGCAAATGTATCCATTTTTGCAGATAAACAGGGCCTCATCCTTATCCAGAAATTAAAATATCAGGCTCAACTATTCCCGTAGTTAATCAGATATCATTTCTTGGGGTTATATTTGATAAAAAGTTAACCTTCCCACCACATATCTTATATTTCGCAAAAGATGCGAAAATCACTAAATATTCTGAAAGTTCTCTCTAATACCTCTTGGGGTGTAGATCGTAAAGCATTACTCCGAGTGTATAAGTCAGTTTTTCTAACGCGAATTGACTATGGTAGCGTAGTTTATGGATCAGCCAGATCATCAGTTTTGCACAAATTAGACCCTGTTCATCACTCAGCTTTCCGAATCTGCTCTGAAACTTTCCGGACATCTCCTGTCCAGAGCCTTTATATAATTTGCAACCAGTTTACCTCTTGATCTAAGACGCAAGCAACTATCTCTACATTACTATTTTAAAATGCTATCAGTATCGCAACTCCCTTTGATATGAATGGTTACTTGACCCGCTATAAGAAGGCTGTATAATGCACGGCCACATAACATATTACCATTTTATGAGCGTACAAATTCATTCCTGTCTCCATCTGAGTTTCCCGATTTGCATATTCAAGCCACAGATGCTCTAAGATTTCCTCCTTGGAATATTCCTGTTGTCAATATAATCAAACACTTTACTGGATACAATAAATCAGCTGCATCTCCCCTTATTTTGCAACAGTTATTTTCATACATTCATTCTCATTATTCCTCCCACATCTCTGTATAAACAGATGGCTCAAAATCAAGTGGTCATGTTGGTTGTGGTATTGTTGTTGGAAATACAGTTTACAGCTATAAATTGCATTCATCATATTCTGTGTATACAGCCGAAGCTGTTGCTATTAAACATGCTCTAGAAATAATACAATCCAGCTCTCATCGAAAATACGGCATCTATACAGATATCATGAGTGTGACCATGCAATTAGACCATTTTAATGATAAATGTCATCCAATTATTTTAGAAATATTAGATATTTTAAATATATTGAAGAATAAAGGATTTGACTTCTTGTTTGTTGGATTCCAAGTCATGTTGGCATTGTTGGGGAATGAACGTGCAGATAATGCTGCTAAAAATGCCTCTAACATTTTGCATAAGGCATTAACATTTTTGACATTAAACAAATTAACAAATATTTCGTTTCCTCCCACTGGCAAAAAACATGAGATTTGCAGAAGAACAATAAATTATATAGTATATCCTCCCACATTCTTCCATTCCCAGTTGCTCCCATGCGAAGAGTCGGTGTACAATTCATACGCCTTCGTATTGGACATACTAGATTTACACACAAAGACTTATTATTCTCTCGGAGTGCTAAAATTGGTGACGTGCGTAATGTATCATATACAGTACATACATTTTAATTTCCTGGCCTACTTTCAATAATTTACGCGTAGTGTTTTTAATACCACAAATTTAATTCTGTCAGACATGTTTGGGTTCAAATCACATAGAAATTTGCTTGCATTTTTACGTGCAATAGGTTTTTTAATTCGATTTAAGATTTTTATCCAAAATTATATTTTACATATCCTCTTCTTGAAATTTTAATACATTCCATTGCATACATTTTACTAGTCATTTAACACAGAATTTTTACCTATAGTTTTAAATATTGTACGGTGCAGAAATGTCCAATGTTGAACCTTGAATCAGTGAACCTCACAAAATCAATCAATCAATTGTTATAACATATATTTATTGAATTAGTCAAAAATCAGCAATTTTTTATTCCCGAAAAATATTTTTTAATAAATTACACTATACTTTTATGCATTGGAGGAAGTTTATAACATTAATTAACGTCATCTCATTCTCTTTTGCGAAACAAAACAATAGTTATAAAAGTTCCATTTCCAGATACTGCAATATAATAAATTTGTCATCATCAACATTCTAATTACTATCGTGTTGATTGAGTCTATTCATATTAATATTCCCCACAGCCTGTTTTTTTATGATATGAATTCTAATTGTATATATATATATATATATATATATCAGTATGAAATGTTCATTTAACAATGCCTTTTATTAGATATAGATTGCCGGCCAACGTGTCTAGTGGTCAGCGTGCTTGTCTATGGATAGGGATACCCTGTGTTCGAATCCCGGTTCAGGTATGGATGTACTTTCTCTCTCTATCCCTATCCTATCTTTGTCCTTTCCTTGTGTGTGAATGAGGTGTGAATTGTTGCATGCCCTATAAACTGGTCCCTATGGCATGTTTGTGCACTGAAGAAGTTGGACTCCACACCAAATACGGTTCAGTTGGAAAAGGGGAGCAGCGCACCCCAATTTGCCAGCCTAACTGGCACACGAGAAGAACAACAACATTAAATATATATTATAACATATTGGTATATATATATATATATATATATATATATATATATATATATATATATATATATATATATATATATATATATATATATATATATATATATATATATATTGGTGTAGGAGAGCTATTTCGAGAAATAATAAATTAGATTGTGGCTTTTAGATATTCCAGAGGCATTTGGAAGAAAAAAATATATAACTGCAACTTCAAATGGCCAGGAAACTTTGAAAATCTTCATTTTTCTTTTTTATTCTACAACAAAGTAATGATAAGAGGTTGAAACCACAAACAAAAGTTGTTCTCACTTTCGAAGGAAAAAAAAAAGTTTTTCTTTGTACTCGCTGTGTGCCTAGAAAGACGAAATATATCTTACTCTGTGTAAACTGATCTCTGCAGACGCCTTCTTCCTCTAAAAGAAGAAAAGTCAAAAATTGTAGAAAAGGTATCTCTACACTACTTTCCTATTGTCATTCAGTTCCTGTCTTTCTTACTAGCGACAAAAAAGTATTTTTCCCCAAAGAACAGGAAAATCCCTTTTGCCTCTTTTTTTCTCTTTCACCTCTCTCTTTCAATATCCTTATCGCTTCTCTTTTATAGTAGCGTGAAAATCCGGTTACCTTTTCACGAATGAAATGTAGGCCATGGTGTAAATGGATGGATATTATTCTCAACATCTTACATAATCTTATAATCCCTTCCTTTAATTCATTAATCAAAGAAATCATTAAAATCTATTAAACTGCTCAAATCAAATTTTTAAATAAATGCATTAAGAAAATGATGAATGTTAAAATTAATGACAATTAATTTTTCCTTGATAAGAAGGAAACTATCAAAAAATGCAACTGAGAGGACAAGTTACAAAAGTCTAATTCTTAATTAGGGAAAGCCAAAAGGGTAATTAAATTTAAAATAATCATTTACGAAATAAAATTTGATTATTCTGAGCAAATTCGTTGATTGAAAAAAATAAATCTCACTAAGTCAGTTGAAAAAATACATTTTGCAAAAAAAAAGGGTTTCGCAAATAAATAAAAGTTAACACTTACTACTTGAAATGTAAAAATAAGAAAAGCAATAAGATGGGTTTATTTAGTTTTGATATTGAAACTCAAAGAAAAAGCCTCATGTGCTAATGTACATGGGGTTTAATGATATTAAACAATGCAATCCCGAAAGGCTTGATGGTTAAAAAGAGAAGTTAACAAATTAAAAAAAAAATATCTTGAGGTTGTTAAAAAGTAAATAAAATAAATATAGAAATTTAAAATACTTCAAAACAACTTTTTTAGTTACAACGTTTAATGTTTTTTCTGTAATATATTTTCTAAATTATAATAATTTTTATTGAATTCTATTATAAAAAGTCTTTAATATTCAATTGTATCAACTAAACGTTTATAGATTTATGACATTCATCATATTAGCAAATAAGTAATAATAAATCAGTCGAATCCAAATAGTAATAAATCATTCATATTTCGTAAACATAATTTTACAGAAATAAAATGCTATGAATTAAGTTGCAGATAAAGTTAGGGATAAATGAAATATGTTTTGATTATATTTTTTTTTAAATATATTTGAATTTTCATTAATTTGTTGTATTTTTAATAAGGATTAAATGATAAAAATTGAAATTTCAAGTACACCTAAATAATTTAAAATCACTTTTCCGTCAAAAGAGCTAGAATTTGTATTATTGTTAGGATTCATATATTACGTTCAGTAAAATTTAATTATAATTAATCTACAGCAATATTAAAGCTATCAAGAATAATGAAAATATTTTTGTAAGATTCCTAATGGTTAATTCATGTATATGCTTTATATTAAGAAGAGATTCTTGATCATTGATCAGAAACAAAATAACAAAACTCAATAATTTTAAAACTTAGTTCTTGAAAATTATTCTCAAAATTGCTTCATGAGTAATTTTAATAAACATACATGATAAAAGTAGGGAGTTTAACTTTAAGAGTTATAAGAAATTACCTGAAAATTTCAAATTTGTGTAAAATTTGCAAAAAATATTTTTAAATTAAAACAATTTGTATAACTAATTAATATAAGGAGAAAATAATATAATTACATTTCCATAAACAAATATCACAAAAAATTTATGCAAAACAATTTAATAAGATCCGTGCTTATTAGAGTAAGTAAAAGTAGTTATAAAACTACTTAAGCGAAGTTTTTGAGATTTTTGAAGACAGTTATAAATATTAGTTAATTAGCGTGTATTTTGATATTGTATTACACTAAGTTCTTTTCAAAATAAAGAATTTTCTTTGTATTTACATTAAAAATTATAAAAAATATTGGTTCTAATTACATATTTCTTACTCTGAAGTTGTTACACTACTGAGGGAACCATACGAGCATCCAAATATATTAAAATTTCTATTATTCGTTTGCCTGATGAGATATGCAAGCCATTATATCATTGAAAATCATGCTCACATTATAGTGGCAACTGTAGTATCATTGCAAGCACTACATAAATAGAGAAGATATTGCCATTTTGAATTACGGCAACTACTTTTTCTTCCATTTTCTAGCGTAAGCTGTTTAACTATATCTTGAAATTGTCCTAGTATGTCTCTCTCTCTCTCTCTTAATAGGGTTTCATTCTTATTCTTCTTAATAAACGATAATCGTAATAAAATACGAATCCAATTAACCTTGATGTGGATTTTTAATGATTAGACGTATTAGGAAATTTAAATCAATGGGACAGTTCGCATTAACCTCGTAGAGTCACTGCACCTGCTCAGAGATACATTGTGTGCATGGCATTTTGGTTTGCACTATAGCTCATTGTGCAATAGAGTTAGTCTATTCTTCTACATTTGATGTTCAATCATATTATTGGACGTCATTTTCAGGCAGTGAATGGAATGTTAATTGTTTCCTTAAAAACGTTCACTGTTCTTTTACCTTTGATTGTAAAAACTACAGTTTTTTTTAAACCAATGTTGTGAATACCAAATGATATGAGCAAATTAATGGAACCATGTTAAATAACGGAACAAAAAAGTGGTTCTTACAAATAAATTCCAATTCTTTCTTCTATTCATACATATTCGAATCAAGATACTATGTTTTGAAAGACTGTTGAATTGTTACTTTATGCATCGTCAAATTTGTTTTGAGTCAGGCATCAAGGCTTGAGAGGGCATTTAATTTCCCTTAGCCATCCCACTAATATGATTTCAATATATTGTACAGTCAGGCTTGTATCTTTGATGTGTTGGAGCCAATAGTCCTACTATAACTTCAGCACTAGCAACCAGTCTTATTCCAAAAGAATAATATGCAACAACATCTATCACGCAATGTTTAAAAGTTCTTCAACAGTACTAAGTTTGATTTTTTTTCATTTTTAGTCAGTTTATTATCAAAGTACTAATGAACCCCAAAACTTGTGATAAAATATTTCCAAAACCTCACCCAAGTTAAACTATGACTTGCTACATAAAATCAATTTAGACAAAAGATGGAAGCAGCATGGTAGTTCATGATTCACGAATGCATCTAAAATGTTTAATGACTACCAATGTTGGCTATACTGATAACTTATTATACTATCATCATCCATACTTCTCAAAAGACTAGAATTCAATAATTTGACTTTTGTATTTTTATTATCTGCCAAATTAATTTAGTGATTGTATCTTTGATTTTCCTTGATACTGCATTTTAAGTGGTCACAAATGCAATGAATGGAAAGTTTTATTCAAATAAAATTTCAAGAAGTATTTACTTAAGGTGACGATATATCAAACCTTAAAACTTTAGACAGAAATGTTTTATGATCATTTATCACAGTGCAGCATTTTGATAATCAGTTCAAACTAATTTTCTCAAAAATGTGTAAATTTATTTTTTACATTTTCAAAATAAGCAAAAATTTAATGATTAAAATACGAACAGGAAACATAAATACTACTGTTTCGTAATTAAATGTAACCAAAATATTAGTTTCTATTATGTAAGTTATGTTTCCTTTAGTGTATAATTAATATAAAATATTTAAAAATAAAGAAAAGAAAAAAGGTTTTAATAAATTTCGTATTTATCCTGAAGTGAATCATACTCATAAAATTCCGTATATATTCTATTCTTATTCTTTCTTTCAATTTAAAAACTGATATTTGTATGTTTAAAATATAGAAATACACATTTAATTTAATCTCATTCCTTTGTTTTAAATAAATTTTAAATAAGGAAAATTAAATGTTGAATATATCTCAATAAAAAGCGAATGATACGTATAATACTTTTTTTTTGTTTATCATTTAAAGTTACCCCGTGTAGATGAAGAAATTGAATCTTAAATACGAGTAAAACGTTTTAATTAACATAAATATAACAAAAAGTAACTAAATTTATCTTTCTCCTTAAAAGATACCAACATTTTTAAATATGTCTTTTTAAATTGAGCTTCTATTTCCAAAAGTTATAATTATTTCAATCACTTTCTATAATACTCATTATTTACCGAGAAAAATACCTGTTTACTTTAAATTTACCATCAATAAAGATAATTTTAAATACGTTTTCTATGAATTCAAGAATTTTATTTCTGAATACCACCAAAAATCTTTTCTCAAATAATAGCCAACTACTTTAAGAAAATAGTATATTATTTAATTAATTTAATATAGGAAAGATTAACAAAGTAATATTCGCTTTTGATTTTTCACTGAATTTTATGAAAACAACTTAATTAATTATATTACCAAAAACATTCATAATTTATTAATATACTATTATATTTATACGCAGCCTTTATTTAAGGCTTAAAATTAAGAAAAAATGTAAGTTCATCAGTTCTTTTCAAATCGCAAGAACAAATTACAACATTTTCATAAAATAAAACAAAATTAAAGTATTCAATATAATTTAAAATTCCGTCCCGGAAATCTTAGATCAGAAAGTTATTTCTGCATTTCCTGATCGGAATATTTACTTCTCCAAAGAACGATAATTTATTCATACTCATTATGCTGCATTTTCCTAAATTACCTACATATAAATTTTATAAAATTATTTCTGCGAGAATGAACTGATTCCGTTTCTAAAATTCTCTTAAATCAATAAGCTAAAATGGGTAAGGATACGCATTTAAAAGTTATGATTCTGATTTGGAAAGAGAAGCGAAGAAGTCAGCCATGTCTTAAATCAATATACATACCTCCTTTGGAGAAAAATCCCTAAGGATTCGAAACATGACTGCTATTCCCTTTAGCGAGCTAAAGCAGTCGCAGCTGTGTCATAGGATTTGTTAAGAACTATTGTATTCCATTTACTTTAAAGTTTTTACTGTATTATGTAGTGTCTAAAGAGCTCTTTAGGGAACTTTATATTGTTAGACTTTTAAATAGCACTACAAAACTTATAATTCTCAAATAAATGTAGTTTTGTTCTTAAATATGTACTAAATATTAATAATTTTAAAATGTATAAATTTAAGTGCTGTTACACTGTTACATAAGAATTAAGGAGATAAATCTATCTCTGAAAATAATAGGGATTTCATGTTAAGTACTTCGAATAAATATTTTTTAGTAATTGTAATGGAAGTGATGTATTATGTGTATATATATATATATATATATATATATATATATATATTATGAAAGATGTGTGTTTTTACCATTGATATTTTTTAAAAATTAAACATTTCGCCTTATTCCTAGACACACTATTAGAATCATAGAAATATCTAATAATAATTTTTCTCATTCATTATAATTATAGAAATTCAAAAAATATTGCTGTTAAAATGGAATTTCAAATTTTAAGAAACATTATGGTTATAAAATTAAATGTGTGTTGCAACATAAATAATTACCTGTATTAATCTTCACATTCTTCCAATAATAATCCAAAACTTTTAGAATAAGAAAATTGATACGACACTAAACTTTTAAAATTGTAATAAATACGTGAATTTTGTGAGAAATAAATAATAAATTCTTATTTTGCTTACAATTTAGAAAATAAAATGTTAACATTTTATTCAGAATTTGCCGTACTAATTTCATAAAAGCAATTACATCACAAGTAGTGGTGTTACATCTACATTTGTGTATGCTTTATGTGAAATTTAAATAAAATTTATATATTTGTTTCAAAAATTATAGATATTGATGCAATGCAATAATTGTTGTCTTATTTCTTATGATCTAGCTGCAAAAATGATCAAGTTTAGGAGGCCAGAAATCTTTAAGAAATCGTAAGTAAGAAGGCCATGAAACACAACATATATCAATAGGTGATTGTGTGAGGCTTTCACTGAATTAAATAGTTAATTTCATAAAATTTGTGATATTACTTATTTATTTCTAATAGTTATTCATAAACAGTAGTTATCGGAATAAACCCATTAACGTTATACTAAGTTTGTTGCAGATAATAATAGAAGTTGTAAGAAAAAAATATGTATCTTCTCCTATTAAATATAGATATTTAACAACATGTGTCAGTTATTATCAATCTAATTTTTTACTTATTTATCGAAGTCCATTTTAAAGGACAATATGATAAAAATAAATTCATTATTTCTGATAGTTAATACTGAATTTTAACAAATAAGTTTTATAACATTAAATCTGGTTGAAAAACAGTGAATAATTTCATATTTCAAAAATATTTTCATTACTATTAGAGTGTATATTTTTACTTAAATTCTTAGTCATAGTTTCATATCGATTTAATAACATATGGAACTACCTCATCCAGCAGAAATCATACATATGGTACTATTAATGAGATGAACACTTTTATACACCTGAAAAATTGATCGGAATTGAATAATGTAATTCATATTGCACATGATTATGTATTAGCTGCAATGATGTTTCTCTTCAGGGTGCGAATACAGTTGCCAGATTCAAACTTAGAGAAAAATCCATTCATACCAAACAACTTCTCTCTGAAATAATTGTGAACAGATCTACTATTCAAACCATAAATAGGCTGAGAATAGGACACCACAGGGGTATGAAGATCGATGGAGAAGGCATAAAGATCTATAGAAGTTGTGATCATTGTCCTGATACAAAGCTTACGCCTACTGACATCTATGAGTGTCCAGCCATGAGCGCCAGCCATAGAAAGATTGGAGTGCTGATGACTATGATAGATTCGTATGGAGACAACATCAAGCAAGTCGCAGAGGAAATTTTAAAAATTCACGGAGTTCGACTCTCATGGACACGACAAAAAATGATTATATGTCCATATTATTAAAGTTTATTTACCTTCATTCAATCAAAGTTCCCCTTGAGGCAGAAATTAAGTATCAATTCTTCAAAGAGAACTATGAAAATCATCACACATTGATTGAACAACAATATGGAAAGCAATTATCTGTAATAATAATTATAGATTAATTTTGATGATATTCATATTCTTATTAATTATAAATAATAATGAGTGATTTTTTCTCAAATTCTTTACCCTATCAAGTACAACATTATCGGATGATGCATAGGCATTTTTGATATTACATTTTATTCTAATAGTGTATAGTAATAAATCAAATGCAACTAAACATTAAATATATAAACGGTTATTCCTGTTTATATTTAGTTTGTATCTTATTAACTCAGTTTCAGAAAAAGAAAAGAAAATCTTAAAATTTCAAAATTCATGGAATTATTTCCTGTGAAGGTATGGGTGAGAAATAATTATGCTTTTCTAATCACAACATATATTTCACTTTTTCTCAATCAAATAAGGGATAATATAGAATACAAAGTACAAAAAAATATACAAATTTAAAATTCCGTTTTTTATTTATGGTTTGAAATATTTCAGAATTACAATAGATGTACTGTAATTTAGTTATTGTATTTAAGTTTTCAATACATTTAATGTCGAGAAGAGTTAATCATTGAACTCTATTTTAATGTAATTTTTCATAATGTTCCCTTTATTTTAAATTTTAGTGAATTATTTATGCTAATTCTTTAATTCATTATAAATAATATTCCATGCATAAATTTCAGTCTTCAGCGATATTTACTTATACATTGCCTAAATTAAAAAATATTAAAAATAGTTTAAATTATTATAGTACACTGTGCATTTAAAATTTCTATATAGAAGAATCTATCCTAATTTAACTACATATAATTTCAAAGGACATAAGTCTTGGTATATATTTTCCAAGAAATGAGCTGGTGGTGAATATCAGTGAAATTTTAATCTTATTGAGGAAATAATAATGTGATGACAAAGTAAAATATGTCATACTATTTTAACATTATTTGGTGACAATGTTTAAACATAATCTTTTAATTAAATTTAAACAAGGCACTGCAAGCTCACTAATTTGAATTCGGTTGCGAAAATCTGGAAAGATGTCAAACACAATTTCATGTTAACAACTGCAACAGCTTGTAAAATATTTTGGATGTTGTGGGCGAATACAATGCCGGAATGCACACACAGAGCTTAGCAATTTCTCAGAAACATCATTTTTAATAAAAGTACACTACGCTCAACTATTATTTTAGCATGTAATCTGTTAATGTAGTATATTTCTATCAGTGTTTATTAGAGCTAAATGAGTACATCATTGCAATTTTACATATAATTATTGTTTAAGCAAAAATTATTATGTTAAACACAATAAATTATACATGAGTTTATAGTGGTTTATTTACTTTTAGTTTTTGAAATAACTTTCTAGACCCTATCACATTTATCGATTAATTTCTTAAATGCAAATTTAATGCTTCTAATTTCAATTTTATCTATCTATCTATCTATATATATATATATATATATATATATATATAACTAAAAAAAATATAGAAAATTATATATACATAATTTTCTATAATTTTTTTTATAGTTTTGAAGCAAGCATTTCATTTTTTCATCAAAGGTTATTATGCCGCTTGCACTAAAAAATGTAAAGTATTTTATCAAATTTAATTGGCACAATCCATTTGCAGTAATTTTTTTATCACTGAAACATTCTGTCGAAGTTTATTTGTAATGTAACATAATTAAGTTTAATTCTGTAAATTCAAAATTCGGAGGTCTTTATTTCGTGATGATTATTGTCTTTAATTTTCAATCATTTTATTCATGTGGTTACAGTGTTTCAGAATTTAGCATCATTTGTCGTAACCCTTATTAATTTACTCATCAAATATCAATTTTAAACATATTTGGCATTAATTGTGTTTTATTAGTAGAATCCAATATAAACGAAAATCAGAATTTACTCGTAAAAATAAACTGTGTTAAATAATAATTATTTCATTGGAAAAGGAGACTAAAATCCACTTATGCTACTACTTTGAAATTTTTAGGAAAGAAATTCACACACATTCACCTTTTGATTACCGTCATTAAAAATGCTGATTTTAATGATTCAGAAGGAAAGAATTCATAAAAAATACTTGAATAAAAGAAAGGAATAGAAATAAATGGTTATGAGTTAATCAGTTTTTATTGTTAAATAACAAATCATTGGTTTGTGAAGTTTTGAATGTTTGCTCATATATTTAATTAGTAAAATAAAAAAAATAATAATGAAAATTACCTGCCTATCATTAGGTAGTATCTAATAAAGGGTTATATTTTAAACAGAAATGTACATACTTTATTAATAACAATAGCAACAATGAACACAAATATGACTGTATATTATAAATAATTCCAAATTATTGGTGATGAAATATTCCTTGGAATGGGAGCTGAAAAATAAATGTAAATAATAGCTCATTAAAAATATTTCTGAAATAATTATCATGTTAAAACTAAATAAAATAAAATACGACTTTTTTGTCATTAAGAGATTGAAATTATCATATTATAATGTTCTTTAAGATGAAGTATATCACCACAAAACATTATCACTAATTGTTTTGAATGTCCTAGTACTTTAACATGTAGCTTCTGTGTGGCAATGAGTTTAATCAAATTAATGCATCTAAATATACAGATTTTTAGAATTGCACATATGAATTACAGAAAATATTGAATATTTATAATTAAATCATTGAAAATTTTTATTTGTATGCCTTCTTCATGTTAAAAAAATATTGATTAATTATTGTCAATTAAATTGTTGTTTTGTAAAATAATTTAAATAAAATAAATATCATTTCTCTGAAGATGAATCTAATTGTATATCATTCATAGTTGAAATTATTTTTTATTATCATGTTATTGAACTTCAAATCATAACTGCTAATGTATTTTATAATGATCAAACACAAATACATAAATATTTTCTGAAAATAAGTATTGTGAAAAATTTATTTTTACATAAGAAATTGTGAAAGATACAATTTGATAGTTTGTTTTTATCTCTTGTGTATAACAGAAATAAATTATTATTTTATTTCTGTATAAAGTTCCATTGAACTGAAATGTATATATTTTAATACTACAAAAATTATACATTTTATCTTTAACAGATTTAAAATCTTTTACATTTATCTTTTCCAGTTATAAAACATCTTTGAATGTTTCACATACTCAAAAATGTTACATGTATTCAAAAATATATGATATTTTATCAATTAACATTTTGTGATTTTATATAAGCTCATTCCAATTGAACAACTCAAATACTTATAAATATAATAATGTAAATTTTTCATATTTGAAACATGATGAGTCGGATGTGATGCTTAAAATATGTAAACAATAAAAAAATATCTATAAAACCAAAAAGAAACACATTATTTTTAGTTTAAATCAATAAGTTTGATTTAATGAAAATATTTGCATCATCACAAACATTTTTATCCTATTTTGCTGAAACATCAAGAAACGAATAATACTATTTTTTTATTATAAACTTACAAAAAATGAAAAATATGCTTACTTCTCTTCTGTGATGCTTCCTTAGGGAGAACGGAGACTATGTAGCCACTTAGATTTAATGTTGCCTATTTTACGCGAAGTACCCTATGAGTTTTACTTCCAGTGGTGTCAGATTCCTTTGATGGCACCATTGATTTCAGTGAAGTGTCTAAGCAAAATAGTTTATAGATGGAGTATGAATGATTCAAAGTAATTTGTCCATCGGAACCTGACGAAAAAACGCTTGATATGAATTTTCCTTTATTGCTTACATTCATTTAAATTCAAAACTAGGAATATAAAAATAACTGGAAAATTCTTTTTCTATAAAAAAAACTGATGAAATTAAGAAATCCTTTCAGAGTTCAAAAAAACTACTTTTATTTGCATAAATTCAAATATGAATAAATTAAATTTATCTTTTAAATATTTTTCGATTTATATATTGCTATTTAAAAAAAAGGTATATTAAAAATAGTCTTAATTCCCTTTAAGTAAATAAAACTATATATATACGAAATATTTTTAAATTAAAATATTAATGTAATTTAAAGTAAAAGAATATACAATTAAAACACCATGATAATATTTTATATAAGTAATGTAGCTGAGTTAAATGATAAGAAAAATATTCTAAAAATCTTTAACGTGAGGTTGTTTTGAAAAAACAAATGATTAATTAAAAATCGAAATACAAACATTCTCCATAATATTAATATTATTGTTAAATGTTTCTAAGATTTTTAGGTTCTTGGTCCAATTAATACAAATTTTATATTTAAAGTATGGTATTTATTAATGTTGTTGCCTTAAGTAAAATATTTCGATATCATTTAAAATAATTAAATATACTTTATCATGTTGAAAAATTCAAGGAATTATCATTTCTAATCTTACATGGTTTTTAGCATTTCTTTTACGGCAATGTTTTAGGAATTTTATCTTTAAATGTGTATTTTTAACTTTATATTCAATTATATCATTAAGATCTGCTTTTTTAATATTCACTTTTGTATAATGTTCTTTGGCTTTTCTTTTACATTTGTAGTTATATTTTTTAGATCAATTAAAAACTGATTATTAAAATTTTTTAAATTAAAATATATTACAGTAGATTAGTTTTTTTTGTCATTCTGCAATTGGTTTTTTCAAGTTTTGATCAAAACATTTTTAGAAATTATATTTATTTATAAAAACATCGTTTAGCCTCCACCAGAAACAAATGTAGAAAATAATTTAAAGTCCTATAATATGACAAAAATTATACTTGTGTCTTTTTATTTAATTATTTTACAGTTAACAGTTTTCGATAAATTTGTTTTAGTATTAAATGTAAAACAGAAATAATAAATATGTGATTCTTACCACATAAATATAGAAAATTATTTTTGCTTTATACAGATAACTTTTTTATTTACTTATTACTGCTTATTTTTGACAAAAAATTAATTCCTAGGGAAAAAATTGTAAATAAACATGCAAAGGAACCATTAATTATTTTGTACTTAGTTAATATATATATATTTACAAACGAGAATAAAATACTAATCAACAATAATAATAATGACCTTTCACTTCCTGATTTCTTTCTAAAATGCAGATTAAATAAATAAATTGCCATAATTGTTTTAATTCTGTATGAATTTCTTGAAATGAAGAATAATATAAATAGAAAACTGAAATTATTTTTTTTAATATGATTATTTTTGCAGTCACAACTTATCATTTTTGAAAAAAAAAATGTTTTAAGAAAAACTTCAACAACAGATTTAAATGAGCGTTTCTGTTTCTAATATTTAAGTTATTAATAAGCTTTTTTATAAATTTGTGCCTTTTATTTGTAAGTTATGGAATATGTAAACAGATTATATATAATTTTCAGAAATAATACATTATATTCATATCTACTAAATTTACTTTAAACAATAAAAAAGTAAAACTCTTCTCTATTATTTATATATTTTTAAAATTTAATACATTCCTTTTACATGTTCACTGTATTGTTTTATCACTTTATTATTTTATAGTGTCTTAAGGGAATAATTTATGTTTAATTTGTGTATTCGGTACAAATCGTATACAAAGAATTCTAATTACTTGATATTTAAAAAGTTCAATAGACTATATAATACTATATAAACTATCATCAACTATAAATGTCTTTCTATTATTTCGTTGAATCATATAAAAACTGCAAAATACATTTTATAATGATTTGTTAAAATCAAGTAAATATTAAATTTTATCCAAAAAGAGAAAATTAACATTTTGTGCAATTATTTAACGTATATATTTTATTTGTTTAATAAATGCAAGTATTTTAGGATTATTTAAAGAAAAATATTAATTTCTGTGCAGTGCATCATGAAATAGCATAGAAAATTAAAATAAACATATATTTATGTATTACACCATCAATATTGACTTTGCCTGAAAGATTTGAAACTAAATATTTCATGTTTATGTTGCATTATTTCAAGTGATATTTAAGGATAGTATATTTAAGTTACGCAATATTTAAAAACATTATAAAAGCTTCTTTTCTAAGTTTGATTCTATTTTAAATACTAATAAAAATTTATAAATGCTTAAAATTAATTTTCTTTCTAGAAAGTATAAAATTTACGAAACATGCATTAGTTTCAATAAAATATGTTATATATCAGCGTCAAATTATTTTGCAATATGATACATTTAGATGGTGATTTTTTAAAAAGAGTTTTCATAAATAAAACATATTTTACTTGATGGTTTTCTTTTCAACAAGAAAAAACTGTGATCTTTATATATATATATATATATATATATATATATATATATATATATATATATATATATATATATATATATATATATATATATATATATATATATATATATATATATATATATATATATATGTGTGTGTGTGTGTGTGTGTGTACAAGATACAATTATTGTGCCATAAATGTTTAAATGTTGAGTAAATAACTGTCCATGTCAGTTAACTTCTGCCAGGTTATGTATTGCATGAAAAAACTTCCTTACCTTATCTGATGCAGCCGGTCTCATCAGTGTAGAATCTCAAAATGTTTGTCTTCACATTATTATGTTGATTATATCGCGAATATTATTTGTTCTAAATCAAATGATTGAAAAAATGCTTATAAAGAATTAAAGGCACCCTGGTATGGCTAATTTCAAATTGTTTAAATTCAAAACAATACAAAATAATAATAATAACTTAAATAAAACTTGACAAAATAATCTGTTATAGAAGCTGTGATGTATTTCACGCTCAGACTGCTTGAGCACTTGACAAATGAAATAAAACCATTTTCTTTACATTGCACGTAAGTTATATTTTACTTAGTTTATTTCTGATACTCCCTGTTTCTCAAAATATATTCAATACTTCTAAAAGGACGCTTTTCACACCAATAACTTACCCTACTTTTACTTGCATTATCATGTTTTTTTTTTTTTTTTTTTTTTTTTTTCCAAATCGTTTAATTATTTGTGAATCCGTAAATTGTAAAACTCATGCCATGGACAAATATTTAAGACTGTTTCTACAAAGCTTAAGTAATTAAAATATAAAGCGGTGTCAAAGATAAATTAGAAATTAATTACAATTTTACCAATAGTATTCCTTTTTTCCAGAAATTCATCTTTACCAATATTAGTAAATATGTTATGCTGTAATATTCTACTTTCCGCTAAGATTTATATTAAGGTTCTTTAATTCATTTTTGTTTCACATAAAAATGAACTGTGTTTGTCTAATTGCTTTTTCTATTTTACTGGAATGTTTTAGTATATAAATTAAATTAATTACAAAATATATTTATCTATATTACATAAAATTAAAATATTTAAAGATTAGTATATTTATCTTATTTTTCACAAAATGTATCTTGAATCACAATTCAGTGAAATTTTATATAAAAAAACGGAATAATATCTTTAATGTTCTAATCTTATCAACTTCACATTAAAATTCTTTAAACTATTTGCTATATAATTTCTTCTTTTAAAATAAGAAATATTTGATTGAACTAAAAATTATCTTTTTATACAAAAAGGGTATGATATTTAATAAATTTAAAGAAATTATACTTGAAAATGTTATAATAATAAGTAAAATTGAGTAACTCCAAGATCGAAAATTACCAAGCAATTTCGAGTGCATGGTAAGTAAATTTTTAAAATTGTATTTTGTTATACTTTTTATTAATATCTTTTCAATGAAATAATACATTTTCAATGAACATTTTCTGTACTTATTACTTTTAAAATATAAAATTAGAATTATGAATGCTTAGTTTAAAAATGATTTATTTACATTTGTAGTTAGATAAAGTTATTTATATATTTTGTCTATTTATTTAAACTATTTTGTATTTAAAAATATCTTATGGAATACACATACATGGTTCCATCATATTTCTATGTAAATCTTATTCTATTATATTTTTATATAAATTTTACAATCTGATGAAATATTTGCATACGACTGAAATTTTTTTAAATATGCATATAAAAATATTTATAAGATATAATGAAAATATCCCCATTCTTTATCCGAGGTTTAATACACAAATATAAATTTCTTAAAATTAAGCATAATGATTTCAAAAGCTGCAGAAAATGGAAAAATGCTGTTTTCATAAAAAAAAATATTTTATAGAACTGAACTATGTACCTGCTTTTTATTGAACATATCGCTCTCTTTATTATACGGAAATATAAAAATTCCTTTGATTCATCTTACTATATTGTGTTGAAAGTCTTATTCATAGATATGCTTTCAAAGGATATTTCGAAGAATATTCAATAAATAAAGATATTGTTAAATAAACTTGTCGTTTAGGTTTGATGATGTAACAGTTTGATATGTTGCAGTAAAAGTAATAATTAATATAATATGATTTAAATATACAAAACTATCTTATTGCATTTAAGCGATATTATTGCAGCTTTAGAATATCATTGTAATATCTACTTAAAAATTTATTTTAAAAATTAAAATATGCATTTTTAATGATCAGTATTATAAGTAAATTTAAACTTACTAAAATTTAATACTTAATGAAGGAACAAATTATTTAAACATCTTTTTAAGTAATTTAATCTTTAACGCTAAAATTTAACAATAACACAACAGATATAACAGAGACATAAACAGAGAGTCAATTAGAAACTAAACAGAGATGATTTAGAATTTAGTAAGAACTTGATAGCGTTTAATTTATGACATATTAATTAATTTTTTGAAAAATTTAATTATAATTATAATTTATAATTACTTAGTGTATTCAAATTTGAGACTAGAGAGTTAGTAAAGATTTTAAATAAGTTTTTTTTATTACTAAATACACTGATTTAAATGACTGACAAAGAACGCATCCATAACATATCGTATATATTAATTTTAAATCACAATTAATTACCTACCTGAATAAATAATATTTATTAAATTATGGTTTTAAATATTACAAAAGAATTAGAGAAAAGTCATAACAGTTTTGACACATATTTTACTTTAACATAATTAAATTTAATTTTGTAAAATATAAATTATTAATTTTGCTATTTGAATGCAATTTATATATTGTTTCCGTAGAAATTAAAATTCATGATCTAACTTTCATAGCAACAGCAAAACAATTAAGGTTAACGTATTGTTCTGATCTTTATAGCTTATGGAACACTAACATTATACTTAGTTCATATTAAATGATGGATACCATGGCCAATGATTTTTTATGTAAAGGTCTCTAGTGTTACAAATTTAATAACAACTTTCTTTAAAATTTTTTCAAGTCTGTTATCAAATTATTCCAGTGAAAAGCTTTTTAAATGTTGGTTATTTCATTCTCATCATTCTTAGATCTTTATATATATAGTTTTGAGAATTCTTTTCCGAGAAAATTTGAATCATTATATCATTTTACACATAGAAATGTACATATATACCGCAAAAATTGTTGTAAATATGAAATTTCTAAAAATTCTAAGCATCTTAGGGTTGGAAGAACTACTAAACATCCACAATAACGCTTGCTTTAACTAAAATAGAGAATAATAATTAATTATTAGTCCATGCAATAACACTAAATTAGTTATACTTATAATTATAAAAATATTTTTTTAAAACAGATTTATTCATATGTTTTGATTACATGTATATAAAGATGAATTTGTATTCATTTAAATGTCTTAAAAATATATAGTTTTAATCATTTAGGAAATAAAATTTTAATTTCCGTTATGAATTTTAATTACTGGTTATGAAACCTGTAAAAATCAATAACAGTAAAAATGACATAAAGCTACTTTTTGTTGTTCTCACACAAATATACATTTAGCTTTAATAATCTAAATAGATTCCTCAGCTAAGGCAAGAAAGTATTTTGAATAAATCATTAAATTCCTTTCTGATTTTTTTTAAATATATCGTTTCGCTTGTCATTAATTTATTAAAATGTGGAATGCGGTCAATAAATCATACTCTAGTAACTCAAAAAATTAAAGTTTGAAAAATTAGATACAATTTTTTAAATAATAAAATAATTAATAAGTTGTAAATAATGTGTAATAGACAAGATGTTCTAAATGTGTACAGTATGTGATTAGAACCATATAAAACCAGTTCCAAAACTGTCGTTAAAAGGTCAGAATCTATCTCCCTTCTGATGGCTGATTTCAGTTTGTTGTGAGAATTAGGAGCTATAGATCATATTCTTGATTTAACCCCATAGGAAAAAATACGCTGGTTTTAGACACAGAACGTTATAGAGACATTCTATACCTCTTCTATCGTTCTATGCATCAAAATGAAATTTATTGCGCAGCAAAGATTCCAAGTTATGAAAAAAAGTCTCATTCTATGGAAATGAGACTCATCTTGCTGGAACACGTACAAGCATGTTAGTTTGAGGCAGTCCGCTTTGGAGCAAAAGTTACTCTCAAATAATTCTAGATATTTTTCACCTTTGACAACACCAATTAATTATTCCATGATTAACACTTTATTCAGTCTCTTTTTTTCCACACTCTGAATAACTTGGTGTCGATCAATGAAGGGTTACAAGTAAATATTATTTCAGGTATATATGTAAGCTTATACAATAATAATTCATTTTTGTATGCACACACACATATATATCTATATATATGTGTGTGTATGTATGTAAATATAAATAAATAAATAAATAAATATATATATATATATATATACTTTCTTGTTCTGAAATACTAATATGTGCTCTTACAGATTGTAATACCAATACATATAAATATAATATTTTCTGTAATAGATTTCAAACTTCTCAGTAATTAAAGTTTTAAATATAAAATGTTAAAAATATTGGAATAGTTATAAAATTGAAAAAGTAGAACTAAACCGACAAGGTGTCATTTTTATATATATAATATTAAAGTATGTATATATTATTAGTAGAACGTAAACGCTTATAAAGTGTTCTTTCATTTCTAAGACATAGCATGAAATAAGATATGGTAACAAATACGAGAAATTTGTGTATTTGAAAGAAATATGATTCAATATTTATTCGCAGGAAATACATTATTTGCTTAAAAGTGAATATGTAAATAGCTCTAAAGAATTTTATCGTTATTGAAACAGAAATATATTGCTTCAAATAAAATAAATACTGCAGTCTTGTAAGGTAGCAACAAATATTTTATTTTATTTTATTTTTTGAATAAATTTAAAGATGAAAAATATGATACAAATTTTTAATCTGAGCAGATGAAACCTCTTGGATTTTTTTAGCTAAGATATATATTTTTTCATGAACAATAAGGCTGTTCAAATGAATTCTAATGATTTGTCTTGGAATATTTAAGTGATTTTGGCAATTTGTTATATGATTGTGTGGAGCAAGATAAAAATATTTCCTTTTTACTCTTATTTATTTAATAATAATAAAACTATTAATTCTTTATCACATTTTCAATGCATAATTTCTGTAGATATAATTATATTTAAATTTGTTTCATATTATATTCATAAATAAAATTACACACTAAATGACTAAGCTTTACCATGATTGATATATAAATAATACTTACTCCGCGATAAAAATTATTTCATTTTTTTCTGAACATACAGAGTTTACACATTCTTATGTTGCAAATTTCAAAAATAGCATTCTTATATTACATAGATATTAAAATCTTCTGCATTTATTTTAATAAATGTCTTAATAAAAAACTTTTAAAATATCTTAAAAATTAAATTCATCAGAAATTAAGATTGGAGCAAAATTATTTGGTGTACAGTTTTTATTTCACTATATCATAACTTAGCTTTTCTTGCAAGATATTTTAATTTGAGAATTTGATAAAATATGATTTTCAGTATTAAAAAGTTCAAGAAGCTTTATTGTATTATAATGCAATTATTTGATGAAACTCTGTAATTATTTATTAACTTCAGTTTTAGAAATTTGAGATGGGGCATTAACATTTTGAATTGTTAAGCACAAGCGATTTAAGAACGTTTATTAAAACAGTAGCTACAGAATAAGGTTACCTCTGGTCTGTTTCATAAAAAAATGAGCGTATAGATTTTCCATTCGAATAACTTGAGCTTTCATCATTTTACTCTATGTATATTTTATTTTACTATTTTAGGCTAAGTATAAGATTATGAGAATATGTATTATGGATAAAATTATTCATTATTAAATAATTTTAAAATTATTTGTTTTAATTATATACCATTTTTATAATAATTATTCTTATTAAATTCTTCCCATTACTTGGTTTCACTCACTTAAAACTTCACTCGTATAAAATTTTATAAATCATTTCTGGTGGCTATTTTAAACAAGTTTAGAATAATAAACACGATAATTCAATGATGAAAAATAATGTAATAAATTTGAATAAAAAGACATAATTATTTATAATTTTTCTGCGAAATTAGTGGAAATTTTATTTCTGAGAGTTACGGTGAAAGTTTTTAACAATTTCATACGAAATTCTTAATGACTGTGTGGTTTTTACAAACTTTAAGAACATTAAAAGTAAACATGCATATAATTTCAATATAATTTAACAAGGAAATGCTTTTTCGGTAATCAATATTGTTTTTATTAACTAAATAAGTTCAGTTAATAATCTTATTAAGAAATACAACAACAAATCCCCTTAAGATGGTTTCAAAGTTTACGTCTTTGACATATAGTTATAATTTAATTATCAATTAAGATATTTGTTATTTTCGAAATTTAGGAGCTAATATTTTATTTAAGTTATTATGATACTTTTTTAAAAAAATAATTGTTTTCTATTAATGTTTTTTAAAAATTGTAGATTCTTATAAAATGAAATATCTTTATTTTATTTAAATATTTCATTTTTTTTATCTAAATGTTGAATGAGATTTTGTTTGTGAAATTATCATTATTTAAATAAGTATTTGCTTACTATTGTCTGAAAGATTAAAACTTGTATGATATCACAGACTTCATAATCATATGATTCTTAGGAAAATATTTAAAAAATATCAAATTATTATTTTATTTTTATTATGTAACATGAATCTTATAGATATTTTTGCCATTATATTCCTCTTAAATTAAAGTCTATCTCAAAATTTTATGCTATATTTAGCTACAAATTAAAAGTTTTATTAAAAGCTGAACTGCTTATACATTAATGGATAATTCAATTGGTAGCGAATAAAATATAACCTGATGCATTACAATTGAGAAGATAAATTAGAAAATTAGCAGAAATACACGATTATCGAATAATGCACCTAAAACTTTGCATCTTTACTAGTTGCTAAGTTAATTAGCATGCTTTTGTATTCAAACTACGATAATTTATCTAGTGAGTAATGATAAATTATCCAACTATAATAAGGCACGAATAAACATTTTGTCAAATAACACGCTTACTTACCAATTTCCCTCATCAACAATTACAACAGTTTGATACTTACTAAAACAACCACGTTCATACTCAGTATATGCATAATGAAATTCTAAACATATATCTGCTTAATATTTCAAGGAAATAAGCAATACATAAATTTTCCTGTATGATACTCATTAATCAGGTATTTAGATTTGCTTATAGGTGTTAAGTTTAATCAAATTTAATAACCTAAAACAACCTCTTGAATATTCTGAAGAAAATCAAGTATTGTTGCAATTTTATGGTTTTTTTTCTATTTAATGATAAAGAATGTTAATTTTAAAATTATTTTTTGACTTCCCTATAATTTTTTATCAAAATGATTGATATGAATTATAAATAATCTAAAAGCTAAATTTATAAACTAAAATGATGATTTTTATTTTATTTATAATAATAGGAGTTTTAGACAATACCTTATAAATATATTTATGTATTCGTCTAATGATAAAATATTAAATAAAATCGAACTAACGAATTATTAATATTAACATCATAATCTATGTGAATTTTAATATCAAGAAGAGTTAATTTAAAATTTTTTATCAAATATATCAGATATTTTATACATAAATTACGTATATTTTTTTCATATATGATTAAACTCAAAGATTTTATTAAATATATAATAAAGCTAAGCAATGCTATATTACTTATATTGCTATATTATTAACAATTTTAAGAAATTAAAACTAAGTTTATTATTATGATTTTTAATATTGTACTCCTTCAAATCTTCGATTCTCATAAGAAATATTTGAAACATGCAACATAAATATTGAAGAAATGTAAATACATTTTAAAGAACTTTTCTGATCATAAAAAATTTTTTTTTTTTTTTTTTTTTTTTTTTTTGTAATCATAAATTTTTCTTTGCGCTCTGATTTCATTATGATACTTATAACTGTTATATTTTATATAGTCCAGACCACCAAATCGATAAGAAACATAATTTGCCTTAATTAGACGTTGATAATTATTGAAATATATACATCATTTTGGTACGAGGGTTACTCTAAAATACTTGAGAGACGCGCAGACAAGAATTTACAAAATAAAAATAACGGTTTAACTTTAGCATACAAATTATTTTAACACAGAGAACGATTGTGTATTGACTCACTTCAAATTGTTTAGCGTAGAATAAATTTTAAACAGAGGAGAACATGTAGTTGACGCAAAAACATTTTCGCACTATGAATTTCTATGATTTTAAAGCCGGATTAAATCAAAATGAATGAGATCAACGGTTGCAATTAGCATTTGGTGTAGAATCTCCAGCTCGTGCCACTGTATCCAGATAGTTAAGAGAATTTAGAAAAGGTGGCAATTTTTATCAGGATGAAGAACACACAACAGGGCCACCGTCAGCAGTAATCCCGGATAATGTGTCTGCCATACGAAAATTGTTGATGGATGATAATCGCTGTACCTATCAAAAGATACGCAAGGAACTTAACGTTGGATCCGCAGTCATGCACAAAATCATTCATGAAGAATTACATATGAAAAATGTAGTTTGCCGTTGAATGTCCCATAATCTAACTGAGCACCAAAAGGAGGAGCGTGTCAGAATCAGTAAAGAAACCCATAAATTGCTAAATGATGGTGGCCACCACATCATTTCTAAAATTGTAACAGGTGGTGAATGGTACATACTGTTTTTTGACGTTCCAAAACGTCAAGAAAGCAAAGTATGGATCTTTGAAAATGATCCCACTCCGACAACACTGAAAAAACAACGCGCACTGAAAAAAATGATGTATGCCGTTTTCTTCAGAACTACGGGATTGGTCAAAGCCATTAAGTTGGAAGGACAGAAGTCAGTAACAGCAAACTGGTATACTACTAATAGTCTTCCAGAAATTCTACAAGAACTGAATTTCTGGGGAGTAATGCTTCACAATGACAATGTATCTTCACATACAGCCGGATTAACAGTTGAGTTTCTTAAACAAAAACAAATTAAAGTGATCAAACATCCGCCGTTTTCACCTGATCTAGCTATGGGTGACTTTTGGTTATCCTTTAATTTAAAAAGAACTTTCGTGGACATCTTTTTCATTCAGAAGAAGAGATTGATGTGGTTATAAATCCTATTTATTCATTTATTCCAAGAAATGAATAACTTGAGGTATTTAATCTGCGGAAAATTCATCTACAAATGTGAATTCATGCTGGAGGAGATTAATTTGAACACACCTAAAAATTTTAATCTAGGTTTTTAAAGTATAACTTTAAAAACCTAGACTTATCTCAAAACTTTCACAGTGATCCTAGTATTATTTTCAATCAAGTATTTATTTAACAAACATCATTTTTGGGGAAAATACAGGAAAGTTTTGAGAAATATCGTGTTATATCAATTTTTTAATACATTGAGATATGCATTCAATATCATGATATACCGTTTTCAGAATATGTCTTACTTATACGAAGTATTTTCATCAGGATGTGCATTAAATTTCAACATAGATAGAATATTTGCTGTTTCATGCAAAAATATATTAAAAAAATTGAAACCAACAACTATGCTCAATAATTTTAATTTCTTAATGAAAACACAGATATGATGCTATGATGCCATCAACACACGCAACATTAAGGTTTTCTCAAATTTTTCATTACAATATTTTTAACAAAATTGAATGATATCATTGTATAAGATGCTTACAAACTTGTATATGATGTTACAATCTGAACAATCAAAAAGAAAATTTGCAATAGATCGAAATAACATTTTGTACAAATATTTTTAGGCATGCTATGTCTTTTTCATATGCCATTCAAAATCTTATTTATTTTATGCCTTATATTTTAATTTTCTTTCTTTTATTTTTAGAAAGATATTTAATCTAATCAAACTGCACTTTATTTTATACCTTAAGTAAACAGCAAAAAATAAAAGAAGCTTTAGAAATGACTTTATAAGTTAAAAAAAGCGTTTATAAATTAAGTTGCTGACTTGGAAATGAAATTTATTTTTTTTTACAAATATATATCTTAAAATATTTATTAAGCATATGCTTTAGTGTTTTTTCGAAAGTTTAATTATGGAATATCAATTTGAAACGAAAACGAAAAATGAATAAATTTTTATCGATTACTAAAAATACATTTAATGCCTATATATTATATTTTATCAACTGATATTTGTAAATAAATATATATACATATATATATATCTATACATACATATATATATATATATATATATATATATATATATATATATATATATATATATATATATATATATATATATATATATATATATATATATATATATATATATATATATATATATATATATATATATATATATATATATATATATATATAGTATTTAGCCATTTGTATTTAAGTCATTGATAATTTTAATAAAAATATTATTTAAAAAAATTGGCAAGTTTTATTTAATTGTTTTAATACAGCAAAATATGTTATGATCAGAATTTAGTAAAATTTGCACTTTCATCTTTACGTTACAAGGCTTTTAATCAAGGAAAAAATGTAATGTATTAGAAATTTTTGTCTTGAGCTATAAATTTAGTTAGCTCATATATCATCTGATTTGTTATCCATATGTTATTTTGATTCTTAGAAGAAAATTATAAATTCTGCAAAGGTATTTTATTGTTAATAACACTTAATGTGATACCACTTTTAAATTGATATTTTGATGCAGTAAACTACATGTTAGAAAAAACATTTTTTAAAAATAATCGAAATTTTAAATTTATAAATTGTACTGTTTTTTATTTGTATTGCGTAATATATGATTGTATTTTCTAAAACATGTATGTTATTAAAAAAGAAATATGAATCTTATTTTCACTATGCTTAAACTCTTTCATTATAGAAATATAGTGTGTAAAATGTTTCCTACAAGGAAATCCTTGAATGATGCACCCTGGAAACAGGTCTTATAAATTTTTATTGTAATCAAGAAAAAGTTCACGAAAGGTATTGTAGTTCACTAATGTATTAATTATTTTGTTCCTTGATAAAATATTGCGTTTTACGATATTTGTCTGCTGAAGAAATAAATGAAATAAAAGTTTTAAAAAGAAACTTCTAACTATGGGAATATGCACATTGTTTGCTTGTTGTAATGAACTAACTTATTGAATGTAGTTACAATTTGTTATAAGTGAATTATGAAAAACTTCCAGGATTACTCTTTTTGTAATAGACAAACTCATATCTGAACTAATTAATGTGGGGTTAAGCTATTAATTTCTTGTAATTATTTTATTCTGTTCTGAACAAATATCTGTATAATTGGATTAAAGCTTGTTGATTTTTAAAATTATTGTATAATTAGCTTTTTTTAAATATAGTCAAGTTGTGCGTCCAGAAATGTATTAGAAAAACAGCTGCGAAGAGAATAATTTTAAAAAAGCATCCTTTCTTTTAGTACGACTTCCACTGCATGATAAACGCAATGCCCATATTATTACCTAAAAAATGCTTTATATTTCTTCAAAAATCTATCCTTTTTAATGAGCCAAAGTAATGATGTAACCAAATATTTGTACTAAGGAACACAGTATCTTGTAGAATGAGCAATGTAACATTTAAAGTTCTGTTGAATTCGAAGATAAATTGATACAATGGCACGAGACACCCACATATACTTTAGCATGCATACTGGTATGCAATTGTTTAATTTTATTTTACTCGAATTGTTTATTATTTAAATCTTTGTATAATTTATAAAGTTGTTTTGCAATAAAAACCAAAAAAATAACAAAACATTCTTAACTAAATATTAGTGTTGAATACAATTTTTTTTTTATATATTTTAAGCAGGGGTTGATTAGAAAATTCATTTCATTTATGAAAAATACATAGTTTTATGAAAACTATAACATTGATTATATTTTTGATAGGAGTGAGTAATTACTTTAACTTACCGAAAATTAAACATTTGCTAAATGTTATGCGTGCCTCTACATTTGTGATAGAAGGATTATATTAATATGAAGCAATCAATATTTATTATGAGGAATTTATTTATTTAAACCCTTATATATTAAATTTATTAAATGTGTTTTTGCAAAAAATATTTGCAGCATTAAAAACATTTATGATTTTTTGTAATGTATTAACAGTATTTACCTGTATACCATTTAGCCATCATATAAAATATTTCCATTTTTATTTAAAAGCAGTTCATCTAAAAAATGATTATTTTTCTATACACATTAGTCTGAATTCTAGTATATTCTTTAGCTCATATTTCAATTAAATTAGCAGCTTATTTGGAATAATAATAATTGAATTTCGAGATTATAATATTGTTTAAAAAAACACAGAATCACAAAAATATACAATCAATTAGGATTAATTTCTGAAACATTCTTGGTCTTATTGTTTTTTAAAATAATAGATTTGGGAATTATTATACTGGAAAAGTTAATAGAGCCGTAAACCGTAGAATATCTGCAGAATAATTTATTTTTTGGCGTTGAAAAGTGTAAGCACACTGTATGTACATAATCGATTCAGAATACAAAACGTATGACTTTGTATGAACTTGATTCATAGCCACACACACACAGACAATTTAATAGGGATTTATTTTTAATTCCATATCATAAAATATAACCAGAATTTTATAAAAAAATTGTTTTAAAATTTAAAAATTAATTTTTTTCAATTTATTTACACGTTTGATTTATTTTATTCTGAAAATATGTAAAGGAATTGTAATTTTATTTTTTAAATTTCAATTTGTTTTTAGTAGCGAACATTAATGATTCAAAGTTCAAGACCTTGCATTTTGTACTTCAAGATATTCTTCCTATTTCTAACACATCCATATTTTTACTCACTCTGTTTTTTTTAAAATTATTTTGCATTGTTTTTATCATGAAATATAACCAGTTGAGAGTTCATAAAAAGATATTTAACCTCGATAAAATAGTTGATGTAACTAATGATTGAGAAAATAACTATTTTTATAACTTGTTACAATTAAAAACAATTTAAATAATAATAAATTTGCTTATATATTGTAGTCTTATTTTGTATATTTATTATATAATTTTAATGAATTGATTATACTATTAAATTTCTCGATATTATTATTATAATTAAATATTTCACATATATTGAAAATAAGAACACCAGGAAATTAATTTATGTATGTTAATTAAGTAAATTTTCTACTGCATCCATTTTTTCAGTGCTTTTGACAATTTTAATTATACTGAATACTAAATTATTTAAAATTCATAAGAAATGAACGAATAAGAAGCCAGAGTGCTTATTTTAGAAATTGTTTTAAAGACATAGCTTTTATTTTGCTAAATTGCTTACATTTTTGTATAAAAATAAAATTATTCAGAAAATTCAGTTTTACTTAAAAACTAAACTTAAATTAGCATAAAACATATAAAGTGAATCGAATGAAATAAGAATCTACAGTATTCTTTCAAAAAATAAAAATAAATTATTTAAAACAATAAGATATTTTTACAAAATAATATGGTTATAAAAATAATGTAAAATAATATCATATAGATGTTTTCCAAATAATAAAGTAAGAAAATGCATTCTTCATTTTTATGTTATCTGTTTGTTAATATTTTGTATACACTGGAAAAACAGTAAATGATATTCAAAAGTAGTCTTTCCACTTGAAATTAATTAAAATTGCTTTGGAAATTCTGTTAAATTAAAAAGAAATGTTAGGAACAATTTCATTGAAAGAAAGCTTTCTAAAATAAAAAAATGGAAGACAAATAATGTTCTATTGTTTAGTTAAGTTATTTTTACAATGCAAATTTTTTAAATGTTGATCAAGTCAAAAGGCAATACAAGTAAAAGAAGAGTAAATGTTCTTTTAAAAAAAAAAAAAAAAAAAAAAAAAAACATTCTCAGTACATTTAAAGTACTGAATCTCTTTGAAGCTTTTTTAAGTTACTTAATTAATACTACTTTGCTGATGAGATTTTTTGTGCATAAGTGAATGTAATTTTTTGTATGTACGATTAGAAATATTTCTTTAAGTAAATATTACTTCTAGGCTCTCTGCTTTATTTTGATATTACATAATCTACTTTGATAAAAATCATTATTTAAATGTATGTTCTGTAAATTTGCAACATTTATATTATGTAAAATTTACTGTTAATATATGCATTCTTCACAGCATATTAGAACACTTGCTTGAATTAGTAATTCAGTAAAATGGAACAAATATATACAGGATGCCAAATAAATTCATCCAAACTTTTAAAATTAATAAAAAAAGAACAAATGATATTAAAAAATTGTGGTTTACACCAATGGCATCAAGAGAGGGCGGATTTTTTTATCAACAAAAAATAGTTCAAAACATGGCCATTAGGTGGCACTGCGGTGCCTACACGAAGCAGATTTATGCAAATCAGGTTGATAATAAAACACCTGAATGAACATGAACTCTTCATTTGATTCCGCCCCCTCAGTAAAAACTTTTTTTTTTTTTTTTTTTTTTTTTTGCGAACATTTGGTGAAACCGAGTGATAAGTCGAAACTTGTAAAATCAACTGGCCCCCACGATCACCAGATTTGACTCCTGTAGATTTTTGGCTCTGGGGTTATTTAAAATCCCTGGTATACTGGTCTGCTCATTCCACATTGGCGGAACTTACTGAAGCCATTCAGCAGATCATGTATGGGATTCCTCAAGACATGCTGTACTCAGCTGTCATAGGTGTTGAGACTCGCTTTACTCGCCTCATGCAATCTGGTGGAGGTCATATTGAACAACTTCAACTTAAAAAAATCTTTGAAAATCCAGAATTGTATTAGTATTGTGTTAATTTGCTTAAAACATTTATCATCAGCGCTACCTATTGGTCATTTTTTGTTCTTAAAAAAAATCCGCCTTTTTATGATGTTATTCCTCCAAACCCCACATTTTTTAACATCATTTGTTCTTTTTTAATTAAGTTTTAAAGTTTGTACGAATTTATTGCGCACCATGTACATATATCAATGTGAATTCAGTAATATTTTTTAATATTATAATACATTACAAAAACAATTTTATTAATATTCATCAAAATCGTTAAAAATGATAACAGTATTTGGATTTTTTTTTGTTTTGTAATAGCTGCATGTTTATACCAAACAACCATTTCCAGAAATAATAATATGTGAATTTTATTATAATTAGTCAAATAATCATCTAAAAATATTTAAAATTCTATTATATAAATTAATAATTTTACTTAAATTAATATCATAAAAATTTGATTTATTTTAAAATATTTTTATTCTTTCATAAGGATAACATTTAGAGTGTTACAAGATTAAGTGCAAAAATAAAAATTAACTTAAGTTTCTTTTTTTTTCATTCGATGTAAAATATATTTATATATAAAATGTATATATATATATATATATATAAATATATATATATATATATATATATATATATATATATATATATATATATATATATATATATATATATATATATATATATATATATATATATATATATATATATATATATATATATATATATATATATATATATATATATATATATATATATATATATATACAAATTTTGATAGGAAAGTCTTAAGCAATAAATAATTTTAAAAAAGGTATATTTTTAAATATGTTATTCTATCAATAGTTACAATTAATTAAATCGTTGTTTTGTTGATAACTTTTTTTTCTTGCATATACGAAAGAAAGCATTTCTAATTTGAAGGACTTTTATTTTAGTTATGCTTTTCTTAAACTTGCTGTACTTATTCTGTGGCTACAAAAATATATATGTATCTAATTTTATCAATTCAATTTGTATATTTTATCCCATTTTTAAGAAAAAATTGAAATTGATAAGTGATGTTTTTAAGTAATTTAATTTTAAATATTACATTTCCACTCAAGATGGAGGGGTGAAAATATGAAAATTGATATTGTTTTGATAAAATAATATTCTCCTCTTACAGGGAAAGTATTTCTGCATTGAAAACCAAAAATACTACTCTTTTCTATACTTCATTTGAATTCACATACCTTTTTAGGATCGAAAACCGATTTACTTTTGTAATAAAACAATAACATTCTTTTTACAAACATTCTCAGTGACAACTGTATGTAAACAAAAATTATTAACTTTCTAGGTCTCATTTTAATAAAAACAACTTTACAATGTTCAAACTACAAAATAAAAATAAAAAAAAATTAAAGTAAGATATTTTTGTTGTTCCTATATGCACGCTAAATGTAGAATCATATCTATGAAAAAGAAAATTTAATCCATAGTACATATATTTTTCAGAAGAAAGTTTAGAAGCATATTTACGTGAATTCCTTTTAAGTAACTGGAAACTGTTGACAAACATATAAAACTTAGCATCTTTTACCTAAAGAAAATTTAAATGTATCATCAAGATGAACAAGAATGACTATAGAGTGTAAGCAATTTTAACTTTTTTCATTACAGTTATTAGGTTTTGGAGAATTAGAAATAAATATTCCTGTCACAAAAAATAATGAGTTAAAAAAAGAAATTATCAGTAAAATAAAAAATTAGAAGTGTTTATTGTTTTGAAAATTGAAAGAAAACAGTGGTTTAATAAAATCTAACAGTACTTTCTGCAAAAGAAGTTTCCATTGCACACACTGATGTTAATTTACTAATATTATAGTTATAAAGTACGATATCATTTAATTAGTTTAAAGTGTAAATTTCCATAAAATAATATAAATATATATCTATTTCTTCTAATTTTAAACAATGTATTAATTTAACATAATGAAAATTCTACAAATGATTCCACACAGTAAATATTAATATTAGTTATAATATATTTAGTTGTAATGATTTGAACTGATATAAAGATTTGAAAAGAAACTATAAGGAAAATGCATGCATATTTTATAACTTTCAATTTATTATTTCAAATATCTTTAACAATAACTTAAAAAAACATTTCTATTAACAATTTTCGTTACATAAATATTATACAGAAATAAAAATATAATTTTAAAATCCATTTCTTAATGTTGTTAATATTGAAAAATTTATGTTTAAAATTTTTGAAATGCATTCATCTCTCATCAGGTATAAATTGTCTTTAAATATATATTAGTGACGATATTAAATTTCAAAATATTTATTTATAAATGGAGAAATGAAAATTTTAATTTTTACGCCTATAAATAAAACACCACATATTTAAATAAACACAGAACATGTACCTTGTATCGTTGAATTTATATTCTAAATATATAACAACTGCAAAGTTAATTAGTTCATTTTAGCAATCAAACTGCTAAATTTATTCTCAAAATATAATAAATTACCCAATTCAATTAAGTCGCGTTTGAATATCTTGTCAAAAGGCTTGTTCATACACAAAATTCTCTTATCAACAGCTCAAACTATTCGTTACATTGTAAAGTATCATTTCCCATAATTTAATTTCTTTTCATATAATGGAGATGGCAAACCCTGAAATAATTTATTTTTGAACATAATATCCAATTGTATTCATTCGCAAGACAAATTTACTCTTCGTATAAAGGAATTTCTATTTGGAAAACTGACGATGTACCTATATTATTTAAATGATTAATTACTCTCATTAGGTGTTTACCTTTACTTCTTATTGCAAATTTATACATTAATTTAATATTTGATGAACATATTTGTTGGGATTTGGAAGACTAAATTGTAAGAGGAAAAGTATAATTTTTTGGTTTTTTTCAATATTCAAATTTATGAATATTAATTTCATTTACATTATTTGAGTATACTATATATTTAACACTTACAGCCTTAAGTCTGAATTAAATAGAAATGATAATCATTAATTGAAATTTATATTAAAAGTTTTATAGACTCACATATATTTTCTTTTTAGTTTCGAAATGTATTTCTTGAATAATTATCCTTTTCTTCAAAATTTATTTCTTAAATTGAAATTCCAACTTATCTTACCTAAAAAACATGTTTTTCAAACTTTTTAACAGAATAAAAAATATATTTATCTAAACTTGATTTTAAATTCTATTCTATGTTTCATGACTTGCTTTGCATTTACGTATAGATCATTGGTCTAAATGATTTATATTACTTTACAAAATATATTTAACCATTAATTATAATAACAATATTGAATAATTTATTTACAATGAAAGTAATAATTTAAAAAATAGACGCCATAAAAAATGGGATAAAAACATTATATTAAAAGTCCCTTAGAAATGCATCAACCCAAAATTTCCAGAAACTGCAAAAAAGTACCCATGATGTTTTATTTGTAGATTTCTTCATTCACATAAGAATTACCAAATATTGGAAATATTTTAGAAAATTTTACTACAGTGAAAATAATATTTATAATAGGAGAAATATAATGTAAGCATTTAGAGGCACTTTCACAGGCTTCTATATCATATATATATTATGTATTCAAAATTATATTATATACATACATATATATATATATATGTATCTGTATTCTTTGGAAACATCTTATCACACATATTTAGATGTCATATGCTATCTAGTATGTTGATGATTTTGTAATATTTATAATATTAGCAAATTTTTTGAAGTAATTTCTAAAATATATATCCATGAGACTTAAATTTCATTAAAACAAAAACTGGTGGATAAAACACAAGAACTGTAAATCTTAACTTTCATGTACTTTTGTTCAATTTAAAACACATATATTTATGATATGATATAAATAAAAATAATTAATATGTTTTGGAGATTGTTATTGAATTTATTGATATAACAATTTCTAAAATAGTAAATGTTCGTAAAATTGTAGTGTGTTGTGGGATATGCAGAGAAATTTCACTAGAATATCATGCTACTCACAACCAATTCATCAATACTCCCTTCTAGCCTTGAAATACACATCTGCATGTTTTATCCAAAGTGGTCAAGTCACAATGTCATTCACTGTATCCTGATCATACTCAACCGCATGCAGCTATCATCATTCTCCAAAAGTTAATGGGTTTAGCTCAGTAGATTTTAACCCACCATTATTATTTGCCTGACTTGGTAACTTTGTAAAATCTAACTATAAACCATTTTGGGTTTTAAGTAGTTATTTTTCTCAGAAGTAATTTGATGATTTTGATGCAGTATAGAATGTCATCCATGACTTATTTTTGAGTTGAAAGCGTTGAAATGTGTAAGCCGAGGTATTAATTTCCTTCTAGAAAGAAATATAAAATTATAGTGAATACTCCTAAAGCCTATTTATCTTTTATTGATTTTGAATATAAAGAAATGCACAGTTGGCAAAAAATAAGTTAAAAAAAAGAAATAACTTAAAATCCAGATAATAATTTGCTGGATATTAGGCTATTTTTACGTTTTTAATAAATTTTAATTTATATTAAAACCAATATACTTTTAAAATAAAGTTAATTAATTAAATTTTTTAAGGCTAGAATTTCGAAACTTTTTTTAGAAGGGAAATACTTGCACAAATATTTAAGACTTGATGAATTCAAAGCGAATAAGGAAAGTCTTCAAATAAATCAAAGAGTAATTGTCTTTTCCATTTTTTGTCTTTTACAATTTTAATATGCTAAAAAAGTAAAATTTAAAAAATGTGAATGCTTGACATAATACATTCATGTATTGGGTATAAATTTTCAATTGTAATGTCCTAGTTAAACTGACCAGTTTGGTTGACTTATGGTCACTTTTTTGCGCATGAGGACTCAGTATAGACTACAACCTACATATTAAAGTTAATTCCAAAGGATACCGAACACCTAAATCAACCATACCCAAAGTGAGATTTGATCTCACAAACTGTTGAAATGAAGACAATAGAGCTAACCATTCGACAGCCAGCTTTTAGTAAGATTAACGCAATTTGAACAAAAACCTTGAATGAACTCTAAAGATTAGATTTAGATGTTTAGAAAAGTATGATTAACAGTGAAAAGTACAGTTAATAGATGTAAATATTTATCTCAAGGCTCAAATATCATGTCAATATATACGTAAGCTAAATGTCAAATAAACTAAAATTTTATTTTTTTTTTCACTTTTCTATTTAAATGAGATTTTTTTTATGTAAAGATACCATGTTTAGCTTTAAATTCTGATAAAGTATTCATTAATAGTAACTTTTGTAAATTTATTTTAAATTTAATATAATAATTTTAAGTATAAAATTATATTACCTGTAGTCTAATTTTTTTTTTTATTATCACCATAAATACTTGCATAAAATTGTGTAATACTTGTATCAGATATAGTCTATACTTGTATAAGATATTTTTATTTTCATCTTCAATGTATAGCGTAATTTTGAATTACAAATTAAATTAACTACGTTCCTATTGCTTGAAAACAATCATATGTAGAACCATCGGCCGTTTATTAGAAGGCTGTAGATTTTATCTCAAATTCAAACGCTTCGTTATGTTTACGATGTATATTACTAAGTGGGATATGGAGGAGATAATGTATTTGAATCTTCCGCAGCTGCTATATGTATAGTTTCATATAAATTCTAAAGAGATCTAACGTGAAATATCTTCTTAAGCTATCAAATTTATTGCAGCACATATAATTTACATCTTTAAATTTATAATTTCAGATTTTTGTGGTACTTATACATCCTTACATATAACAGAAAACCAAAATAGTTGAAATAATTTTTAAAGTACATCAGTACCTGTAACACACATTTTGGAAGTTGAAAAGCATACTATTGTGTGTGTGCATGAATTCATATAATTTAAATAAAAACACAAAACTTATTTTGCCTATATTAAATTATTACTTGAATTTGTGTAAGGTATTTAAACAAAATTGAAAATGTTTCCACATTTATACATTTAAAATAACTATGAATGCTCATTTATTCTGACAGCATTGCTACATTTATAAACTTTTAAAAAGGGGTATAAAATAAAAAATGTTATTTAAAAAAAGCTTTTAAATAAATTACAAATAATCTTTTATTCAAAATTTTGAATTCAAAAAAGAGAGTTTAATGCATTTTTAATCACCCAATTATATTTGCTTTAACAAAATTTAAGACATAATTACTTTAAAATCTTTTCTTTCTACTGTGACTTTTTATTAAAATAAATTAATGGAAAAGCGTAATACACTAATTTGTTTAAAATACATCAGTAAATGGTATAATTAATTTGAAAAGAAACATTTTTATCAGGATAGTATAGAAGAGTACTTATTAATTTTCCACAGAAAACACAAGATAAATATAATCAATAAATATTTTTAAGTGTTTTCACATACATGTAATGAAATAGGAGAGTATAAAGCAACTCTCTCATTTTGATGTGATTTAATTGAATATATAGTACTATGTTAGTTCATTTTTTTAAATGATAAATGTTTCTTCTGATTAAATGTAAGCCACTGTTTCCTATGAAACGAAATCGTTGAATATTTGCTTTCATAATTTTCATTTACAAAGTAACAATTATACTCAATTAGTATGGACTGTCTTTTCTAATTAGAAAAATAAACCGACTAATATACTTTTCAGGAAATTTTCTCTGCATTTTTATAAGAATTAATTTAATTTACTTAAAGGTATATTTACTTGACGAATATGCTAAAATTAAACTATAAATACTGATTAATTTTCTCTAAAGCATATTTCCTGCTATACATAAGACTTATTTAATAGTTTAATGTTTCCTTAATATATATGCAATGCATTTAAAAAAAAAAACGATATTTAATAAAATATTGAAATAACTAGAATATATTTTCAGGAAAAAAGTAAACAATTAAAGCAATCTATGGTTTATATTTTAAGATTATGGGATAATGTAAAGAAATATTATAAATATGTGACAAAAATATATATAAGTGCATCATCATATTTACAATATACATAAATATATTTCATAACATTTGCATTCATAACACTACCTGACAACTTATAATTAATTTAAAAATCTGGAATTATATCTTAATTTTTTCTTGAAATTAATCAAAATGTAAAATATGTAATATAATGTACATTAGAGAAAACTGCATACAAATTTAAAATGATTAATATTGTGTTATTAAAACTAATGTTTAAAAAATATCTTTTCAGAAAATCTTTTCATAAATTGAAGATGTTTATATAAAACAAATGGTTTGAAAATTATTCATATAGTATATTTTTCTAAGTACATAAACTAAAATTACTGAATTGGTTCTAATAAATTGCTTTTAAAAATTAAAAAAAAATATTTCAAATCATTCGCTGTTATCAACGATTGTCTATGCATTTTTAATACATTTTAGTAAATCGTTTATTGCAAAAGTTACATGTTATGTAATTGAGATATATTGACGGAAGTAATACTCGTCAAAAATTTGCTTTTAAATCTTATTACAAATTCACTGCATAGTTAAAACGTAAGCAATTTTTGTGATCAGCGGAAAGGTATTTCACATAAACTTATAATTTTAAATTATTGTTCGCAATAGATTTCTTTCAGTCTCTTTTATCAAACTAAAGAGCTTATTAACTTCTTTATATTGTGTCATGGCTCTCTCTATTATCTTAGAACAAATGATGAATAAAGATTTTAAAAAAGCTTGATACCCAAAACACTAGTTTGCTGATGTTCTTAAATATAACTGATCTTTATAAACTAAAAATTAAAATGAATATGATTAATAACTGATTATTGCTTTTTAAAACATTTTAAAATTTTTCTTGATTTTATTTAAACATTACTGTTTCCATCATAGTTTTGAATTCTAATATTTGGAATCTTAATATTTAAGCAATTTAATCGCATTCATTAAAATTCACTACTTTTTGTATAGTAATAAATTTTATCGTTTCAAAAAAGTTTATAAACTGAAATATTAGCCAGAATCAGGGAGGAAAATATGAAAATTTGTGTCTTTAAATGCTAAATACTTGTTAACCAGAATAGTTCAGCACATTTAATTAGAAAAATCTGTTGAAATAATATTTTAGTTAATTATGACTTTTGTGATTTTTTTTGCTTTTCTATAATTTTGCAGTGAATAAACACATTTATTTCTTATCTTTTCAAAATGTATATTTAATTAACGATGCGATTTGTAGTTAATAGTACTTTTACGCCTGTATATTCTTTGCATTATTCAAATCAATTTGAAAAATTAAGAATCCGAAATTGCCTACAATAAATACTGTATATGAGTGACTTGAGGAAAGAATTTTTGATTTTTAATGGTAATGACACGTAATAATGTTTATCCAAAAGATTATTGAATTTGATATAGATGTGTGTGTGTGTGTGAATATAAATTTAGTAAAGATTTGTTAAAAAAGAGTCATCTACAAAATATCATCATTAAACTTAATAAACGTACATGTTAAATCCACGTTAAGTTTGTAATTAATATTGAAAATATAATAGAGGAAATGAAAATACAAATGAAAAATGTAGCAAAAATTGTATTTACACTATAAAAAATAACATTTTATTTAACAATTTGTGGCAAATTTTAATAATTTTAGGGGGGGTTACGTATATAAAAATTTTGTTCAAACATGAGTTTTATATTATCAAATATACCTTAAAATTTATATCAGAATATAATTAATGGTAAGAATTAAAGTGTAATATATGAAATTATCTTTAAATATGATAAAAATATATACGGTTTATAAAACAATATTATCATATAAGATCCATGTAAAGCCAAATGGAAGGGAATTTGAAATAATATAACGTTATTCGCATTTGAGAAAAAATCTTGCTTCCGATTTTTTAATACATGAAAGGAAGTTTTTCCATTTCAGTACAAATTACAGAACTTTCAAAATTGTTTTGGATTGAGCCAAACATCAAAGAAAGTAATTTTATACCTATATTATGTGCTTATAGATTTCTTGGTTTCTTATCTCTGTATTTGTACATTTTCTAACTTCAATAAATACCTGAAAAATTTACGATAACAAATTCAATGTGAAAGAGCTTTTAATATTAAAAAAAAATAATAATGAATTTAAAGAGATTTTAGGGATTTTTTTTTATTTCAAAATTTTGCAATTTTATATCTCAAATTATAAATAACAAAATTATGACTAGGCAAATATAGTTTCTGGTATGTTAAAAGCTATAATTTCGCATGCTTCCTATTTTAATATTTGAATAATATTTTTTTACCCTTTTATTGCATATTTTAACTTAATTTAGAAATAATCAATTATACCCGTGATAGAACTGTTCTTCTATGTAAAAAACTAATTAATTAACACACCTATTAATATTTATTATTTGTTATGAAGATGGTGAAAATCAGAAAATATTTTTAAAATATATATAATCCCAATTTTTAATGTGATTAATAGGTCAACTAACATTATTTTCTGGTATTATACTTTGAGAAACTAAAGTTCACTATTATATAACTAGAGAGTAAAATATTTCAATTTAAATTAACCGGATATTATGTGTTTTGAAGAAAGTCTATAAAGAAACTAAAAGAATAATTTTGAACAACTAAAGCAATGTCTTTTCAAATCAACTATGTGCAGCAAGCAATACATAAGCATTATATATTTTAAAATTTAACTGGAATCCAACCGATGATTAAAAAGATCATGTACAATTAATGAAAAGTAACTGATTATTAAGCAATTTTGTACAGTTAGTTACCATTTTAATCGAAAGAATTAAATGTACCAACATAAAAAGGCAGAAAAGGATCTAAATATAGCAGGAAAATACTTAAAAATGCATAAGAATAATGAATTATATATTTTCTATGAATTATATATACAATACCATTCAAAATAACAGAAAATGTAAATGTAATTCTTTTGCATATTTTAACACACACACACGCACACACACACACACACACACACACACACACACACACATATATATATATATATATATATATATATATATATATATATATATATATATATATATATATATATATATATATATATATATATACATATAAATATTTATATATATATATACATATAAATATTTATATATATATATATATATATATATATATTTTAAAAATAATCACTTAAATAAAAATTAATTATTCTCATTTTTCTGTCATGATTGAAGTGAATATTCTGACCCTCAATTGAATGTTTAACTTGGTTTCAATTATATATTTACTAGAATTATTTCGTTGTCTTCAGAAACACTAAGTTTTATTTGAGGGTGAATTCCATGAAGTATTTGAGTGTTTCTTCTGCTTTTAATAAAAAAGTACAGTAAAATGTATATATTTTAATGAAATTTGTGCCTATTAAACTGAAAATTAATTTCCTACAAAAATATTAAAATCACTTGAACAAGTCATAGAAAGATCCCTATTATAGTGTAGGAATCATCTAAAATTAGATTAAAAATATTTTATTCAATATTAAAACACGTAGATGAATAGCTTTTTTTCTTTCATATACAAAAACCCAATGTATTGAATCATTACTAAAATCTCATTGAGTATTTTTTTATTATATTTTCTTGTAATTTTTGGGAAAAATTATAACATTTTACAAAATAGATTTATTTTAATGTTAACAATAGTATTTATATATTGTATTTATTTAATATTCTTTGGTTTTATAACCTTTATCTTATCTCAAGCAAGCTATTTTGTTGAAAATCTATCATTACTTTAAATTTTCTAATAACACTCAAAAAACAAATCGAAATTTAACAAAAGGATAAATTAACAGAAATATTCGTTTAATAATAAGTTATATTTCTTCCTATTTAAAAATTATAATGATAGTATATTATTCGCAATTCGTTATTAAATGCATCAATTTAAATCTTTGTTAAAGGACAAAACAATTGTTAATCGACCAATATAATTATCAATATAGTAATAATTTATCATACTGAAACTGACGATAAATCAATATTTGCAGCTTTTTTAAGTTGAAAGCCATTTGTAATATTAGAGATCACGCATTTACACTAGTGTTAATTCATAATATGACTCAATACTTGTGTAAATGTTTCGTTAAATATTACATTGAAAATTTCAATAATAATACTTTACACAGGAATTTAATGATTTATTCGAAAGTTGCATGATAGAAAGTAAAATTTAATGAAGTGGTAGTATTTTGTGTTACTCTTCTGCTTATGAAGTGTATACAATACTAAAAAGTTTCATTGAAAGGAAAGCAAAAATTAAAACTTTTTGAATCACTATTTGTTAAAAAAACTCCAGGATTAATGAAATATGAAACAAAAATGTAAATAGTTGGAGGATGTATATTTATTTAAAGATGGTGGAGATTAGAATAATATTTTCATAGACTGCACGCAAACAATAATGAAAAAAATGGTTAATTCACAAAATGTTCATGACTTTGAGAATTTTTCCCTCGTATTTTTTACAAACACATATCTGTTTTATATTAATAAAATATTTAATATCAGAAATATAAGCAATTTCGCCTCTTATATTTGAAATGAAAATGAATCCGTTATTTCCGTAATAACATTGCTCACAATGTAAAAATAATTCCATTTTATTACCATTGATTACATATTATTAAAAATAATCATATTTTCAGTGGTTTATGTAGGAATTTTTCATTTGCATTAACATTTTCCAACATAATTTTAGGAAAATCAAATAATATATATGACTTATTTATTGCACTAACATTAAAATAACAATAAAAGTTGTACAAGTAAAAGAAGAATATTTTAAATTAAAATAATTGCATTTCAAGATTGGAGGAAATAAATATAATGCAATATTTACAATTCAAATCAAGTTGTGTGACATATGAAACATTAATTTAAGCTTTTTGAAAAGGCAAAGCCTTAAAAGAAAATATGAAAAATGATGCGAAATATTCTGAAATAATGTGAGCTGCTATAGAATTTTTAAAGTAACTGATTTTGTTAAGATCAAAGTTGAATACTCTAAAACAATCATAAAATCCTTTCCCAGGAAATATTTCCTAATATTTAATTTCTACAAAAATAAATTTTACTAATAGATTTTCTATTGTAGATAACTATTCCGTGTTGGAATATTAATTATTACTCATATCTTGCATTAAGAATATTTAATGTATTCATGCAAAAATATCTTTAATCATTAAATATTCATAAAACCCATTATGAGGAAACATTTCATAAAATTTAATGCTTAGAAAAATAATTTGTATTACATTTTCCTCTGAAGATAAAAAAATAATGATTATCTGCATGTTGTATTAAGAATTTTTAACGCATCCATGTAATATCTTCCTTTTATTTCTATACGTAAAGTGAGCAAGAGAGATAAAATTCGGTACACTTAATCTCAATGTTTCATTAATGTTTGTCTTATGAAGGAATGTAATTAAGTATTTAAAAATAAAGGAATATATTTTAAAAAAATATAATTTCGGTTGTGTATTTATTGATGTGGTTATATTCAATTTAACTATTACACTAAAACCTTAATGAGCTTAAAATTTAAATTCCATTTAGGTTCTTGATAAGCCATAGTTACATATTTATTTACAGATATTATTTTGGAATAGAAAAACATCAATTAAAAATGATAATCCTTTCCATTTTAAAGAAAAAAAATAAACAAAATTGAAACACAGCTTACGTTTTTTTCATTCAAGAATAAAAATTTATAGTTTGAGTATATTGAGGCTATATATTTTTTAACTATAGTTGATGATACATCATTTCAAATCTTCATGTTTGGATATTTATTATCTCTCTCAATCAACAAAAACAAGAGTATCTAGTACACGAGCCTGTAGACTTTTAAACAAGGAAGAACTGTGGCGGAACTGCAGTTCATCCAGGACATATGGAAAAAAGTACGTGAAAAAAATGACTTAAGCCATTTTGGAATTCAGAAATATTTTATAATTTTCCTCATGCCATTTATTTGAGGTATACTAATGCGAAACTTTGACAGAAGTGTTTGATATCCACTGTGGCTTACTTTAAACAATACAGCAACTAGACAGTTTTATTCATACCACTCATGCATGAGGACTCGACTCTTGTAAATAGAAGAATATCTTGTGTGCACCGAGTTGAAATTTCTCAGAAACAAAATGGAGCCACACAGTGTTGAACCCAAGCCACAGACTAGGGAATCGGAAATCTCATTCCCATCGCATTCGTATGTTAGAGTACACGATGAAAAATAATCTTAATATCAACAAACAAATAGTTTGAAATTTAGACATAACTTGTACTTCCGTCATCATGCTTTTTTTTTCATTCAGACAAATGCTGAATATAGCTTCGAATATCACTCAGTTTCCAAGTTGATACTATGCGATATAGAAAGTACTTTAAATCTTCTTTGATAGTTATAAATTCTGCCTAAAAATGAGCATTAACTACCATTTATCTTATAGACCATAACGCAATTTTTCTTTTAGTGAAAATTCCTCTGCAAGACATAATGCATTCACCAATACTGCGAACAGGATATATATCTCAAACTCATTACTCAAAATTTTATAAAGGGTCTTTAAAGCATGCTATCTAAGAGAATATGAGCATTGTATGTGCCCGTTTTTAGAGACCAGTTAATTGAATGGCATCACAACATACGAATGTCATGTCATGGTGTCATATTTAACATAATTACATAGCATTCTCTCACTTTTAACAATGATGAAAAGTGTTTCTCTCAAATACAACGATGTGAGAAACGTGCAAGCTGTCCCATAAGTTTTTTGATTGGGCATTCTCTAATAAGGCAACGATTTTTGCGTTAAATTTTCCTATAATTAAAAGTTCTTTGCTGGTCCTAGTAATAAGCTTGAAAAAATTTTAGGATGAAATATGATTGATTTGTAATTTGAGCGTTTTGAATCAGCTTTCTACAATACAATATCTCTTTTAAAATAATTCCAAAAACTATTTGGACAGGAGAATTCTATTTAATTTCTAGTTTATCAATGTTGCTTGCAATGGCAACATGATAGACATGTATGCCACATTCAAGAATGAATCAAATGAGAGCAATGTATACATTTCAAAGGGCGACATTTTAATGTCACTTAACGTTGATTCCATGGAAAATATTATTGTCAATAACATATAATGATAATATGTCAGTGATTCATAAAACCCATGTTAGAATAATGATGATAAAAACTATATAAAAGAATGTTTAACTAAGAGTGAATAATATCAATAACATTTCCGCGTAGAACAATTATAGAAACTAATTTTTATGTTGTAATGCAAATACATTCTTAAAAATTTATAAACATCTACCGTAAAATGTAAAGAAAGAGCACATATAAACTATTTTATTATTTAATTAATCTGAATTTAACTTTTTAGTAGTAATTTAAATAATGATTCGATTTTAGATTTTTTCTATAGCTATAGCAAAGTTCTACCTAATGAGAGCGAATTGTAATGTCAGAAAATTCCCGGTATTTTGAATTTCTAATTAACGATAAAATGTTATTTTCTGAATGTTTAATTGAAATATATTTTAATATATATTTCAAAAAATAATATCAATTATTTTAAGAGCTTAGTGAAAGATTCTTTAACATACATTCATATGAAAAAATAAATATAATTGTTTTTACTGAACAATTACTATGTTACAGAAATTTTAATCAAAAAAAAAGTTTGAAGATGTGAAAGTTTATTATGAAATTTATTTTTTTATTACAAAGTAAAATAAAATTTATATACTTTCTACACCTTCCATTCTATTCAAAATACCCCATTTGTTATAAGAAATACGTATAGAAGTTTAGTGTTCCTTAAGGTATATTAACAATTACTCACAATTCCACATTTTTTGCATAACATATTTCTGACATTTTGTTGTAAGAAATTACTGATTCAAAAGAGCTTTAGAAAATTAAAGCTAGAAACTGAAAACTTAATGCAAGATTTCCAGATATCATATTTGATACTTCCTCTTCATTGAATTTCTGAAATTATTAATTATTAATTTTTTTCTAAATTAAATCTGTTATACTGTAACGTCTTCCATCGAGTATCATCAAATATTTTTTTCAAGATTGCAATATTTTAAAGTGTAGGAAATGTTTTCCACTTACATAGAAACAGTTAACTTAAAATTTTAAATAACGAAGAAAGAATTTAATATTTTTCAAATGTAATGAAAATTAAATTAACTGTAATAGTAAAAAATATTTAATTAATGATTGATATACGGAATATATTAAAATTTTTAAAACATAGGAAAAATTAATTTGAAATATTCAATTATAATTATCTTTTTTTTAAAAAAAAGTAGTTGTTAATAACAAAGATTTAATTTATAAAATAAATATTCACCTTACTAATAATGATTAGATTAAAATAGTATGATTTAAATATATATTCTAATTCAATAACTATGTTGAATTTTTCTGCTATTAAGATTTACAAGTTTTAAAATATCTACTGTCATCAGAATAATCTTATTGTAAGATTTAAAGAAGCTAATTTACAAATTTTAATCAAAGTATGAATTAACGTATGTCAAACTGGATAAATAATTCCATTTCCATTTTTATTACCGTTACACAAAAAAAATCAGCAAACTGTAGAAAAAATCTTTTCCTGAAGTTTATTTATTTATTATTATTTGAAAATTTCAGGAAAAAACTATAAAATTTTAAATTTTAACATTACTTTAAATGTATATCATACGATACATTTCTAGAAATATATTTGAATAAGTTTGTAGTAAAACATACATTAAGAATCCTTTTATTGAAAAAAGGAAGGTATAAAATTACAAAATCCATCATTGCTTCTGATAACATATCATGTTTTCTCATACTTAATACAATTTTGAAAATCGATTAACATTTACTACTTTTTAAAATTATGATATCCAGCAGTAGCGAGACACACAAAACTCAAATTATTGTATCATATTTTGATACATAAAAGACTCAAATATAGATTTTAAATCAAAATTAAATTAAACTATCAAAGTTAGGACATAACCAAAATAAAGTGCCTACATATTCAAAACGGTTTAAAATATTTTTTTCCGAATTTTCAAACAGATAACATTTTGAATTAAAACAAAATATGATGAATCTCAAAGATTATTTGTATTCATTATAAAATAAGTAATTTAAAAAATAATCGATCAATTGTTTTGACATGGAGTTTTTTTAAGCAAATTCTTTCAATGAAGACCAGTTCCGAAAATAAAAATATCTTAAATGCAATAAGAACTTTTTTATTTGAATAAGATGTCAAAGCAATTAATGAATTTACAACTCACTCAAAAACATTTCTTTAATTTTCTGATCATTTCTTCTTCTTTCAAAGAAAGTTTTTTTAAGCAATGTCAAATGTTTTCTTCTTGTTAAATTAATGTATTATTCAAATTAAACTGTTTTGGTGAGCTCTAATTTAATTAATGATAAAAAATCTTTTGAATGCTTCAATAATTGGTTTAAATTATAATCTAATAAAATTTACAATAAACTTTTATAAGAAAAAGCGAACACTTTAATCATATTTTACATACACAATTCCTTAATAATATTTTATTTTTTAATACGAAGATTAGAGAATATATAAGCAATTAAAATTAAATAGTACTGATTATATTGAAGATAAATGTCATTAACTTACAGCCTAAAATTATCAGTTGTTAATTAATAATATATATTTTTAAGACTCGTCTCATATTAGAGCAATAGAGATGAACAATGGGACAATAAATTAGTACACAAAATTTATATACATTTGGAACAATCTGTATATTTGGTACTAAGCTTGTATATCTATTTCTTTCTAGCTATCTATATGTATACACCATTAAACTGGGTAAATATAATAAATTATTGAAATTTTATCACTTATAGGTAATATATATATATATATATATATATATATATATATATATATATATATATATAAAAGAAAATATGAAAAATATGAAATTGGAAAAACAGTGATATATAAATAAGATAAAACATGATAAATATGGAAAAGCACTGAAATATATGAAACAGATGAAAATAAGAAAACATAGGGGCCACGTCTTCATCAGGAGGGAGATGGCCAGCTATGCTAAAAGAAAGAACACTCTTTTCTGACATGCTCGAAGGACAAATGTCTAAAGATCTTCGAGCAATTCCCCCAAAGAGTGTTCGTATTCAAAGAACCTAGGTTAAAACATTTGAATAGATATAAATGCAGAAAATTAGAACTACCTATAAATTAAACACAAATGCAATTAGAGATACTCATATAAATGAAACATACATACAGTAAAAAATTTAAATACATAAAGCCAAAGTCAGCAAATCAGATGGGATTTATACATGAAAATAGTATGAAAGTTGCCAAAAGTAATTTTAAAATTATAGTAAAGAAGTGTTGCCAGTTGTAATTAGATTAAATTTAAAATATAAATGTAGGTGTTTTAAGGATTCTTGTAATCACTTCAATGCTTGGGTGGCCCTTATGTAGTTATAAAAACTACGCATTACTTCAATCTTACAAGCGATTCCCTACTTCCTACATATTTTAAAATAAAATTAATTGGAATATTATTATTTTTAAGTGATCTATCAGTTGTTTAATTGGAGATTATATATATATATATATATATATATATATATATATATATATATATATATATATATATATATATATATATATATATATATATATATATATATATATATATATATATATAATCTCCAAGTAGTAAAGGGAAACGTGATGAATTCCAATTATTTTTTAAAGAAATTATATGTTAATTGAAAAAAATATTATATTAAAAATATTTTAAATATATTGTTCTTAAAAATTAGAGAATCAAAATTATGACTTAGAAACAAATTTTAAAATGATATTTCAATTAAAAAAAACAAATGTTGGTGTTCCATTTTTTTCTCCCATTTCAATAGATATCTTATGATATTTATTTGATAATAATATAAACATAATTTATTTATCTGGAGAAAAAAAAATATTGAAAACACAAAAGGATCAAAATTGCTAAAGCTGAAATTAAACCTTGTTCAGTATTTTAGTTCAGCCTATATTTTATATACATCTAAGCGAAATAAAATTTCAAATTAAATAATAACTAATATAGAAGATTTTTTTATATTGTTAAGTAGAAGAACTATATAAATTATAAAGTTTAGATCATTAGAACTTAAAATAAATAGTTCCATCTCATAAGGAATTAAACATATATTCTGAAAAACGTATTTATTGATATTTACTTTTTAGTTTATCAATTCAAATTCAATAGATTGTTATGATGTCTGAAGTTAGATAATTTGTTATAATTTGTGAATTTGTGATGTCATGCCGATGACATTTTGCATTGTACCCCTTCAATCGCATAATGGATGTTACACATGAACCTCATCTTGTTACTCAGTTACACAGATTTTATAATACCAATTGTTCTTATCAAATTTAGAAATTACTAAATTTTTCTATAACAATAGATTATAACTTTAAAAATAATTTGATATAAAAAGTTTATGTCTTCTAATGCCTTTTCATGAATGAAATGTAATTTTTTTGTTAAGAAGGAAGCATGTTAATCATGTCATAGACAGCGAGAAATATTCTTAATTCCATACTAACGAAATATATTTTCCATTACTTAATTAAAAAAACCAAAATTCAAACTTTAAAATTTCTGTTTTTCATCATTTTATATCAAACATGTAAAATATATGCTAAGTAGAAACATAAATGTACATAAAATCTAGAAAATTCAAAATGATTTAATGGATATTTTTAAATACATCATGCTGAAGTATTGTATATTAAATTTGTACTAAATACATAAAATATTAACATGTAATTAATCTCTTCTATAAAATATTTTATTTGAGATGTATGTAATATATATTCCCTTGAAAAAATATTATATATCATGTTAACAGGCAAATATTAACCAAATTTGTAAGATATTTAGAATGTTTCAGTATTGTGAGAGTTTAGCATTAACAGATGCAATGACGTTTATACAAATGTGTACTTTTCGACTATGTTTAACTATTTATGTAATTTCAAAATTTCCATTATATAGTTTCAAATTCTAAAGATATTTGTTGAAATAAACATTGCTTGAAATTTGTAAGATATAAACTATAATGATACGTTTTTAAGTTTTGATTTATACGTGTTAGAAGCTTATAATTGATGCATGAGTTATATAAAGTACTTATACGTACTTTTTTATGTATAATGTAATTATAAAGTTAAAATACGAGAAATATACTAATAATTTGAATATTATGATTTCTAAACAAAGGTAAAAAAAAGAATGCTACATCAAAAAATATATTCACCAATCAAATATTCAATAAAAAATTTAATTTAATTCATTTTATTAAGAATAATTCATGAAAGCTTAATAAGCGACTTGAAAAAACCAGAAAGTTATTAATGTACTAACATTTAACTTTAATTAATATATGAGGAATTGTTATTACGAATAAAATATGTTTTGACATTGCTTATAATCACGAATAAATATATTTATTAATGCTGAAATAAGATCAAACACTTAAACATTAAAAAAAATTGGAATTTTAGGGAAACTTGGTTCATAAATACCTTTTAAAGTCCAACAAGTGTACACAAAATCCAAATAGTTTATACCTATGTCTATTCAACCCAGTGCAATTTTCCTCTCCAAATTGTGGTCAACCGAAAAGTAAGACTGTCATGAATTTTAATTTCTCAAAAGAAATGGGCCTATGATAGTCATTTACATTGATAGTGGAGTATACTTCAGGATACAAATGTATGTAGAAACGCATAATCTATTCTCAACTGAACAAATTGGAAAAGATTAAATTTTGGATAGTCAGCCAATAAAAATTTGTCCAATCATTGCGAACATTGTGTCAACACACCACAGATCGTTAAAATGATTTGTACACAATTATATCAGACTATTATTATATCATACTATGATATTTTAAAAAAAGAATGATAGGAATTGTTTTTAAAACAATTTTCGCAGTATTGTGCATTTAGAAATTTCCTTTATTGCAATGTTTATTTCTTTAACAAGCATTATGAGTACATATTAATTGTAATTAGAGGATTAAATTAAAACATGAATTTCCAGAGACATTTAAGTTTATAAATTTTCATGGCGCATTGTACTCTAAATATGTGAAATCCAGTCTAAAAATATGAGAAAATGATGTGTTCCCCATATAAGTATATTCTATGAAGTTATAAAAACAGAAATTCTTCGTAAAATGAAAATTATATACTTAAAAATAAGGAAACAAATTAAAATAAGTACTGCTTTTCTTAAATGTGGTATATGCTAATTATAAGTGTAAATTTAAGAAAATTTAATTTTTAATAAAACAATTGTTTCATTTTTTAAAGAAATGTTACAAGGATTTTTATTCATATAACAAAACAATTAAAATGTAAATATTTGATCAATTTGCTTGAATTTATTGTAACATCATTAAATTCTACAAAACTCATAATTCCAGAATAAATACAAAGTTTTAGCACGAAATTTATTATTGTAAAGATAAATTTGAAGATAATTACACTATTACATAGTAAAACCTTTAAATTAAAAAATATATATTTTTAAACTATAATGTAGTACTTTGGTATCTCATTTCTGTCAAACGTTTTGCAACATTCGAAAATTAATGACATGTCACCTTTTGTTTCAAAGAGATTTTTTCAACACACACTTTTACAGATATTTCGTACTTAGGAAAAAGGAAATTGAATTTTCAGACCCTAAAGGGAATCTATTTTATATTTTCGCCAGCGGAAAATGATATAAACAATTTATTATACCAGTTTGAACTAAGAAGAAAAGCCAAAAAAAAAAAAAAAGTCTAACACGATGTACAGCAGATGGCTCAACCTGTATGGAAAAAATTTAAATGTTTTAACACTTTCAAAATGTATCTTGAATTTGAGATAAAAATATTTATTTTCTAAAAATTATTGAACTTAGAAAATAATTAATAGTATGGAAAAAATTTAAAACAGGCACACTTAAGGTATAAAACTTCCAAATTAAAATTGTATATTAATATAAATTGTTTAATTAGGAGTAAAATACAAATTTATTTTTGGGCATTTATATAATATTTCTAATGCTAATCTTTGAATTTCTTGTATATTAAATGAGTAAACAAACTACACGAGATTCTTGTCATTAATAAAAACAAGCAAAGATAAAACAGTGTACATTTAATTAAGTAATTTTCCCTAAATAATGCATTAGATAGTTATTATCCAATTTTTTATTCACATTTTACTTATTATAGTTGGGGTCTAGGGAATTTTCAACAACTTTAAATGTTATTTTAAAATTCTTAATATTTATTAATATAATTTGATTTATACAACAAAATATCTGAATTATTGAACACAATTGTAAATAGGAATACTGATTATTCTCCGAGCAATATTATAAAAGGATTACTTCTGAGCTTTGGTTTTCAAATATCAATAAATTTTTAACTTACAAGGGTTTATTTTATAAGCTTGCAAAGATATATCTTGGTGTCATATTTATCTATATTTTTAATACCATATTCAATGAGTGGGAAAAATGTTTTCTTTAATTAATTGCCAAGCCAAGCATTAATCTGTACATACTATATTTTTATTAATGAAATTTTATACGTATGTAGATTTTTCAATGATATCAAATCTAACAATTAATCATAAAGTAATTTTGCATACTTTATTGAAAGCAGTTAGTTTTCCAAAATTTCCTATACTTAATTCTTGTGTGTTCTGTTTTATTTTGAATTCAATAATATTTTTCATACATAAATAATTCAATAATATTTTTCATACATACATACATACACGCATATATATATATATATATATATATATATATATATATATATATATAAAAATATATATATATATATATATATATATAGTATAATGAGACATAAAAGGCAATTTGATTTTTTTTATTTTGATGAGTCTTAATGCGTCTGATATAATTATAAAAGTAAAAGGAACACTTTTGTGAGTTTCAAACTGATGTTTGCTAAACTTCAACGTGTTATTAAACTTTAACGTTTATGCACTTTGAACTATAGATAGTGTTGAACATCGCCAATTTTATATGCAGAAGAATGTGTTATAAAAATGGGGTAAAATATGTTTGTTAATTAGATGTTTGAATTTCATGTAAGAAGTGTAGTTTCTACACTACTATAGAAATAAAAAAATGAGCAATTTCTGAATTGCATACAAGCATAACCTCTATACAATACAACAAAAATTTTTATGGGATTATAAAAGTGACATAGAAATATATTCATTCAAATATATCAAATGCATTTAATATCATATTTTAGAAAAAAAATATTTAAAGATATATAATATTACAAATATATATATATATATATTTAACCATTTTATATTCATCATATAAAAATAAAACATCTATAATTAAAAAGATAAAATTAGTAACTAAATTAGAATATTATTAATCGAAGAATTCCTCAATTTAAAGTTATTTCTTAAGATCAAAACTTGCTGAAAATATAATTTAACTGAAAATATTATTAAGCAACATGTATAAAAATGTAACACTACTTAGAGATATTTGTAAAACCTCACACATCATCTAGTACATAAAATTTGGAATATAAATTTTTAAAACATCAATATTTTTAAGTAGTGCAATTGATAAAATTTATTTCACTGTTTTCAACAAGGATTACATGGCATCATTAAACACAACAAAATTCCAAATCTTGTGTATTAAGATTGATGTACAAAAAATTCAATTCAATACAAATATATGTGATTATTGCTATTTTTTCAGCTGGAATCCCATTATTTTCCAAAAGGCAATCAACTTCTCAGAAGTCATAGACATAAACGATTATGAATGCGAATTCCTACATCCATAGAAATGAAAAAGGGTGACGCCGAATTCCATCTCTTTTATACGCGAATTCAAGACACTTTTTTTCCATCCTTCTTATCGATTGATCTCTTCTATATATTATTTACAACTTCAGTATTATATTGGCTGTCTATATGTCCTCAGGACTGCCCAACGAAGGAAATATTATAAAGAAAAAAATTATTTTTTATAAAAAGATGGCTCATCGCCATTTTCTTGACTTTCATTTACAAAATTAATGCAATAATACCTTTCAACTTTCTTCTTAGAATAAATTTATTGTTTTTCTTTAATATAGTAATAGCTTCATAAAATAATTTACAAAAAAATATTTTATGTATTATAAATTAATGTAATTTTAAAATTTGAATATACAGTTCATAAGGAGAGTAATGCTAAAATCTTGATATTGAACTAAAACTAATATTAAAGTTTATTTCAAATGAAAATTTATAAAGGTTATTTGAAATAATTATTTTTGTTACTTTTCATTAACAAACTAATTTATTTTATTAATCTTTGAATGTAGAATGTGACTTATAATATAAAAATGTGTTTATATTTACTTATAAATTAATCTGAACAAGAAATTGTAAGAAAAGGAGGATGAGAATCTGATCGCAATATTTCGATAATCAAAGTATATTAAATTATGATTATTATGTTTAATAATAAAACAATATTTTCAAAAACAGTTAATTTCTGTAATAATGATCCCGTGCCCATCTTTTTGTAAATATGTTGTTGGATTTGAAAGTAATCCATTTTTACAAAGTCTTATTTTCTCTAGATGCAGCACTAAATAGATAATTCTGTGCAAGCATTAAAGAAAATTCTAATCAATAAATGAAAATAAAAATACATAACATTATAAAAAATTGTAATATAGAAACCCAGTCAAATGCAATGTGTTTTTTAACAAAATAAAAAAAACCTATAAAAATGCTGAATTATTCTGTAAATTCATTTGTATATATTTATATATTCTTTCAAATATTTGTTTCACAACATTTTTAACATCTGGTTTTCAAAAATTATTGATAAGATTTCTTTCTTTCAATAGTCAAAAATATATTTCCAGTAACCAAGTCATCAATAATCAAAATTCATATAAAACTTTGTTAAAAAAAAATCACATTTCAAATTGAAATATATAGTGAAGTACATTTTCTAAAAGTACAATTATTTTGACTCAATAAATTTGAATCTTTTTTTAATTTCATTTGACAAATGTAATAAATATACGTTAACATAATATAAATTCTCTTGAATTTACATACGCGTTTTCCATGTTTTATTTCTATTCCTTTATCTTTTAATTGTCCAATTTATTGTTGAAATAAGTTTCCTTTAATAGAAATAAGTAAAGAATAAATTTAATTTCAATGATCATGACTACAAAATAATGAAATTTAGAAAAGTTTGAAAAGTATTTTAGCTCCAAATTGTTTTACAGCATATTTTCCTATTGCAAGCATTTCATAAATCTAGAAAAACTTAATTTGAAATTCTTCTCGAATATAAACGTTATCATTCTTAACAACTTAAAGTATCTCTTTTCAACAGCAAATGAGTCAGTAGACTGTCTCTCGTCATTACTATTTTCCTCCAATTAGCAATTAAAATATCTTAATGTGTTTCTGCATTCGGGCTTACTAAGATGTAATTTCCCCATTAACTGCTTGCAACGCCATATTTAACATTTAACTGATGGCTTCTTCTGTGTGACTTCCAAATTAAATGGCATGAGAATTTTGTTATGACATTTATTGGCCGCTTAAAATTTATATGGCAATGACTTTGATAAGAAAATCAAATGATCCAAATAAAGTAATGAGGTTGCCATAATCTTCGTTTCAGTAATGATTGGAAAATCCATCTTAAAAGAGCGTAAAGTCATTCATATTAAATAACAAGTAATCACATACAAACATGGTAATACAGCAGAAGTCGAAGTTAAAAAGTATGAATTTTCGAATAATGATTTTATGGGTCATTATCTTGTAAAACGGTAAAGTTTCTTTGAATAGAAATTTTTATTCCATTTTTGTCATTCTTCGATATCTAAATTATTTAAAGCACATTTAAGTAAGTGCAATACTATTTAATGTCTTTTGTATACGAATAGTATCAAGATTTCTTTGTCTAAAACATTCTGAAAACCACGATGAATCTAATTTATCATAATATATATCCTCAGAAAAATCTTCTGAGGCATTTTATTGTGAAAAATCCAGAAAATTTTGCTCGCGTTTAAAATTTCCTAATATTTAGTTAATGCACCAATGCACTTATTCGACTCGTTATTATTTATAGAATTTGATTAAGAAATTTAATTGACTACATTTACTTGCAACATTTTGTTTACGATATAGGTTAGATACCAGGGTAGCGAAATAGTAAAACTATTGTTAAATAACTTCAACAAAGTTTGGAAGGATTTGATTTCATTGTTTTGTAATAAAAATTGTTGTATATTTTTTCAAATTTACAAAATACTGCACTATATTTTTTATAAAATCATTTGTTTCATATTTCAATCTTTGATATTTGAATTTGATGTATAAGAAGCATTCGTCTTAATTTCAATAATTTAAGAAAGGAAATGATTTTTCAATTTATTATATTTTAGAAGTTCAATTAAATTTTCCATTCAATAAAAAGTGAATCCAAATTTAATCTATATTTTTAATACTAATTGCCGAAAATTAAACGCAAATTTAATCTTTTCTGAGTATTCATTATTTTTGAAATACGAACTTAGAATTGAGTGCATTAAAACAATTATATTTACATGTTAATTGTGCATTATTTAATGAAAGTGTAGAATTGTTACAAATACATTAATTTTATAATCAAATTTAGAAAAAATGGTTCCAGTAAATTTTTATAATGCAATCTCATGAAAATACATGTTAAAACATTATTTTTAAATTTGAGCCTTAAATATATTGGTTACATAAAGACAAAATGCTAAATTTTATTTTGAAACTTAAGTACTTTAATATTCCTCTATCAAGGAGGAAAAATACTTTAAAGATACTTCAGAACTAGTACATACCCCAGAAAAGTCCTTTTATTCTCTCATTCTCATTTTGAGAGAACAATGACAAACATACATGCACAAAATTACTTTGAATAGAGTAAATAAATTGAAAGTTTCATGAAAGTTTTTCGCAATATTTTATTCTCTAATTAAATACTTTAATCTAATAACTTAAGTACTCTCTTTTCCTTAAGAGCGAAATTTGAATAGAAATCAATGCTGAGTTAGCATATTTATTTTGGAGATTAGAAAAGGGATATAAATTGTGATTAAATACTTAAATATCGTTTTGAAAAAAGCTAAAACCTGAAACACCTTTTTAATTTTCGTTTGAATTTTATTTTTTTTCTGTTGTTTCTTAATTATTGGTAGGATTATTACAATGCACAGGCAATATTTATAAAATAACAGTCTATACAGCCTACTTTTGCTATATTCATATCTCACTTGTTCATTTGCATTTTCATTTACCTTAAACTCCTATATACTTTATTCAAAACTACTCATTTGAATATTTAATTGTTGCTTAACAAAATTTACCGATTTTTATTATCTTAATTGTTAAAATTAAGCATTACAATGTAAATTTAATGTATTGAATAAAAAGATAAAAAAAAGTAAAACATTATATTTTGTGTATAATTTGAAAATTTATATCCATAAATTTTAATCATGATTTTAGATAAATTACTTTTAATTTTAGATCTGTTGGCAAATATTGGAACAAATTTTTTCAAAAATCGTTAAACTTATTGAATTTTTAACACTTGTTTGAAAATTAAAAGCAATAATGTATAAGAAATTTTAACATTCAAATTCATCAATTTTTAAACATTTTACAAACTATATTTCGAAACTGACTTATTAATTTTTTTCTTAAAATTAAGCTTAAATTTGTATTATATTACTCTTAAAATCTTTAATCTTTATTTTAATGTAATATTTTTTATTTATAAAATAGGAAATTTCTTGACTTTTATAACACACATTATCAAAATTATGTTCATTAATTATTTTAAAAAATGGCATTTTAGACAATGACGTGCAATTTGTACTTTAAAAATTGATAACATTCCTTCTATTATATTCTCAAAATTGTAAAAGATATAAATTAATGAGCTTTATTAACGTAAAATATTTAGGATTCTCCTTTTATTTTTCATTTAAAATTGATTTTAGTTTTCTCTTTAATATTTCTCTATTTTCGATCAAGCAGGCATTCAAAAGAAAAAATGAAACGAATTTTAATTTATATATATATATATATATATATTTATAAAATTATCGATTGAAGACGCAAATCACTACCAATAACCCGTTATTTTCACAGAGGAACACATTTAAACTGTGTACAAATAAGATATGAAAATTTAGATTATTTTTTTAATTCTAAAAGTTTAATTGTACATAGGCTGTTTTCGAAGAATGCTATTTTTGCTCATGAATGGTGGTAAAAAATAGGCAATGTGCAAAAGAACTAGGCAACTTTGTAAAAACAATAAGATATTATTTTTAGTATGAGATGTTACATTTTTTTATTATTTTTAGGCTGTATTTGTTTTTCAGTACATTCAATTAAGAATACAAGCATTACCAACATTCAAGCAAATTAAAAATTTCAAATAATAAAACACTTTAAATAAATGTAACATTCATAATAAATAGGCATTTATTGCTAAACATTCTACGACAAAACATAAATTCATATCATATAAAATAAGAACTTTCTGCTATTATTAAATAAGAAATTTTCTTTTATTTAAGAATCGCATTATTTTTTCGACAGTGTTTGTAAATATAGAGGAAAAGTAGAAACAATGTGCTGCAGAAACGAAAATCCACCATGTCAATCTTCATTATTCATAATTGATTTTTTTGTATATTTTAAAATGTCTCTAAATTTATATTTTTCTAAATATTGCAAAATGTATTTTAAAAGTTTACATATACTGCTTACATTTTGTTTATTACTTTCAAATGTTTGACACAGAAGTGAATTTTCAAATATTACTAAAGAAAATATGATTAATATCTCAGAAATAAATTGGATCCAGCATCCTTCAAATCAAAAAAGTGAACAAAATGAAATATAATTCAAATTATTAAAGCAAAATCGTAAAATATATGTAAGTTTATTTGCATATAAATAATAAAAAAATATTTTCACATTTTTATCATATTATGAATTTCATCTTAAATAAAAAAAAGTACATGACCTGGTATTAAAAGTTAAGGAATTCAATTTCAAGTGATTCTCATGTGCTTTGAAATAATTCATTGCGATAAATTTCAATACATGAAATAATTAAATTGGGATTTTCTGTATATTTCATAAAGAAACTTCAATGATGGTTTCAAATTTAATTTTATCAACATTACTAAATATAAATATAATATAAAAATAATAACTAATTTCAAAAATAGTCTACTGAAAAAAATAACTAAAATATTATGCACTTTAAAATTAGTTAAAATAAATTCAAACTCTCTAAAAATAAGTGAAATTATATTTTAAATATAAATTCAATGGAATATTAATGAACTCTTTCAATTGTTTAAATAAAAATAATCACGTAAAATTGATAAGTATTACATTCAGATTGCTACAGTTAAGATTAAAAAATTATGTTTTGATAAAACGCATGTATTATGTTATTGTAAAATTTATTAATTTGTTTTATAATTCAATAAAATATGATATTCAAAATATATTTGTTTTAGGTAATTACATAATTATTACTTCTATATCAATTTTTAATTGATAAAAATATATAAATATAGTATTTTTGTGTTTGGAAATAAATAAAAATTCATAATGGATGAAAGACCAGTGGTTAAACCGCATACAATTATATATAAAAGCAATTTCACGATCCACATAGTTCTAATTCCACACTGCTTCTACCCAAAATTGAGCGAGCAGTGTATCTCATTGTTGGGCCAATATTAATGTAGATTGTCTCTTATAAAGAGAGCCGATGAGGCCAAAATTTGACAGGAGTTACTGGTCAAGATGAGGTGCCAGATATGACTGAGTTGATGCCCAACATCTTTGTCTTTGCTCAGATATATTGCAACAGATTTCAGTAGTACAACTGGTCACTACTTAGTACCAAGGATTTTCAATAAATGGTTGCGAAATTTATCCTCTCAATATAATAAGTACGTTAGACAACAAATATAGTTTTTGGTACATTTTCATTATTTACTTGCTTATGAACCTAAAGAAATATGACTTTCTTAAGAGGAAACAAATATATTTTAATATAGATATGATGATTTCAATTGCTACAGTTTTGTTTTAAATTAAATATATAAAAAACACATTGTTTTTTTTCTTTTACAAACATTGACTAAAGATTAATAAACTAAGTTAAAAAATAATAAAGCTAGTTGGAGCGAAATATGGCTTAGGGACAATTTTGTAGATTATGAAGAACATTCAGTTCATAAGTCACCAAGAGCAAAACAACTTCTGCATACAACAATATTTAATAGTGTTTGATTGAAAAAAGATGCTTTTGCATTATTTCTATGCAATGTAATATCGATTAGATTGCCAAGCAGTTTCCATCTGAAATAAACATTGGCGTTTACATAACTTTTGTTAATAAGTGATAATTATTTAATTTATAAAATATAATAAAGTGAATATAATAGTTTTTTTTCTAAATGTAATAATCTTTTTTCAGCAGTAATTTGAGATTTTTTTCATTTCCTTTATAGGAGTTACTGTCGGGAGTATAATGAAAATGTATCCAATCTCCTTAATTTACGTGGGAAAAGATTGATGATCTAAAATAATAATTTGATTTCATAAAGTACTATTAGAATAGTTGTGGAGCAAATATTTTACTTATATTGTTGTATGATTCTTGATTCTAGATTTAAGATTACAATAAAAATTTATTTAAAGATCATAAATAAAAGAATCAAGAAAAATCTATTAATCGGTTTTGTATGAAGTACCCTGTATACGTATAAACTACCAATTAGGTATGAAATACCAACGTCTTTTATCCGAGCTGGCAGCCGAATGGTTAGCGCTCTTGCCTTCGGTTCAACAGTTTGTGGGTTCGAATCCCACCTTGGGCATGGATGTTTGTAGTGGTTCGGAATCCACTTTAAACCGTAGGTCCCGGTCTAATTAGCCCTCGTGTGCAAAAAATGACCGTTGAGTGGTAAACAAACAAACAAACATCTTTTATATGTAGTTAAAATAACACATAAAATAATCAAGCTGTGATTTGAGAGAGATAAAATTTAATAAGAATAATTTTGATTAATCTTTTGGAATCTCTCTCTCTGATGAAAGAAGACGTACATGACATATAATCTAATTAACAAAACTCAGACACTATTATAAGACAGTCCTATGGAGCTAAGACGTACAGCGCTAATATCTGTTTCATTGAACAATAACTTTAAGTTGAGAAGCAAATGTCTCGGTTTGGTGACCAACCTAAGCACAACCCCAAATATTAATTTCTCAAGGAAATATGGTACTCAGATTTATTGATCCATTGATAGGATGAAATGCTTACTTATATATTCAGTAAATATGTCAATTTAAAATACAAAAGTAAGCCGAAAAGATATTTTAGAATCAAGTAAAATATTGGGTTTATTAAATTCCTTTGTCTCTTAGTGAACAGAATAAATATATTACTGAGAATATTTTCATTGTTTTTATTCAGTCAAGAATTTCATACGTGCTCTCAAATGATAAGTTTTCAAACTTTGTAAGTTTTATTGCTTGGAATTTTCATTTTAATATCTTAAATAATTAAAAATTATTCAAAGTGTACCGATAATTTTATTGTAACAATTTATATTTGCGCACAAAATATTTTAAAAGCAATATCAGAAGTGTTACTATAAATAAAAATATTTAAATATTTAGGAAACCTAATGTCAGTATATGAGAGCATAAATGCTGCGTTTTAGGTCTATTACGTATTTTTTTCAGTACATACAATTATATAAAGAAACATTATCAACATTCAAGCAAATTCAAAATTTTAAATTATAAACCACTTTAAGAACTGTAACATTCATAATAAAAATGCATGTATTGCTAAATTTTATACACATAACATTAATTCATATGATATAAAATAAGAACTTCCTGTAATTACATAAATAAGAAATTTCTCTTCTATTTCAGCTTAAAAATTGTGTTATTTTTCAGACACTGTTTGTAAATATGGAGAAAAAAGTAGCAATAATATGCTGCAGAAATAAGAATCCGCCATGTCAATCTTTATTATTCATAATTGATTTTTTGTATAATTTAAAATGTTTCTAAATTTATTATTTCCTAAATATTGCAAAATGTAATCTAAAAGTTTACTTATATTGCTTATATTCTGTTTCCTACTTTAAAATGTTAAACACAGCAGCGAATGTTCAAATATTACTCAGGAAAAATTTAATTAATATCTCAGCAATAAATTAGATTCAGCATCCTTCAAATCAAAAAAAGTGAATAAAATAAAATGTAATTCAAATTAGAAAAACAAAATCGGAAAATGTATGTAAGTTTATTTTACATATAAATAATAAAAAATACACATTCTCTTTTTATCATATTATGAATTCCATCTTAAATTAAAAAAAAAAAATACACCACTTGGTATTAAAATCCAAGGAATTCAATTTTAAGTAATGCACATGTGCTTTGAAACAATTCAGTGGGATAAATTTCAACCCATAAAATAATTAAATTGGAATTTTCTGTATATTTCATAACAAAACTTCAGTGATGGTTTGAAATTTAATTTTATAAACATTATGAAATATAAAAATAATCACGAATTTCAAAAATAGCCTACTGAAAAAATTAATAAATATCATATATTTTAAAATTAGATAAATTCATACTCTATAATAATAAGCGAAATTATATTTTAAATATAAAAGCAATAGACGATATATAAATTGTTTCAATTGTTTAAATAAAAATAATCACGTAAACTTGATTAGTATTACATTCAGATTGCTATAGTAATGATTTTAAAAATTTATCTTTTGAAAAAAAAGCATATATTGTAATATTGGAAAATGTGTCAATGTAGTTTATATTTCAATAAGATGTGATATTCAAAACATATCTGTTTTAGGTAATTTCATATTCATTATTTCTATATCAATTTTTAATTGATAAAAATGGATAAATATCATAACTTATATTTGGAAATAAATAAAGATTCATAATGGATGAAAGACCGATGCGTAAATGCAAGCGATCACATATAAAAAAATTACACGATCCACATGCTTCTAATTCTACACTGCTTTCAGCCCAGAATTGAGCGAGCAGAGTACCGCAATGTTGGCCCAACATCAATGTAAATTGTCACTTATAAGGAGAGCCGATGAGGCAAAAATTTGATGGCAGCTACTACCCAAGCCGGGGTGCCAGGTATGACTGAGGTGATGCCCAACACCTTTGTCTTTGCTCAGGTATATTGCAACAAATTTCATTAGTAAAGCTGATCACTACTTTTTTGTGCCAAAGATTTCCACGTACTTCTCAGTAAATGGTTGTGAAATTTATTCTCTCAATATAATAAGTGTCGTTATACTACAAATGCAGAGAGAGTTTCTGGTATTCTTCATTATATACTCGCTTATGAACCCAGAGAAATATGATTTTCTTACGAAGAAACAAAATGTTTTGATATAGATATGATTATTTTAATTGCTACAGTTTTGTGTTAAATTAAATACATAAAAATCACATTGTTTTTTTTTTTTTTTTTTTTTTTTAAATTGATAAACAAAGTTAAAAAATAATAACGCTTGTTGGAGCAAAAGATGGCTTAGGGATAATTTTGTAGTTTATAAAGAACATTCAGTTCACAAGTCGTCAAGAGCAAAACAGCATTTGCATACATCAATATTTAATAGTGTTTCATTGAAAAAAGTTGCTATTGCATTCTACCTATGCAATGGATCATAGATTCAATTGCCAAGCAGTTTCTACCTGAAATACATATTGGCGTTTACTTAAGTTTTGCTAATAAGTGATAATTATTTAGTTTATAAAATATAATAAAATAAATATTATTTTATAAATTTATAAATATTTTTAAACAAAGCAAGTAGCAAATGGAATATTTGAGACAATAATTTGAGAGTTTTGTCTTTCCTTGTATGGGAACTATAATCGAAAAGTAAACAATTTTATTCCAGAACCTATGAAAAAATTGATGATCCAAAGTAACAATTTGATTTGATAAAGAGTCCATTATTAATATAGTTGTCTAGAAAATATTTTACTGATACTGTTAAATGATTGATGATTCTGGATTTATGATTGCAATAAAATTTATTTAAAGATCATAAATAATAAAATCAAGAATTTTTATGAGTGTTAAAGGAAATAACAACGCCAATATCTTTTTACTTAAACAATAAATTTAAGTAATAATTTCAGAAATATACGTTTTAATTTGATGATGAAAGTATATTTTCTATTTAAAGCCTATAGGTGTTTATATTCTAAATGTTTTTAACAATTTGTTTGTTTTCCATTTATATTTTCAGTCCATTTTATTTAATTTCAATTCATTAGTATTCTACAATTGTTCATCATGGGATGTTTAATTGACTGTTTGAAAGAGAATTTCAAATTCAATATTATTTTCTGCATGCAGAATTTTGTCAGCTTTTTTAAGTTTCCACTGGCAAATCGAAACAGGAACACAATATATAGATTGAATTACAATTTGATTACAAACGTATATTTAACTAAGTAAATGTGTTTCTCTAATTCAATTCAAGCTTTAATCCTATGAAAAAAGGAAATATTTAGGATGATATAGAAAGAGGTACGTATTATTTTTTTGATTTTAAAATAGTGTTGCCATTTTAATTACTTAGAAACATTATTGTTATTTTATTCAGAGATTTTTACAAATAATGAGCTTATGTTCTACTCGAAAGAAAACTAATATTTTCATGCATAATTAATTTAATATTTTACATGCTAAATTCAGAATAATTGTAAAAAAACTACATTATTTTTTATTCAAATTATACATAACATATTCACAAAATCAATACAAATTAAATTTGGCAACAATCTCAGATATTAAAGCTTATTTTTTTTCTTTTCAAAGAATCTAAATCTATTTTCAAATTATCCAAACATAAAAACATGTTGCACCATTATTCATCACAACTAATTCATATAAAATTGATTATTTTTTTCTATCTTCGTAATGAATAACTGTCGTTGAATTGTTATAGGCATTTCTTATTTGTTTTATTTTGAAAGTAAAATAATTAAAATTTCCTAGTCAACTTAATCTGTCAAAGTTGAAACATTTGCTTAAATTATCCATCAATAACGAACCTTTAAATTAATTATGAGGGAAACAAATGTTATTTTCTAGCTTCATGTCCCATAAAGTGCTTGCTAATCATATTACAATTACCAAGAGAGAACACACTAAAACTTCAGTAAAGCGGATAACAAGAAGACAATATTCGTTAAACCTACAGAAAATTGTCCTATCAAGCATTAAAGTCAGTTCCTTCGCACCAAAGTAAAGCTAATTAAATTTCTCATTATTTTCTTCTGCTGAAAGAAATATGATGCATTGCATAATTGGCAAGCTTTCAGAAAGTAAGCGCGATTAATTATAGTGATGTTTTTTTCTTAGACTGAAAATTTAGAATATTATGAATATTGCAAATGTTTACTTTAGAAAACTTCAAAAGGAATCAATTTCCAATTTGATAAAATTTTTAATAAATATATGATTTAATAATCAAGTTCATTATTTTATTTTATATTTTAAGGAAATACATTCATTTTTATAGGAATTCGTTCATTAATTTTTATCATCCAATGGAAATTATATCCGCAGAAATTATTTTTTAAATTAATATCAAATTATACTTAATATAACGAAGAAATTTTGTAAATTTTACCTTAATAAATGGATAACAGTTGAGATATGTTAGCTGTCATAAATATATACAATTGAATTAATTTTAAAAGAAAAAATATACTCAAATATTCTACAGGATGAAATGATGAATGCAATTGATAAGTTTAATTTTAGTTTCTATATTTATTTTTTTTTTCAAAATATTCGTGCATCAATAAGAAACACAAGTTCTTATTTATATAGGAATGTTTCTAGAAAAAATATTAATTTCAAATAGAGTTAGACATTTTGGAATTAATTTTAAAGTCCTTATTTTCATTCTTTTCTTAAAGATTTCAACATTTTTGATTTTGACAATTATTTATTTATTTTTAAAATATTCGTGTACCAATAAAAATGCTTAAATAAGAATATTTTTTAGAAAAATGTTAATTTTAAATAGACTTCAATATTTGTGAATTAATTTTGAAGTACTTATTTTCTTAACCTTTTCTTAAATTATTCTAAATTTTTGATTTTTAACAATTGACTTCATAAATTATACACTCTATTGGAAGTTTTAATTTTTTAATTTTATAAACAATGGAATATTCCTTTCATTTCATACATGATTGAATACTGATTTCATTTAAAATCATGCCATTCTTTTAGCGTAATAAAATCAATATGGAATTAAAAATATAAATAATGAAATTATTTATATTTTAATGCTAATTATTTTTTATATATAATGCTGAAAGAATATAAATTTATGTCCATCTCTATTAATAATTATTTTTCCTTCATTCGTTGTAGTGCAATTTGCAAATGGTTTCATTGTTTTTGATGATCATATCTATTGGTGATTAGCTGTAAATATAAATTTCCATTGTACAAATTATCGCAAATATTAACTATGAAATGCATTAGCGATTAATTGCATTATTTTCTGAACTATCTTAGAATTTAGAAAACAGATTCCTGAGATATTCAGAATATTCCAAAATACATCAAATGTCTTGTTTTCATATAATCATAATATAAAAATCATGCGAAAAGAAGTGAGCATACTTCATTTATTGCTTGTGTTATCAAGATTATCATAATTTGGTAGCGACAAATGTTTTAAGTAAGTAATAAAATCTTAATTATTTGTAAGAATCTGTCTATGTGAATCTTTAATACCACTTGAGAATACATATAAAATATTTGAATTTATAAAAACAATTACGGTAACTAAATATAATTCTTTTAACAATACATGCACATAGCAAAGTAATTCTATTTAAAATATATTTTAGTTTTATTAAAAGCAAAATAGTTAATAATATTTGTAACATTTTAAAATATAAAATATTTGCTCTATTCAAAAGCTCTTAGAATAAATTTAATACTTAACATGAATATTTTGATACCAAATGTATAACATTTTAAACTGTTTAAAAAGCAGCTAAAAATATTAACATATTTTCAATAACAAATAATAACTAATCATCTATTCACAATTGATTTCAGAATCTTTATTTTTTCATAATTTTCTAATTTCAAAATTAATTTTGTTTTAAAATTTAGGAAATTAATTATGATGTTGTTTTATTTTATGAATTTATTTAATTTTGAAACAATCGTTATTATTTTGTAGTATAATGAGCATTTTATGTTGTTAAACTTCGTTAGAATTTTAAGGTATTTAATCATGATAGAGGATAATGTTTAAAATTTAATGAGAATTTTTTTTTCAAAAAAAAATTGTGAATAAAAAAAAAGTTTGGTTTTTCTGACATTCATAGAATCAATTAAAATTGTATAATTAAGTGACAAAATTAATATGAAAGACGATATAATTAACTTTTAAAAATACACACAATTTTATAATAATATGGCATATATGTAGTAAAATCAAATTATATAATTTCGTTAACTTCTGTCATTGTATGTGTGATTTTTCAGCTTAATATCATAAAAACAAATTATGATTGTTCAGATTTTTATACAGCTTCGAATATCATTGATAAACATTTCACAACTATTGGAAAATAGCCTTTAAATTTTTGCTAAATTCATAAAACATAAATAATAAATTCTGTTTGTTTTTTTTTTTGTGATGAAGATGATTACCCCATTATAATTCTAGATCACTTATCACATATTGCTCAACATCGTTCATTTATATGAAGCAAAAAGTGTTAATTTTAAAGTACTGAAACGTAAGTTGTTATATTTTGTAACATAAATTGCAATTAAAAATTGGAAATTTAATATTGAGACTAAATACAAGCATTTGAAAAACTAATGTTATTCGATGTTATACAAAAAATTAATGTACTCAATAATATTATTGTGATTTCAACATCATGATGTATTCTTAAAAATAATTAAATTATTTATTAAATATCGAATTCCGATTCAATATTTAAAAACTATTCAGTATATTCGGAACTGTTGTTATTGTTGATGATTTCAAACTTCATCATCAATTAAATTTGTAGTAGTAATAATCATATTATTATTCAATATTCAATTTATATTTTAACAGTTCTTAGAGATTAATATTCAATTACTTCATAGATTAAATAAGGCTTCATGGATATTTATAAAAACAAAGAACTTTCATTTCATTTAAAAAAAAAGAAGTGGGGAATTAAAAAATGGCTTTGTCAACACTTTAATATTCATACAATATATAAAACAGAATTTCGAAGAGTCTCAACAGTCCAAATTTGTTTAAAATACATTTATGCAAAAGTTATAATATTCATTTAATGTTTTGAAATATTACTTAGCCATATAACTGATTGTTATTTGACAAAGAAAACTTAGTGTATTTTAAAACTATTTTAAATAAAAGTATTATGTAAACTTTGCATTATCTTATAAATAATAACTTTGAAAAATACAAAAGATCTAATACAAATTTTGCGTTTAAAATAGCTGGAATATTTAGATATTGAAAATATATTTGAAAACATAATAGAGTTGAAATGCTACACGAAGCACAATTGTTTATTATTTTATGAAAATTTCTAAAATATTGTTTAAAAGTACTATTTTTAATTCTTACACTGTATATTTAAATATTACACTTCCAATCGTTTTACGCTAAGAGTTGATATTTATTATGGCATTTGTGGTATATTATGAGATATATGAATAAATTTGGTTTCTTCATAATCATCAGAAAAATCTTAAAACTGTAACAAATACCACGAATGTAGAAAATCTTTCCTAAATACTTTCCTGCAAAATTCATAAGCGACTATGAAATTAATGGCAACAAATTGGGAATTAATATACATGCTAAGGAAAAGGTTTTACAAAGAGTTCTATTTGCTTATAAGTTATGTAATTTTAGCTCAAATATATTTTTAATAAAATTATAGGAATTTCTGTGCAAAAAATAAATAAATTCATTTATCTAAAGAATTTTTAATTATTTTACAGATCATTAAAGAAAAGTATATATATACATATATATATATACATATATATATATACATATATATATATATATATATATATATATATATATATATATATATATATATATATATATATATATATATATATATATATATAGATAGATAGATAGATAGATAGATAGATATATATTAAAGAGTTGCAAGTAACTTTACTATAATAAAATCTGAATTAATAATTAATATATTGATAAAATATAAATCAAATTTTTATATCCGAAGCAATGAAGCAATATTATGTTCAAATTAATTTATTTTCAATTATTGTTTTTCGATTTATTTCAATAGTCTGAAACAATATATGATTAGTAAACCTTCAGAATTGTATATGTAAAGATAAATTCAATTTGCTCTTTGAACTATGGATAAATACTCCATTTTCAACTTAATGAAATGAATTTATAAAATGCAAATTGTTGTTGAAATAAAATTTATATACATAAATATCCGATGTTAAATTATATATTTTATAATTCAAAATTTAAAAAAAATAATGTGAAATATAAAGTTGAATTATTTAAGATTAATTATATAACTGTCTATATATATAAATAAACCGGGTGAGACAAAAGTTCGTTGCAATTTTAAAAATTCATAAAAAAAAGAAGAAAGTGAGATAAAGAAGTGCGGTTTGCAAGAAAGGGCTCACAAAATAGGCGGATTTTTTTAGCAGCAAAAAGAATTTAGTTAAAAAAGTCACCTATAGATGGCGCTAAAATTTAGAGATTCAGCAGAATTATGCAAATTAATCTTGAGATAAAAGGCCGTGATACTCGAGAATTTCTCATTCGCTTTCAGAATGTTATCATTACCCGATCGAGCGTTGTTGGTGAAGTTGTTCTATTTGAACGGATAGTCAGCAACTATTGCGTTGCGAATATTTCGAACGACGAAAGGACTGAAGACGAAGAAAGGCCCCATATCGTGTCCTGGAATAGTCAAGCTTGTCAAGAGGTTCGAGGAAACTGGCTCTTTGGAGGATCGGCCACGCAGTGGAAGACCCTCGTTGGCGGAGAGCCGAATTACTGCGGTGGAAACCACAATGAATGATTTAGCGGCGTAATCGTCCATTGGGAGTAGCAGTGCTCGCGAAGCTGGAAGAATATTGGATGTGCCACAATCATCGATTCAATTTATCCTCCACGGGATATTGCATCTCTATCCCTACAAACTGCAGTCACTGCAGGAGTTACAACCAGGAGACACAGCTATGCGGGAATCACTTGCCGAGTGAGCCATGGCAAGAATCGAAAACAACCCTCAGTGGTTGTTCAACGTTTTCTGGACGGATGAGGCGCACTTCACACTACACGGGAATGTCAACACCCAAATGGGCAACATCTAGTCCTCGTGAATACACGACGAAATCTCTGCATCCAGCCAAGTTGACAGTCTGGTGTGGCTTCACCTCATCTTTCATTGTCGGATCTTTCTTCTTTGAAGAACCGTGTCCCTGATTGAGCTGGAAAACGTGCACAGTAACCGCTAAGCGTTACCTCACTCTTTTGCATGACAAAGTCGTGCCCGCATTAAATCAAATAGGTGTGTTAACTGTAATAAACTTTATGCAGGATGGCGCACCACCACATTATGCCAATCCAGTAAAACGATTCCCTTTGAGTACCTTTGATGAAGAGAGACTGATCAGTCGAGGTTGCAAGATCGCATGGCCTCCACGACCTTACTCCGGTCGACTTTTGGCTGTGGGGCTATTTGAAATCTCGTGTGTACCGTTCCTCTCCTTCAACAATGGCCGAACTGAAAGATTCCATCTGTCAGGAGGTTTCTGCAATTCACTCCGACATATTGCATTCAGCTGTAACGGGCGTTGCGAGTCGCCTTAGTTGTGTCGTACAATGTACTGGAGGTCATATTGAACAACTGTTATTATCAGAATAAATGAATGAAGCGTACTGTTGTCCTTTTCATTGTGTTTCGGACAGTCAGTGCCATCTATAGGCGACTTTTTTAGCAAAAACTTTTTTGCTGCAAAAATAAAAATCAGACTACTTTGTGAGCTCTTTTTTGCAAACCGCACTTCTTTATCTTACTTTCTTTTTTTATGAATTTTTAAAATTGTAACGAACTTTTGGCTCACCCGTTGTATATATATATATATATATATATATATGTATATATATATATATATATATATATATATATATATATATATATATATATATATATATATATATATATATATATATATATATATATATATATATATATATATATATATATATATATATATATATATATATATATATATATATATATATATATATATATATATATATATATATATATATATATATTTTTATTTGTGTGTGTGTGTGTGTGTGTATATATATATAAAGACAATCATTTAATTAATCTTATATTATTATTAAATTCTTACAAAATCTATATATTATGTAACAATAATAAAATTTATATTTTATATAAATTTTTTACATATCTTATGAGGTGCAAATTCTCACATTTCACACAGTTTTGAAAAAATACATTTAATTTGAATAACTTATAAACATAAAGTGTTAGATTAAAGAATTGTTTGATTTACATTCGAGTAATTTGAATTTTTCCAAGACAAGATGAGTTTCCTTTTAAAGTGTTATACCATAAAACAAATCACTCTAGTGCATGGGTAATTACTCCAAGACCGTCACTATAATGGCCTTTACAGTGACTGCACTAATGCCATAATAATATCGCTAAAGATTTTCGCTTAAAGCTTAAGATATAATCTTTTGTATCCGCATGGTTGAGTGTTTAGAATCCTCTTAATGTGTTAGTTTTTAGTTCCTGTGAATTGGGTCGGGGAATTATCTAAATTTAAATTACATGTGAAGCCCATTTGTTAAAGATCAAATTGACTAATAAGTAACGACACATATTTATAAATCGATTTTCTTACGCATCTAGTTAAAAAAGCAAAAAGCATACACGTGCTGAAAGATTTTTTTTTTATAATTTATTTTGATGTAAAATGAGGAATTAATTAAATGTGAAAACTTTAAAAATCCAGTCTCCAGTATGTATCTACAATATTATATATGTTGCAAATTTTGTAAATCTAATTTTTAATAAATTTTAAAATTGACATCAAATCAAGCACTTTATATTTATCTGCATCATATTATAAATTATGCAGATGAAAATTATTTATTTCATCAAAAATATAGAAAGTAAAATGTAACAGGTTGAACACTGAAAATAATGTATGATATTTCCCTAGTGCTTAGAGGATTTATTCATTTTCACAAGATAACAACTTATTTTTTGATAAAAAATAAAAACTATTATTCTTCACCAATGAAAAATTGAGGTTAGCTCATTGTCTCAGTACATTGTCTTAAAAATATATTTAAAATTAATTAAATATATGAAACAAAATAAATAAAATTTTAACAACAGATAACTTATTTTATATAATGAAATATATTTATTAGAATTTATTTTAGTTATATTCAATAATATGCGACAAAATATGATTTTTTAATACTCACGACAGTGTTAGAAATTATCGTCAATGTAAATTTTTATTTGTGCAATAGGTAATGAAGAAAACCGTTTTATTTTGGATCATATGAAATTTACTATACGATCATTTTTAATTATTCTTTTTGTTTGCAGCACAAATGTATAATATAAAATATAAACATTTTAAAATCTTACTGAGATAACTTTAATATAGCTAATAAGATGTATAATCTGCTTAATGCAATCCTCATGATTACATTCATTATTCGTGAACAGGTTTTTGGTCAAATATATGATTTAAAGTATTGTAAAACTTTTGCTTTTTCATAAAAAAATAGGAGTAAAACATGTAATAATTTTGCTAATAGATTCACTTAAAACTAATTAAGTGATTAATTGTTAATTTTTCTGAAAACATTACTTCGAATGTACGATTGATATTAAAACCATAAGTAAAATGTCTTAAAGATAAATAAGGAACATAAGACGTAGAAGTATTTCTTAATAATAATTACACGAATTATATATTTATTCATAAATTTTATGTAACTAAAATACGGTAATATTGTACTTTTTTTGTAAAAACATTAATACCATTTGCAGTAAATTTACAAAGATATAGTTATTAAAAGAATACACATTCAACTTATACATGCAAAGTTGAAATCACTCGGAATCGTATTTAGCTGTAGAAAATCTAACGCAGTAGAAAATCAAAAAATAATCGTGTCAGAAGCTGGCAAATATTAAATAAGATCATCATCATTTGAATATTATTTCCGAAATAAGTTTTGCTTTTTCTACGGTTGCATATTGATATTACGTAGTACTATGTTTATATAAAAATATAAATTTCAAGAACTCACTGACATTCAGAAATATATTGCTAATTTTTATTAATGGTTATCCACATAAAAGTGATTAAGTGAAGTTAATTTCATAAATTCTATAAGAGATACTGTTAATATGAGGGAGAAAATCTTTAATATTGCTTTTTTGCAATCGCATTATATAAGCAATTATAATTATTTTTCTTAATTTATTATATTATGATATACATTAGATATAATAATAATATATCTTCACAGTTAAGTTAAAAAAAATAGCTAAGTGGAATGCAGTGCCTCAAGATTCTTCATCACTGCCTCCACAGTTTGAAGAATTCTGCATTAATCTAGGACAAAATATTAACTTGATTAATTTGTTGGTACTGTATATGTGTTTGTGTAGAGTAGCCTTAAAATTATAGAGTTATATTGAGATTTTAGAAGAAAAATATGATTTCTTGAAACAAAAAATGTATTTCTGAGTTTAATGAAAATCTTTAACAAATATTAATACAGAAGATGCAACTTTGCTATGATATTATGTAAAATGACACCATTTCTCTTAAAACTCTAAATATACTCATTTTGTAAATTATATATTTAACTGACATTTTAAAGTGAGTCCTAACGGCTAAATTTAGAATCTTTATGAATTTTTCTTTCCACATTTCCTGTAATCTATATCCAATAAGAAAATCAATTATGCAATACTCGACCTTTAAAAAGGTTATTTAATGAAGACACTGTCTGAAAATAAGAAATGTATTATAATTTTAAGAGTTAAAAAAATCTAACTTAAAATCGTAAAGATAATAAATTTTTACAATTGTCAATTATATTTATTAATTCAAAAATGGTACAAAATTCTCAAAAATTAAGTCAGTTTGAAAGGTATGGAAATTTAAGATTTAGTAAATAAAAATGTATCAATGATTTTATTCGTTAAATTTATTTTTCCTTTGCAAGTGTTTTTACAATACGTGATTTTTTTTTAAAAAAAAGCAAATAAATGATCCACATTCTTCGGTCATTTCAATAAATCCTCTATGATATTTTACTAAAATAAAATACAGCAAAAGTATTATGCTTCTTTTATGCTGTTTTTCAGAAGCATAACAAGTACAGTGTATTCTGTAACAGATATTAATTTGATAATTTGATAAACTAAGCATTGTCAGTAATTAGTAATAGTTTTTTTTATATATTAACACATTTAATAATAAATATATATTGCACAAAATTGAATTTTTGAATGTGCATCGAATACATTAATATATTACGGCTACCAACATTTTTGTTTTGAAAAGAAGTCAATTTATTCAGGTAGTATATAATATGTTTATAACTCAGTTTTATTAATCTTCTGTAGATCCTGGTTTCTGAAAAAAGGGAAATGTTACTGGTTTCTGAAAAAAGGAAAATGTTACTGGTTTCTGAAAAAAGGAAAATGTTACACATCTCAGATTTTTAGGAGGTTATTTTCAAGGTTTGTACCTTAAAACTAAGTAGAGCAAGTGTGACCAATATTTTCAAAATTTATGAGTTACAAGAATTATGATATCAAAAGTCTTGATAGCATGTACACAGTAAGGCAAGAAAAGGACAGGTAAAAAAAAAAAAAAATGAAAAAATAACTTTGATAAAAGTGGTGAGTGAGTATTTCAGTGAAAGGTAATATCCAAAGAGCGAACAACTGTAAGAAAAGTAGCACCGGTTTCAAATAGAATCTTGATTTCCCAATGTTAGTGATTACATTACAAGGAAACTATTTAAATAAAAGATTCACTAAGCAAAACGGTAATACCAAAGCCAATTATCACAGGTGATTATGCCAAATTTTTTCTCCAATAGTATCTCATTCGGAAAACGTGGTTTATTGATTAGTAGAAGAATGCAAAATTGTCTAATGAATCGATTTTTCACACTTTTCCCTACAATTGAAAAAAATATCACCTGCAAAAATGCATGATTGTGAACAGATGAATTTCATCATTTGTGTAACCAGATATGTAAAATTTGACTTAAGACTATACTTTTCATTGGATTTAGATCAGAATTATATATAATGATACTTTTGCTAATGTGGTAATTATAATTAAATTAATATCTAATTATTTCACTGTCCTCTTAATTATTGCTTTATTATTACTTTAGAATATTCCATCATTGTTTTAGATTACAATTTGATCAAATATTTGAAGAATATAATTGTAATAAAGAAATCATTTTAAATCTGAAACCATGGAATTATTAGAAAAGGAAAGTGATTCGTGAAGTATACAATTCTGATTAAAAATGTCATATGAAATATGGACATTAAAAATTTTAATATTATAATTTTCGAAAATTTAAATTATATAGACGTGACATTCTCATGTAATATATTATTTGAAAAAATAAATCCAAATGACATGGCAAATTTTTTAATTTTTTTTTTGTTTTCGATCTTTTTTTTGAATATAGATAACTAATAGACATCACTTATACCCACAAATTGGTAAATAATATTTGTTAAATATAAGTAAATTTTTAATAATTCCTTAGAACTCATATTTATTGTATTTGTTAAAAAAACTAAGATTTTTTTCAAAGATATGCTTTCAGAAATGACAAAGAACACATAATACTTAAACCTGTAATGTATGTATGTAGGTACATATATATATATATATATATATATATATATATATATATATATATATATATATATATATATATATATATATATATATATATATATATATATATATATATATATATATATATATATATATATATATATATATATATATATATATATATATATATATATATATATATATATATATATATATATATATATTATATATATATATATTATATATATATATATTATATATATATATATATATATATATATATATATATATATACATACAAACATTACAGGTTAAAGTATTATAGCATAATTATAAATTATGAAAAAGCATCTAAAAGCAAAGTAAATCTTGACGAATTACTTACTGAGTATTTTTTTATTAAATTATTTTAAATATAAACACGCAGTTTGAATTGAAACCATAAAAACGAAACTTTTACACAAAATTTATGAATAAATGAAATATTTTATATGTATTAATTTAAAAATTTTTTGCAAATCGTATTCTAAATGATGATTTATTTTTATTTTATTATTAATGCATAACTATTTAATATATGAATTCTTTATTTTTATGTGCATAATTCAAATTCCCTTTTTAAGACAATTTGTCGTTATATCTGTTTGTTTGAAATTCCTTCAAAATAAATAAATCATTAATAGTAATGAATTTGACATGATTTCCATCCATATAAAATAAGTAGAATGAATTGCAAATGATGCTGCCTTTTACTATTACATTTCTTTGTATATGAAAAATTAATTGAATTGTGGCTGGAAATAAATTCACACCTTGAAACACTCAAATTCGAAACATTTCTTCTCACATGATGAAGAAAAATGAAGTTAATGAACCCCAATAATTTAACATAAATCAATTTGGACAGCTGTCAAATCATTCTGCTTTCCAACTAATCAGTGGTGAAACTCATTGATTTCATTAATCACAACCTAATATATCATATTCATAGTAACTAATCTAATGAAGAGAAGAAGTATAGCTGAGAATATCTAGGTTAAAATCTGAATAGTTGATGTCATACACTGAAGAGATAATAAAAGGAAAAGGATCGATAGATATTTGAATAATGTGTATCATAATTGGTAATTGTTTCTAAAAATCTCTCTGGGACTTGAAATTATTCAGTTGGGAAACTCGTCTGCGGAAGAAGAACGAAAAGAAAATCTTCATCAATTTATATGAAGCTACAAAATTATTTAAAAAATGAAACTCTAAAGGTATAAATAATTATAATTTAATACTCTTTTAGGAATTATTTTATTCATATAGTATTTTATGATAAAAATAACAAGTATTCATATAGTATTTTATGATTCAATCACAAAGAAAATAAAATAAAATCGTATTAATTTTATTTTATTTTTTGTTATTGAAGAAATCATTTAGGAAAATGGCAAATTTAACATAAAAATAATAAGAAAATTCAAATATTTCTTATCATTAGATAGATAATAAAGTATTTATATCAGAATAATAAAGTAAATATATTGTTAGAATTTAATCATAAGAATATGATAAAATATATGGTCTGCTAAAAAGAAAAATTATAAATGGCGATAGAAAGTACAATCTGATTTTTTTTATTTTGAAATAAATATAAACAACTACTTCATTTACATAAAATAAAATGTTTCTCTAGATATAAGAAATTACAATTCTACTAGTAAACGTTCTTAAAGTATATTCGTAATATTTTACACCAGCATACATTTCTTTGTTCATATCAGAGTAAGGCTCTGCTTCTCAGATTGATACAGCCTGATAGAAACTTCGTAATTTAGAACCAATTATGAAGTAAAAGACTGTCTAAAACTTGATTTTCCACCTCTAACATATTATTTAATTTGAAAGACAATAATACTTATACATATTTAACGTGTTACGTCGTCTTTATTGGGCAAGGCAGGTTTCCGTTTTAGCCGGTATTTGAACTCACAACGCTCTGATAACGACGACGTGCTGAGAAATCAGGCCACCAAACTTTTTAATTATATACAGATATCAGAATTTTACTAATCCGGTAACGATCATCATTTATCCTAAGTGAAAGTTTCTGAATGATGATTAAAGCATAACATTCTGTTAAGTACACTTTTACGTTAAATTATTTTTGTTGTTTTTCGTAGAATAAACTTTAATTCTAAATGAAAATAAAATAGCTGATTTTAGTGAAATTTAATTAAATTGAAATCTATGTTATTGATGCGTAAATAATTTGTAAGATTTAATAAAGACAACAGCATTTAGTCGTTGTTGCAGAAGCTAATCTTAATGGCAAATTTGTTTTGCAATTTGAAATGTCATTGGTCACATGCAATAGTAATACATACTTTGGAAAAGATTAGCTTAATGACAGACTTATAGTTCAAAAATCGAGATGGATATTATTAAAGTAATTTAATAATCATTTTTCTTATGATCATATCTCTATAATTTTCAATTTTTTTTATAAATTCTATGGTTATTTTTTTTATAAATTCTATTATTCCCTATGGTTTCTGATTCACAACTTCAGTTAATTTTGTACTATATTGGAGTAAAATATAAAATTTCTTTTTATTGTTCATTTTACGGCTCTCCAACTCATCGTTATTGCTTATAATAAAGCGTAATTCAATAACATCAATTAAAACAAAAAAAATGCTCATCATTGACATTTCTAAAGTTCATTATAATTGAGGAAAATTATTCTTATGAATCAAATTAACCATCGAAAAACTCTGATTTATGATAAATATTTGTAGTTAATTTTTATTTTCTGAAATATTGTGAACAATGTACTTCAAATTAATTTGTTTGTATATGTTGTAAATTAAGGTGTTGGTATAGATGGGCAATTTGATTCAAATTTCATAAATAAACATGACATTTTTAAATGCGTCATAAGTTATTAATTTATACAAATAGATTATTTAAAATTAGTTTGATTATTTTATCGCTATTTCGATGTTTAAGTAATCTAATAAAATTCAAAAATGCAAAAAAAAATTGGATTATACCAGTATGCTTACCTAAGTTTATGTTAAAAAAACACAATTTAATACTGTGAAAATATTTTTAAAGCAGTTTATCAAAAATATATTCCTTGTATTATTTTCAATATGCACTTTTTAATTTTTTTACAATCTTTTAAAGTATATTACAAACTAAAAATTAGAGTAATTGCTATAGAAGATTTATAGCATTTGAATGCCTAGATCTATGGATGAATGCGTGCAGTATTCAGAAAAACTACAGAAATGAGTTTAATTGGGTGAGTAAAATAACAAAATACTAGTTTATTTAGAAAGTTTATAAATTGCTTTTATTAATAATTTAATGAGACATCCATTACAATTCGCATATTAAATTGCGGCGACATTTAATTTTAATCATATTCAAGTTCCAACAGTTTTGAAACATGTCAGAAATATTCAATAAAGAATAAAATATATTAAAAAAATAAATATTTAACACCATTTATTAATTGTACAATTCATTTAAAATTTATATTAAAAATATTTAGAATATAGTGTCCTATTAATGAAAACTTTCATAATTTGTGGAAAATTGTTTCAAGCCTTTTATACAGATAGGCAGGAATTAAATTAAATAACAACAATGAGTTTAATTGGGTGAGTAAAATAACAAAATACTAGTTTATTTAGAAAGTTTATAAATTGCTTTTATTAATAATTTAATGAGACATCCATTACAATTCGCATATTAAATTGCGGCGACATTTAATTTTAATCATATTCAAGTTCCAACAGTTTTGAAACATGTCAGAAATATTCAATAAAGAATAAAATATATTAAAAAAATAAATATTTAACACCATTTATTAATTGTACAATTCATTTAAAATTTATATTAAAAATATTTAGAATATAGTGTCCTATTAATGAAAACTTTCATAATTTGTGGAAAATTGTTTCAAGCCTTTTATACAGATAGGCAGGAATTAAATTAAATAACAACATTCATTTCTCTATATTCAATGATTATTTATTAATAAAATATGGATTTCCACCTTGGGAATGACAGTATTATTATTGAAATTCAATGACCTTGAAAAATTTTAATTGTTTTAATCTGAGAAGAAATAAATAAAATAATAAGTTTCAGTGAAATGTAAAGTTCATTATAGGATTTATGTATCGAGTAGCGTCATTTAATAATTCCCATCATTGCTTTGCAAATTCAACTGAAATACTTCTTAAATGAATGTATCAAATACTGAAATTCTAAAAGCTTGGAATAAAGGTATGTAAATATGTTACGCAACGTTCATAAAATGGTATGAGCTATGCGAAATAAATAAGAAAAATACTTCTAAATGAATGATGGAGTATATTTACACATAAAAGTATGCAAAGAGCTTATTAAGTTAAAAACATAAAATATAAGAAGAAACAAAGTTTATAAACAAAACAATCAATTCATTTGAAGTATCCTATTCTTGCTGATTGTTGTTGTTGTTAGCAATTATACGCATCATTTTCATTAACTATTTAAAGGAAAAATAATCTTATAAAATAATTTATAAAGTTTCAAATTTATGTGTAATCATTTAACATTTTTAGAGAGAGAGAGAGAGTAAGAGGACTTCTAAAAGTAAGTAAAATTATTTCTTCAAATTTTCTTCTTAAATTATGAATACTTGAAAATAATACTGAAATTATATCAATAATTTAAAAGAAAAGTTGCATTTAATATTTAAAAAAAAAAAGATAAATGTTGTTATTAAAACTCATTGAGATTAGAAAGTGCTAAGATTTTATTTAAAAGGAAAAAAGAAAATGTTTGTTGAAAAAATACAAATTAACAGATATAAATAAAACAATATTCGATTAATTTCTGTGCAAATTATTCTTATTGAAATTACATACTCTAAAAGAAATGACTTACTCAATTAATTTTTCAAATATTAAAATTCCCAAAAAATGATATATTTTACAAAAATATATTTTGAAACATTTTTGTTCAATTTTTATCAAATAAGGAAATTACATGGGTACATTAAAATATTGCAAATATTCAAAATAATAATTTAATTAAAATCATTACTTTTAATTAGATATAAACTTAATAGTGTTTTCTATATTCAATTAAATATATATTTGATATTTCAGAGAAAGAAAAAGATCATGACTAGAAAATTAATTACGATACATTTAATATCATGTTTATAAATTTATATTCCTTATATCGCAATTTTATTAATCGCTATATTTTTAATTTTAAAATACCTACAACTCCTGTGATAAGTTAATTCATATATAGAAATAAAAGAATAAAATCAAATTCATCAAATCATTTACTATAAATATAATTTTCAATTAATCCCCTAAGAGCAGATTCATTGTAATATTGCCATGTTCAATTTGTGAGCTAATCAATGAGACTCAGTGTAATTTCACCTATGTAATATGGCTTACTATTGAAAGCCTGCAGTATTATTAAACACAGAACTATTGATTTTAATGTAATAAATGCAAAACTATTGAACTCAAAATCAGAAATTATCGGATTGAACACACGAATTTGTTCACTGTGATTTTCAATTTATAATTTATATCGATATATATAAATTTTCAGTGCACATGCCAAATATAATTTTTAAAATTAGAAATAAATCAAATCAAAAATATATTTCAGTTACAGATATAAAAAAATCCTTTAAAAAAACTTTTCTATAAGTGATACCAATTCTTTGGTAATACGGACTAACATTTTATTACAAAATAATGGGATGACAACAATTATCATATAAAGAAATAAAAATGCATAAATTCTTAGAATATTTTATATAATATAGTTGAGATAGTCAAAAATATTGTGTTACCAGGTTTTAGAGTGATATTTATAGTATGTTGACTTTAAGTTGAATATTTTGTTAGTTTTGATTTAACTATAATAACGAGAATAATGAAGAAAACATGAAAATTTCTAAAGAAAGTACAATTAATTTAAGCTTAGTTTGTTGGTATGTTAAATGAAATATTAGTTTCTGAAAAAGTTAATTTATTTATTCTTTGAATGAGGTCTTGTAACTAATATATAACAACGATGTGTTGGTTAGTAACAAAATGGAATTTATATATATATATATATATATATATATATTTGCATGTATTAAATCCATTTTAAATACTGATAACAATTTATAAATGATAACAGGTCTCTCCACAAACATATATTTGTGTGTGGGTAAATATATTACATAGCATATACAATGTATTATGCATAAATGCTTCTTCTGTTTCATAAAACTAATCTGTAAATCACATTCCTTGAAGTGAAAACTCATTTTATTTTAAAAATAATTTATTTTTCAAGTTTTAATATGAATTGCTATTTACGTATATTTTTTCAATGAAATTATTGTTCCGAAAATAAATCTCATCAAATTTTGTTTCTGTATATCATAAATTCCATCTACATTCTATAAATTAATGATAATGATACAAGCCACAAAACATAAATATATTCTGTTTAGAGAAATTTTATATATTTAAACATTTAAAACATGTACTCAAATATATTATAAACAAATCAGATTATTTTCACAGTGTGTCTATGTTTTTAAATTTTGGTATTCAAAGTTATTTTCAAGTAATATTTTTTCAATAACATTACTTGTTGCATATTATAAAAAGCAACATCGATTTTATAGAGCATTTTCCAATAAAAACAAATTCTCATTTCTCTTTAAATTATTTCATATTATTTTCATATAAATATAATTTAAAGATAACATAAAAACATCAAGAATTCAATAGTTTATAAATCAATTTATTTTTTGAAGTATGAAATCCTTTTTAAAATATTAAAATTGTTGTCAGCAAAAATGTAAATGTTTTCAAAACTGCATTCAAAATATATTTTCTATTTTAAAATGATTTGGTTGATATATAAATTTTCGTAACTCAATTTATTGTGAAGAAATATTTATTTGACAAAAAGTAGCTAAAAACCCCTAAAGATGTAATATTAAAATTTCAATATTTATTTTATGATTTTTTTTGTAAAATGTTTTTATTTTGTTACAATGTAATGGAACTAAAATTGTTGTCAAGACGGATAATATGTGTGTTTTTAACTTTAAAAAAAATATAATCACTTAGAATAAAATGCATTGACGCAGTGAGATATGTTAACAGAAGAATATAAGAATAAGCTGTAAATCAGCAAATTATTCCATGTAATTATTTTTAACATTTTACATGGATTAAAGTTCATTTACTTTTCTTCTTTTGTTTTTGTCAAATAGAAATCAATATTACAAATATGTATGTTATATTTACACAGATGTGTCATCTTCAAATATTTCAAACAATGTTGCAGAATTGTAAATCGCATTACAGCCCTGTTTAGGCTTTAGCGTTATTTATTATTCCATTTTTATTTATTTTATAATTTTCAAGTAGAAAGTATTTCTTCTAGAAGAACAAATAATTTCTATATGCAAAAATATCACAAAAATTATATTTTATTTATTTTAGCACCAAAATATTTTTAATCGAATACATTGACAAAGACATATATTGCACAAAATCATATAATGTCATCTTTAAAAATAGCAAGTACAAACTAAATTGCTAATTAACGTTTCTCTTAACAAATGTAAAAATGAACAAAAATAGTAAAGTAGCACAAAATGAAAACACAATTATAACATTCATAATACTATATAAGATACGTTAGATTACAATCCATTTACATGAACAGATGAGTTTTAAGAAAAAATTTTGAAAAAACTTATTCATAGGGGTAGAAGTTGTTGAAGTCACGAATTCAGAAGTTGTCTATTTAGTATATATATACATATATATATATATATATATATATATATATATATATATATATATATATATATATATATATATATATATATATATGTGTGTGTGTGTGTGTGTGTGTGTGTGCGTGTGTATGTGTGTGTGTATGTGTGTGTGTGTGTGTGTGTGTGTGTGTATGTGTGTGTGTGTGTGTGTGCGTGTGTATATATGTGTATATTTTAAAAGCTACAGAATGCAATATAATATAAGAATACATGCTACATATTTCTTGCAATTGTTGTCTTTCAGCACATACAGGTTTTATAACAATCTTCCTGCTATTAATTTATACTAAAATTTGCTCATTGAAGAATAAACTAGGAATTTATCGTATTACCATTTAAGTTAGTAAAATAGGAATGAAATGTACTAAAGTAATTTCAAAGGAAAAAAAATGATCCGTAGTCATATTATTTTAAATTTTACTATACATTTAAGATATCAAGCTTTAAAAAATTAATCATAAAAATTGGAACCTCTTGCTATACTCATTCTCTATCAAAGTTTTATGATTCAAAAGCTTTTTATAGGTAATAATTCCACTGTTGACTTTTGTGAACTCTGAAAATATTATTGAAAAATTTAAAAAATAATGTTGTCGAATAAGTATTATGTTTGAACAATAAATACATAATTTCTGTTTAAATATTAAACAATTCTTAAATGCTAAGTTGAAACCATATAACAATAATATTTTTATATTTTCTAATTTTAAAGTAAGTCTAAAGTTTGTAATTGCACATCATATTTTTAACGAGAACCAAATCTGTGGATTTGTAGATTTAATTCCATAGAAAAAATTAATAATCTTCGTGTATAAAGTTTGATTATCTTCAATGATATTTGAGAAGCTCCTTATCATGAAAATATATATATTTAATATAACTAAGAATTTAGATAATTTGTTGCTTTTGTACTACTTTAGAATCTAACTTAACATGCGTATTGGCATAACTATTTTTCTTAAATAAAATAAGGGTATCAGTGAATATAAATAAGGAAAATGTCATTAAGAGCCATTGAATCATTGAAATAAGAATTGAAATTAAAAAGAGAACTTAAAAAAATGCAAATTGTTAAATTCCCAACAACATTTAAATCCTACATTTTTTACACTTGATATAAATAGAAAATGAAGTGTGTTTTTATCATGCAATTCCTCAATCATTTTAACATTAGCTTAGTGAATTGCATCTAATTTTAACTTTCAAAGATATATAAATGCCACATTTAACAAACTTATTATTTTACTTTCTGATTTTTTATACCCCTCAGGGGGTTTGCCTTCTTTAGGTAAACATGGGTGTCACAATCCCGATGTACCCTAGTGATCTTTCCTCATCTTTATTTTCTTCTCTCCTTTACTCTGTTGCTTTTTCTTCCTTTTCTCCCTCAGTGTGGTGGCCTCGAAAGAGGTTGAGGTCTTCCCTTGAGTAGCTATTGCCGCACTGTTGCTATTAGCTTCTTTTGGGGACTAAATCACCCTCGTGTTTGCCGTGCGTGGAGACCCGTGTCCCTGGAAAGGATTATCCTGGTGATTGAGGCTCTCAGAGACCAACACATCACTTTGGCCTCTGCTTCAGGTAAACGGGAGGTGTGTTGTGGTCCTCAGCATGCCAATCGGCTTCCATGGATCAAGCGCTCATATATCTGCTGTGTGACTCGATAAGGGTGGAGGCCAAGTCAGGGATATATTGAAAGCGTATAAGGTCTGGCTAGCACTGATGCAGGTATACTGCATCCCCTGGTTGGGTTCGATGGTGGGTGGTGCAGTCAGGCCTTGAAGTAATTAACCTATTTCTATGGAATGTACTTCTAATTCTATACTCCCTATGGAGCAACAAATGATACAGGATCAGAAATATTTTGTTATTGAAAGAACAGAGGGCAATTTTGATAATGTCTCTCCTTTCTTAATTAATAAGTGTCTTATTGGTACTGTTGGAAATGTAAAAAATGTTCGCAAGATGAAATCTGGTGATCTCTTAGTTGAAGTTTTATCAACTGAACTGGCCAAAGCCACCCTAAAACTAAAATTCCTTGGTAATATAGATGTTATGGTATGTCCTCATAGTAAGCTAAATTCTACACGGGGAGTAATTTCAGCAGATGATCTATATAATATTTCAGAGCAGGAAATTTGGGATAATCTTGTTGGCCAAAAAGTACAATGCGTGAAGCGCATTACAATCAGGAGAGAGGGTAAAATCATAAGAACTAAACACCTTATACTCACGTTTGCTACTCCTATATTACCTCAATCTATTAAAGCTGGCTATCTAAATTGTAGTGTTCGCCCCTTCATATCAAATCCATTACGTTGCTTTAAATGTCAGCGATTTGGCCATGCAAAAACTATTTTTAGAGTACATTTGACTTGTGCTGGATATTAGAAAAGGAAATTATTACTGTGAAAATAAAACAAAACTTATCTTACCCTGAAGCCAGGCGAACAGTGTCATCCCGTACCCCTAATCAAGGTATTAGCTATTCACAAGCAGTTAAAAAAGTCATGAAATCTTGCAGTACCCAAACAGATTTCTTAAATTTTTCAAACTCATCCTCAAATATTTCTAACATAAATGTCTCACCAATTCCAAAAGGAATTTCTTCACTGTCTTTCGCAAAATCTAAGTCTTAAAGATCCCTAAAGTTAAAGAATGCAAAAGAAGGGCTTCATAAATCATATTTAAAGAGTAAAAGAAGCTCAAATGCCTCCAAGACAGATATAAAGAATGTAGACCCATCAGATGATGAAACACTCCTAAGTGGAGATTCATCTGAATCCCAGATGGCGTGCTCCAATGCCGGAGCATTCAGCTGAGCTTAATGGGAACCTTCGTTTCTTGGAATTGTCGAGGCTTTCGCACTCATATAGAAGATATAAAAACAATTATAAATCTGTATAATCCAATTTTTTTGCCATCCAAGAAACATTTTTGAAACCTCAGTACAGTTTAAAATTGCATGGATATAATTGTGTGAGGAAAGATGTTAATCATGATTCAATTTCTGGAGGTGTATGCATTCTTGTATCTTGTAATATTCCTAGCACTATACATTCCCTTAACACTTCATTACAGACTGTTTCAGTACGCATACACTCAACATCTCTCATTACTATTTGTAGCATTTACTTACCTCACCATGCGATCATCCATGAAAGCGATTTAAACAATTTGCTGGATCAACTACCGGCACCCTTTATTCTACTTCAGTTGTCATAACACCTTATGGGGAAATGATAATATGAATCCTCGTGGCAATATAATTGAACAGTTCATTTCTAATAACAATATCTGCCTTCTATATTCCACAGAAATAACCTATTTCCATCAACCATCAAGAACTTTTCATTCATTAGATTTAGCTATTTGTTCTCCATCAATTCTACCTTCATTAAATCTTAATGTTGATAAGGATTTATATAACAGTGATCATTTTCCTTTAATTATAAATCAAACTTGTATAAGCAGACCACAAATCTTCCACTCCTCTTATTCTTATCATCGTGCAGACTGGTCTCTCTACACTCATTTAGCTGCTATTACTGACAGCATGTTTAGAAGTGATAATATTAATGATGCTGTGCAAAAAGTAACTAATACACTTCTAGATGCTGCCAAAAACACAATTCCCAAGCGCTCCCCAATTCCACGCAAATATCATAAACCATGGTGGAACCGCGAGTGCCAAGTGTCATACAAAAATTAAAAAAAGTTGTGGGTAATTTTTCGCAGGTGCCCTACCATGGAAAACCTCATGGCTTTCAAAAATGCTAAAGCTTTTGCTCGTCGAATACGGCGAAATAGTCAAAAAGAATCTTGGATAAGATATGTTTCCTCCATCACATCATCAACTTCCAGCAAAGAGTTAAGGGAGAAAGTTAAAGCTTCCAGTGGTTTATATAGGGACTTCTCTATCCCAATACTACGCACAGAAGCTGACACAATTTCTTCTCAATATGATATTGCCAATCTTTTAGGTGAAACTTTTGCAAAGGTATCTAGTTCAGACTCTTATAATCCTAAATTTCTCAGAATCAAAGAGCAAGCTGAAAAGAAACCTATAAAGTTTCATGATAAAGCCATACATCCATATAATTGCAATTTCTCTTTGCTGGAATTGCAGAGTGCCTTGTCCCAGACTACAAATACTAGTCCGGGACCAGATGGTATCTCATATAAAATGCTTTGTCATCTTAATCATGAATCTTTAATGAACATTCTTTTTATATTCAATAGAATATGGAATGAACATGTCTATCCCAGTCTCTGGAGCAAAGCAATTATTATTACAATTCTTAAACCTGGGAAAGATCCAGCTAACCCTCAAAACTATCGTCCAATTTCTCTTACAAGTTGCCTTGCTAATACTTTGGAGCGTATAGTCAATAACCGTCTTGTTTATGCAATTGAAGACAATCAGTACATATCACTTTATCAAAGTGGTTTCCGGAAAGGTCGATCTACTGTGGACAATATTGCATACCTAGAAACACAAATTAGGAATGCCTTTGTACGGAGACATCATTTGGTGTCTATAATTTTTGACATACAAAAAGCTTATGATAAGACATGGCGTTATGGAATTCTTCAAACTTTGTATAATTTTAATTTCAGAGGAAATTTACCCATTTTTATTCAGAGCTTTTTAAATTCTCGCATTTTTAATGTCCGTATAGGATCTGTTTTATCTAATCCATTTATCCAATGTGAGGGGGTTCCTCAGGGAAGTGTTTTAAGTGTTACTGTTTGTAATATTTTCATCAGCAACATTCTTCATGTAGTGCAACCATCTGTCCATGTAACTCTATATGTTGACGACCTCCAAATTTCTTGCCAAGGTTCCAATATGCGACTGATTGAACGGCAATTACAAACTGCTGTCAATAATCTAGTTGCTTGGTGTAATGAAAATGGGCATACTTTGTCCCCTTGTAAAAGCAAATGTATCCATTTTTGCAGAAAAACTGGGCCTCATCTTGATCCAGAAATTAAGATATTAGGCACAACTATTCCCGTAGTTAATCAGGTATCAGTTCTTGGGCTTATATTTGATAAAAAGTTAACCTTCCTGCCACATATCTTATATTTGCGCAAAAGATGCGAAAAATCACTAAATATTCTGAAAGTTCTCTCTAATACCTCTTGGGGTGCAGTTCGTACATCATTACTCCGAGTGTATAAGTCAGTTATTCTATCGCGAATTGACTATGGTAGCGTAATTTATGGATCAGCCACATCATCATTTTTGCGCAGATTAGACCCTGTTCATCACTCAGATTTACGAATCTGCTCTGGAGCATTCCGGACATCTCCTGTCCATAGCCTTTATGTAATTTGCAACCAGTTACCTCTTGATCTGAGACGTAAGCAACTCTCTCTACTTTACTATTTTAAAATGCTATCAGTATCGCAACATCCTTTGAGATCAATTGTTACTTGTCCCTCTTTAAGAAGGCTATATAATGCACGGCCACATAACATATAACCATTTTATGAACGTACAAATTCATTCCTGTTCTGAGTTTCATTCTTCATCTGAGTTTCCTGATTTACATGTTCAAGCTACAGATGCTCTAGGATTTCCTCCTTGGAATATTCCTGTTGTCAATATAATCAAACCCTTTACTGGATACAATAAATCAGCTACATCTCCCCTTATTTTGCAACAATTATTTTCACACACTCATTCTCATTATTCCTCCCACATCTCTGGATATACAGATGGCTCAAATTCAAGTAGTCATGTTGGTTGTGGTATTGTTGTTGGAAATACAGTTTACAGCTATAAACTGCGTGCATCATATTCTGTGTATACAGCCGAAGCTGTTGCTATTAAACGTGCTCTTGAAATAATACATTCTAGCCCTTATCGAAAATACTGTATCTATACAGATAGCATGAGTGTGGTCATGCAATTAGATCATTTTAATAATAAGTCATCCAATTATTATGGAAATATTGGATATACTAAATATATTGAAGAATAAAGGATTTGACATCTTGTTTTGTTGGGTTCCAAGTCATGTTGGTATTGCTGGGAATGAACTTGCTGATAATGCTGCTAAAATGCCTCTGGCATTTTGCATACCCCATCAACATTATTTGACATTAAGCAAATTATCAAAGATTTCATTTTTTCCCACTGGCAAAAAACATGGGACTTGCAGAAAAACAATAAATTATATAGTATATCCTCTCACATCCTTCCATTCCCAGTTGCTCCCATGCGAAGAGTTGATGTAAAGCTCACACGGCTTCGTATTGGACATACTAGATTTACACACAAGCACTTATTCTTGTCTCGGAGTGCTCCAATCTGTGACATGTGTAATGTACCATATACGGTACATCACATTTTAATTGTCTGTCCTAATTTCAATGATTTACGCATTGTATTTTTTAATACCACAAATTAAATTTTATCCGACTTGATTGGGTTTAAACCACATAGAAATTTGTTTGCATTTTTATGTGCAATAGGTTTCTTGAATTCCATTTAAGATTTTTTATCCAAAATAATCTTTACATATGCTTTTCTTAAACTTTTTACGCATTACATTATATACATATGACTAGTCTCTTAACACAGAATTTTTACCTTTTTTTAAATATTGTACGGTGCAGAAATGTCCAATATTGGACCTTGCATTAGTAAACCTTACAAAATCATCATCATCTGATTTTTTATAAAAATGCTTTACTGTCAAAGATATAAAATGTCAATGTGTGTTCAAAATATCCCTATTTTGAGGTGATTCTAAGGGCCTAAATTTATTGCAGCATAGAAACATTGTGGCAAGACATGCTCTGCAAAATAAAACCGTGAAAGAAATGAGAAACTCAGAAAAAGTAACCAATGGGTATTGAAGCGTATGTTTAAAAACAAACAACTGAAGCAAAAGTGACTACAGAGCTCAATCAGAATCTGTGTTCTTTAATATCAGTGATTTCAGTTAAAAGTCTTTTACATAAACGAAAATTTACAGTAAAGCAGCATTTCCCACAAACCCCTTGTAAAACCTATTAATATTATTAACACTATATATCGTTTTCAGTGATGCTATACAAAAATATTTTGTCGATTAGTAACTAGAAGAAATTAACATGATGTGACGAATTATTCACATACATTTTTACGATGCACTGAAAATATTTATCTTTATGCGAATGAGCTTGTATAAAGAAATATTTTTACTCAAATTTTAGAATTCTAATTTAGGTAAGGTTTTATTGCTGTAATGTTGTTTTTCTGTTATTATTTAAAAAGCATTTAGTGAGAACAAAACACTTTAGTCATTTTAAACTTACTTGAATAAAATTTAAAAGTATAAATTAATGGGCATAAAATACTATTTTGAATTGTAAAAATTATTATAAGTCTTAATCCTTTTGAATTGCAAAATATAAACTGATATTTGCCTAATTTTTAATTATTTAGCTAAGCATTTATTGAATGTTTTAATTAATATTTATTTTATGTGCATCAAGTTGTTAATAATTATATTAATCTTGATTAGCAATTTAGGTATAAATATAAAATGTAAAGTATATTTATCACTGCTTGTTTTAAAATAGAATACATTATTTTTAAATTAAAAATATTTAATAAGCAGTAATGATGTAACTTAAAAACATCCAATATAACATTGATTCTACATTGAAAATTCTAGACATAAAAATAATAAAGATTTCTGCTTTGATATATATTTTATATATACATATATTTCTACGGTGATACATTTTACTAAAAATAGAGTTTGTTTTAAAGTATCTTTAATAAATATGAAAATGTCTTAATATCCACTCCCTTTTTTACTAACAATTAGAAGAGAGGGACTGCAATTATAAGTAAAATATTTTACCTTTTTAAGATATTTTCTGAGAATAGATTCTGAGAATTTGATTTATCGATTTATTATTGTAGATGGTGATGATAAAAAAATCGTGAAATGCTATATTTTATTTATTAATCATCAAATTACTTAAAAAAACGTGAAAAAAATGCGCAAATTCAATTATAGGTTAAAAAAAATTGTATATGATAAAAATTCTATTGGTATTTTAAAAATAAAATTGTTATCACAATTTTTCTCTCATTTAAACTGTATATCTTCTAAATAAAAGCAATGCTAATTATTAATTTTAACAAAATAGAAGTCAGTTAGATGCAAGTAAAATAACTTTTGAAATGTACGTGGATTAAGATTATCTAAAAATCACTTATTTTTTTATAGATTTTAGAAAAATCATTTTTGTAATGATTTAATTACAATAAATAATTATGATATTACCTAAAACACATAACTTACAGGAAAATGTCAAATACAAAATATTCCATTACTAGTCAATTGTAAAAATATTTATGAGTTAAACAAAGTTTTATTTATTTCATTCTCTTTAATACTTTATCCTATTTTCATCAGCTTTTATGTTTCCACACACACATATGCAAGGTCCCCTTCATTTTTAAGTAACAAAAGTAACGAGCATTTTTAGACAGTTTTTTTCGCTAACTGATTTCTGGGAATTTATGCATAATTTAATATTTCAATTATAGCTGTTTATGATAATTTAGAGAACAAATGCTGTATAATTCAGGATACCAAATTCTGAGTTTGGCAATTTTTATAGATGATTCTCTCATGTATCTGGCAACCTGGATTTTATTATGTCATAAAGTTGGAGACAAATAAGAATTATACAATAAATTCAAGTTTGGTAACCCTATTCAACACGCCACTATATATTAACTTGGCAAATTTTCTTCATCACCAAGCAAACTCAGAATTTTACATTCTATATTTTGTGGCATCTGGGCTTAAATGAGCAACAGCTAAATACATAGATTGTGTTTTATACTCTGGATTCATCATAAAAATCTTGTTATGGTAGTATTGAAATTGTAACGAGAATTATAAATTGAAAACTTTAGATATCTTAATCAATAAAGCGCTGAACAGTAAGGATGCCTAGCTTATCTATATCTTTCCTGATTAAAATTATTAGCTAGGCATTTGGTTTATGTAATAAAAATTATAATACTAGAAGTTAAAGAGAGAAGAACGTAATAAATTTAAGTTTTATAAGGTGATATCTTGCAAAAATCCTTAAAAATAATTTCATAAAAAAATGTAAACTATAATTTATTTATACTGCTGAAACACAATATATGAGTACAATTACATAATTTTCTTAAATACATTCAACTTATATATGACATTTTTAATATATAAATTACAAGTTTTTATGACCTCGAACTTATTTTGAGTATATTTTAATAATAACGTTTACTTAAAATTGTTAAGAAGATTCTAGGAGAATATCATAGAATTCTGTATATTTTGAATTAGACTTAATACATTCTAGAAAATATTCAAAAAATCAAATATATATATACATATTATTTTACTCTAAATATAATGATATTTTAATATAAGGATAAGTGAAATTAAAAATGTAGCATTATTTTTACTTTTTTATTGGGGATATTCATTAATTCAAAATTTTTCATCAATGAAGATAACATAATGATAAATATTATTAGTTGTTGTCCTAGGCATAAACTCAAATAATAATGGTCGATTGATTAAGAGGTAAAATATTTATATTTCATTGGATGTTAGAATTTTCGCAAATATGAACAACGCTATTTATTCAATAATATGGAGCACCATGGATTTGATGGAAGCGAAGATATAAAATTGGATCAAAATGGAAAGCTAATTATGATTTGGAAGCAGTAAAGTGGAACGAAAGACGTAAAATAGGATTATCGTTATTGATTAGAATTTCATAAATGTAAAACAACACAATATTCAAAATAAGATGCAATTATTAAGATGCAATAATTCAATAAAATTTAGTTAACTAAAATATTTAAAGCTTTTTAATATTAGAATTTAAATTTTTGTTTTATTTTTTATAAATTTTGCAAAATTATGTTTATGTATTTGACGTTAGATATATCTAAGAAACAATATTTCTAATTTGAATGCGTATGATTTATACCAGTTAAGCTTTTTTTATAGAATATGTAATTTTCAACTTGTAATATACATTTATTAAATAATTATGCAAGTCAAATGATGTACCTTTTTATAATTATTTTTATGAAATACATAATAAATTTTATAAATGCATAAGAACAACAAATTTTACACTATAAAATAAATTAAGAAACAAAAAACAGAATATTATCACTTATATTTTTTATGAATAGTTAGTCAATAAAATTATAAATAAAAAAACTAAACTGGTAGTAAAGCAATACTATTTGTGCTACATACATTTGGAAATTGTATTCCATTTAATCTTCATCATATACATGAGTTAAATTTTTGAAACCTGAAAGAAAATAGATTTTATGTAGCCATCTACTTTGAAAAATGTTTCAAATAAATATTTGAGTAATACTCAATCATTTAATCAACAACATAATTCTTGGAAATATTTTCATTCAGTTTATTTCTTAGATTTATCTGAGATTCAAGTTTCACTTCTAAGTTAAAATAAAAAATACAATAGAAGAATTAAATAAAAACTTTTTGAATTTTTTGCAATAGTTTAGATATTTTGAAGAAAAATTAGAATATTTTGGTAATCCAAATAGATAGTGGTAGCATTTCACACATCCAAAACACAGGTCTGAGGTTCGATCCACTGTCTGGACAAGGTCAACTCAGCCTTTCATCCCTTACATTTTGTGTCATTAAATTTACGTTGGAATATACTTTCAATGAGTTTAAGTTGTAAGAATAACAAAAAATGAAGTTAGGTATTAACAATAAAGAATATTTATAATTAGAAATGTTTGTTTTTAACTGAGAACAATTTATTTTCTTGTTAAACAGAAATTATTATTTTGATATAACTGGATGTTAATTTGTTATGTTACTTCTCAGAAATTAAGATCAAATGAAATTAAATGGATAATTCAAAAAGGTTTTGTACAGTTTTCAATGTGCTACTTTGGGTATCTTCGTCAATTCTTCAGTTATTGCTTATAATATAATTAAACATAATTCCCTTTTAATCAAATGTGTTTTTATTTATAACAATCTATGAAAATTAATAAATTGACATTGACTTTTTTAAACCTTTCAATTATATTTTAATATTATAAACAAAGAGGATTTAGTAGCAAAATTTTGAAAACTATTTTTAATATATAATTTTTAAATATTTATAAAATATTTTTAATAAATATTTAAAAAATATTCCCTCTCCGAAACACTATGCAATGCATAATTTTGCATTTGGAGAACTAGATGTATATTAGAGATAATTATATTTATGTTTAGAGACATGAAAAGGGTAAATCTCACATTCATTATTCAGGCAGGAAGAAAAAGATGTTAATGATTTCACTATCACTTTCGCAAATTATTCTACTATCCAGGTAATCACTGCTGAATAGCAATGACTTTACTGATCAAAAGCTAATTAATCAAAAGAATATTTACCAATATAATCATAAGTTTATTAGTATAAAATAGGAATGTGTCTCAGCTATTGAAGAGAGATATGAAAATTGGTAAGTTGCAGTAATAAGCATTAATATCACCAATTGCATGAAGGAATGCTATATTCTGACGAAATACGATTTCCTTCATCTATACCTTTTCAATGCATAATTTGGGTAAAAAATATCAAAAACATATCTGAGAAAAATTAACAATATTCTTTTACTGAAAATGTAATTATTTTGCTTTAATGCATTTTTATAAAAATATAGCCCATATAGGAAAATATAAGACTTTTCTAATAAAGAAAACCTTTTGGCTCAAAACTATTAAATATTTTTATTTTAAAAAATATATCACGTTCTCATTGTTTTTAATCAATATTTTTTGCAGCATTTAGTTTTTCAATTATCAGGGAATTTTCTTTTAAAAAAATTAATAGCCTTTACATATATTTCTAATTACTTATTTACTTATTATATTGCTCTCACACATCAACCAATATTTTAACTGCTTCACCAAAGAATGCTTTTCATTCATAAAAAAAAACTTGTTCATGCTTTGATAAAATGTAAGTTACAGTGCTAACATAATGCATAAATTAACATACATAATGCATACATTTAATGTTTTTAAAATCGTTGAACAGATTCACAGTTTTAAGAATATCATATAAGCAAAGAATTTATTCATTCTAAGACTAGATAATTAATATCCGTATTAAATTTTTAAATTAATATTTAAGCCTTTATGGTATAATTTGGGAGACAAAATGCTTAAAAACATTGAGAATTTGCCTTATTGTAATAATGCCTTTGTCGTATATATATTAGATTCAATAACTAATTAGGGAAAAACATGAAATTAGAATTCATAGTAAATATAAAAATAAATAATTATCATATGAATATTTTAAAAAAATAAGATTACTTATTTTCATTAAACTTATGAATTTATGTGTACACATATTATTATATGCATATTTTATAACATACACATACACATAATACACACTTAAATCAATATATATTATTTCTATGCAACACTTATCAAATTTTCTTCACGCTAGTTTTTCACCATCAATGTTTTTGAAAATAGTGGATAAAATAAAAATTCCTTATCATTTTTACTCTCTGTGTATTTGTATATTTTGCAACATAACTATTTTTTTTAGATATCTGTAAAGGTTTTGTAGATAATTTTCAGAATTTTATATTAAAAATATTAATCCTAACACGTTAGAATAAGCTGGAGCATCATAAAGACATTAAAATTGGCACAACCACTTGAAAAATGTTAACTAAAATAAAAATTTATAAACGTTACTTAAAACATTTTAATATTTTTATACATATTTCATGGATTAATAGCATTTTTTTATATACTCCATTCAACAAATACATGTACTCCGTTCATTTGAAATACATATATTCATTAGAAAAAGTAACAAAACGATTATAATTTTAACTTATAAGAAATTCAACAATCGAGTAAACTACAGAATTCGAAATTGTTACATTTAATTATAAATATATAATTCGATACAACAACGTCGCATTACAATATCAGTAGAATAGCGTTTCAAGTCAGAAGAATAATGGATAAGCCATAAAAAACTAAACTTATTAAAACTCATTCATAAAAAGCGGTAAGTTCTTAAAACTTTTGAAATAATATTAAGCTTATAATCCTTTCATTATTATGAAACAATAAGTAAATATTCTGTAGCTTTTTTTTTTTTTAAATAGGGACTTGAAAAGAAAAGACTCTTTTTCCCCTTAGTAAATTTCCTTGAAAATTTAATTCTTTCTTTAAATACGCCAATCATATATTTAAAGCATTTTTAATAATAAATCTGAATTTTCTTAACGGCTGTGAAATTTGATTTAAGTGTTTACATACGTAAATACATAGCTCCATAAAAAATTAGTTATATTAGTTGAATTAGCATTTTTATGTGCATAACTTAATTATTTAAACAATACACACATACAAAAAAGATATCAGTGGTCATGTAGATAGACCACAGTGGTCAGAGCTGAGCTAATAGTTGAAGGTTAATATTTCTCCTTTAGGCAACAGAGATTTGAGTCTGACTTTTGAGTCAAAAACAAAAATTGTAATGATTGACTATATATATATATACATTGATTTCATTCATAGCATCCATGATTTAATAAAAAAACATTTATTTTAACTGTAGTATAGATGGACATATTATTAATTTATATTATAGCAAAATAACCATAGTAAAATTATTTTTTATAAAAGTCATAAAATATGTTTCTCTATAATTTTTTCAGCTATAAACTGTGCAACTACACTAAGCAGACTTCTAAATTGTTTTCATTTAATAGATTCTTCAATTGCATTCAGAATTCTACAGTATCTTCCTGATGCTGTTTTCCTTTTCACCTCTTACTTGCAGATTTTACAAAACATTTTATGTCAGAATATAAATGTGTGTACTTATAACACATTTTTTTCTGCTAAATTGGAACAGACTTGATTGCTGTTTCATGTATAAAACGTACACGACAGTTTTATCTTTAAAATCACATTTTATGAGGGTAAAAGAGGTAGAGATTACGGAATTTTTTCTTAGCTTATTTCATGGATCTAGAAACTCAGCTCAGATTTTGAATATAACATATACTACACAATTTTCATACTTGTTTTATTATATATTTAAATAAATATGTATGTAAATTCTAAATAAGTTTCTCAAACATATTTCCTTTTATTCCCAATTTTACATAACCATTATTTTTTAAAGTTTTGTGTGTTTATTTTGTAAGCTGCTTAGAATTTATTTCAAAATTTAATAATAGGATATTTTATTTGCATTTCTTTATAATGTAATAGACTTATACTGGAAATTTTAAATACAGCTCTAATTGAAATTAATCAGTTGATGCATAAATGGGCGATGAATACGTGCATCGTATTGAAATGTTTATATTTAAAAGAAAGCTTACATTATATAAACTTATATGCACATTAGTCTGTCAATCCAATAGTTATGTACATGTTGACGATTTCAATAAACTGGTATATTTCTCATAAAAATTAAATCAGTAATTTTAGACATGTATTTTCTTAAAATTAGCAGCATTTATTATTTAATTGTCTTCAGAACCTAAACAGGAATACATATTTATAAATCAAATATTCGGATTCAACAGCATGTTAAAATATATTTTTTCATATAAATTATAAGTGCGATATGAAATTTACATATTACTGTTATTTTATGAATATATTTATTTTATGTGTTAGGATTTCATGATTATGATATATATTTTTGTCATCAATTATTTTATAATAAAATCAGATAACTAATTAGGATGATAAAGGGAATAACAACTTTATATAAATTATTGTTAACAACAATGGATAAGAATATATTGTGTAATCTGGTTAAATTTTTAATTCTAATCCATTTAAAATCTTTATTATATGTACCTAAATTTTGCTCAAAGTTAGACTAATATTGGTATTATTCATTAATAGGCTTGACTCTAGTGTTTCTCAGGATCATTTAAGATATTTAGGCTTAATTTGCTTATTTTAATCACATTAATAACCTTTTATCACAATTGTCATCATCAAATATTTTAAAGAAATACCTTTATACTTTGTAAAAGTATTTAATATAACATTTTCATAAAAATCTTGAAGTGGAAGTCAATTACCAACAAAAATTTAATGTTAACTGAAAATATTTAATAATGAAATTTCCTTTTATTACATGAATCGTTGTAAAAAAAATCATTCAAATAAACATGAGTATACATTATTCCTAATATTTTAAATAGCAATTAAAATGCTCTTATATTATAATTTTTATAGAAAAAGAATGTCTTCTAATATTTAATATTTCCCTAACTAAAATATTGTTAGAGAACTCAGATACTGCTAATTAATATTATGGTAAGCAATCAGAAATATCCCAACAAAAACAAATACAAAATTTCGTTAAATTTTCAAAGTTTTGTCGGAAATTTCTCTTTAGAATTGCTAACAAAAGCGTAACAATTGACCATATTTATTTCAGTATTAGGCAACAAATCATAATTTTGAAAATGGTTTTTACATTTTTTGATGTGAAAAATGAAGTTAACAAGAAGTTTAACTCGCTATAGGCATGAAATTTGGAAAAATGTGTTACAAATTATTTGTTAAATTTATCATATATTTGAATTTTTAATAGAATTTAAATAAAATCTTAACTATGCAATAATTATATTGAACAGATTTATTTAATTCATGATGAGAGAGAGAGAGAGAGAGAGAGATACATCCTTTAATGATTATAATCATGATTACATAGAAACATTTGTTTGCTTTGTGTACTATTAAAAATTCAGCTAACTAGAGACAATCTGAATTTTTAAGTAAATATCAAATAAAAATTGATAGTTAAAATTAAGAATTATAATTGAAAATTTCATATTATTTTATACTAATAGGTGTTTCTTTACTTACTGATTGCCAAACATTTAGCTAAATTTTAAACATTTGCAAAAGGGGGTGGTATTAAATGAATATAATTTCAGTGAAAATTTTAAACAGTTATTTGAAAATAAAAATTAATCTTGTGCAACTGCATTTTCTATAAATTCCATAGCAAATGTAAATATTTTATGGTTGCATTTTTCTTCAACATGAATAAATTTATGTAATGTGTTCCTGGATTATGTGTAAGGCAAATTTAATTATTTCTTTAGGATAATCGCTAATAACACAAAAAGAAATTAAAAGTTTGATCCCTACATAAAATATTTCATAAAAATTCGAATACATAAAAAATATCATTGGATTTCTAATAATTAGTCAGTTCGTCAGAAAATAAGTCCTTGCAACGATCAGGAAATGTTTTATTTAGAACGATGGCCATCACAATAATTTTGTGATCATGTAATTAAACAAACTTGATATTTTTGATATTCCAGTACTACAAGATTTAAAAATGTGAGCATGAAAATATGTTCTCACGTCTAAAATGGTGTAATACAAATTGCCATAAAAAGTGCATGTCTTTTTCTATAAATTACAGTATTATGGGAAATTAAGACAATTTGTTCTGGAAGGAACAGATGCAATTATTGGTACATTGTTAAATATACTGCAGATATATCTTAGGGAGTTCATGTCAGAGGATTTTATTATTGTTGTTCTTGTTGTTCAAGCATGATTCCCTGCAAGGTAATCTGAATTTAGTATTACTGATTAAGTAGATGCTCCCAGTGTACCGAATCTTCTTTATTAGAAGCAGGGGATAAGCAGAAGGTCCAACATTAGTTGATCTGCCCTCCTGAGAAGTATAATCTCCCTTGATGGATACTGTGGCAGCGAAATTTTTAACTCACTCCAACTATCTTAAGCGAACGCAATGAAATTTCATCAAATTGCTATTCAAACTCAGTAACTTTTGGTAATGAAAAATAGCAGCTTAACCTATTAACCCATCGTGGCATCTATATTATTATAAAACATATTCAAATTCTAAAAACTGAATTTTTATGAGAAAATCATGTGAAAATGCAAATTTAATTTGAAAAATTTTATTTTGCACTACTTTTCTTTGAAGTCTTTAACAAATTCAAAAAAAATTTAAAAAGAATCGCAAAAATCGCAGCATTATTCCTGAACAAATAAAGAAATCACACTAAAAAATCTTGGTTTATTCAGTTTTATCAATGATCGTTAACGATATGATATCAATTTAACCTAAAATGAAAATTATTTATTGCAATTAATTACGGAGGGAATAATATTTTGATGGGATGTATTATATTTTGGGTTAAATTCCACAGAATTATTTACAATAAACTATAGCCAAAGATTTAAGTTTAAATTTGACTAGATCACTTGATGAAATATATAAATATTAATATTTTAATTGTGTAATGGATGAATTATTGCCAATTATAAAAAGGAATTTAAAGATCTTTCATTTTACAAAATGTTTTTTATCGATTAAAAATCTTTCAAACATCATGTTCAATCAAAATTTCCATTTCATTAATCACAAATGTATTCCTTTTTATATATTCATAGATTCCTAACATATTTTCATTAATAAAATTATAAATTATATATAACCACATCTATGAATATTTAAAATATTCTCATATATTAGTTTTTAATTTACAGTAATTATAATGCAACGTATTGACTGCTGTATGCTTATTTCAAAAACAGCTTCTAAGAATTTTAAAAATATATTAGTTATTTAAACAAAAATTGTGCACTTTAGAAACTTTGATTGAAAGAACGTTTAATTTTTTATGGGTTGATTTTTAGCATAACAAAAGAAAGTGCTGATAAACAATGTTAAAAGTTTTTTGTTTAATTTTTATTTTTTTCATTATTAAAAGTTGAATTATGTTGTGCTTTATAAATATATTTAATAATTTGTTTACTTCTATTTTAGAAAAGCATATGGTGCTAAGAAATAATAAAAAATACATCATTTTTTCATTTATATAAATAACAAATTTATTAAATCATGAGCGTTAATTTAAATATAATTCAGATATATTTATTTTTTCAAACACATGTTTTATTCAACGTTGAGTTTATACTTAGTTAATATTTCATTATTTTAAATGTAACCATTCTATTTTTCGTTATAACTTATTTACTTTTCAGAATACTATAAAAAATACTTGATAAAAATATTTTTAATGTATATATAAGTTTACAAAATTATTTATATATTTATATTTTAAAATGCATATTTAAGTTTAAGTTAATATATTATTTTTATGAAACTATAATGTTTATGTAATTTTTATATCTACTTATTTTATATCTACGCCTTTCATTTTTCTCTATAACTTATTTTTTCAAAATATTAATTGAATATTTTTTAAAAAAGAGTATTTTTCTTTAATATATAAATTTCTGAAAACATTCATATATGCATATTTTAAAACACATCTTTAAAAGTACCCATAGTAATTCATGTGACATCCTTCATTATAGCACCTCTAAAATTGGGGATGAAGATTAATATTTTATTTAAAAATATTGATTTACATAAAATATAACTATGACATGTTGTATAAAATAATCATGTTAATTTTTCAGCGGATTAGAAAGAAATATTATAAATTTTTATAAAATTGCAAAATAGTTTAATTTTAAAAACAAACTTCTCCTGTATTTTCCTTTGTTACATACTTATTCAGTAATCCAAAAATTGGTTTTGGATAAAAGAAAACATTTTTCGTTAATAACTTAATAATTTTTTCTGATCCAGAAAAGGTAAATTATATTTTTACTATCTTTGGAAAAGAAGTGTTAAAATATTATACCAGTAAAATGTAAAAAACACACTTTTATCTTACATTTTTATTAAATTGGTATTTAACAAGAGATCCATAAATCATAGAAAAAGAGAAAGAGCTATGGATATCTCTTGAAATATTAATTGAATAAAGACGAGAATTCTTTAAAATAAACATTTTCCATAATTATCCTTTATTCCTTTATTCAATAAGTTTCTATTTCATTTATTTAAATTTTTAAATAATATTGAAGCATTATGAATTTAATTTAAAAGTATTGAAATCTTATTAAAATACGTTTAAAATAACAGCCATTTTAAATTATTATGCTTTACTTTATTATTCAAATGAATCTGCCAAAAATTTTTTTTTATGCGGAAAAAAGAAGTATTTTGAAACATCTAAGAGAAAATACAGGTGATTATCAAAATACTGGAAACACTTGTGAATTAAAGAGACATTTAACAATTCGCTTCGTAAGCAATAAAATATAATCTTAGCTAATAGAATTTTTTAATGTAAAAAAATACATATATTAGGTAGTATGAGAATGCTTTAGCAGAGTTGTCTACGTTTTGAAATTCAGTGAGAAACATAACATGTCAGAACTCACAGATTTTCAGAGAGGCCCAAGTGTTGGAACCCGTTTCGCTAGAGCAACAATGAGCGAAACATCTGAGCTTTTAGGCGTGGCTACAGGTACAGTGGCTAAAGTCATGATAGCATACACGCAGTGCGAAAAGTCAAGCTCATCAAAGCAAAATAGTGGACGGAAAGAGAAGCTGGATGAAAGAAACCAACGGGTATTAAAGCGGATAGTAATGTCTAAAAAAAATCTGCAGCTTTGGCTTCATTTTGATGACCGCATGGATCAATCAGCATCTGGATTTTCCAGTGTCAATAATTACAATTAGGAGGAAAGCGAGCATCTACGGCAGTACAGCAAGACACTTTTCACAGATGCTAATGCCAAACGTCGAGTAGAATGGTGCCACAACCACAAAACCTGGTAGATGGATAAATGGAAGATTTTTGTGTGGTCAGACGAATCATGCTTCACACTTTTACCCAAAATAGGACGGGTGCACGCCTGAACAACACTTGCACATGAGTATGATCCTAATAGTATGCAGGTGGATTCGTCATGGTATCGGCAGCTGTGTCATAAATTTCTGCTGGTCGAATCGTAACACTGAAAGGATCACTGGGGAGAAGTAAAGTATTGCGCTAACTTTATTTCCTGCAGGAGATGGAATTTTCCATGGTGATAGTGCCCCAATCATGCAGCCAGAGTAGTTTAATCATGATTTGATGATTATGAGGATGAAGTGGAACATCTACCTTGACCCGCACATTCCGCATATCTCAATATAACCGAACACTATGGTCTATTTTAAAGCTTTCAATTCGTAATAGATATCCTCCACCGGCATCCCTCACAGAACTTTCACAATATCACCATGAAGAATGGTACAATATTCCTCTAAACACTACTCAGAATTTGTACGATTCAATTACGATTCAGGCGAATTCAAGCTGTATTACATGTCAAAGGCATTCCTACGCCATATTAATAAAGGATTCTTTCAAAATCTAGGGAGTTTCCATTATTTTGATAATCACCTGTGTATCTAGTACGTCTGATTAATATAAAAATATAAAGAATTATCTAATCTACTAGCGAAATGCAATTATAAAATAATATTATGATCATTGAAAATATCTGAAGTTATCTTGAGTTGTCACCATATATCAGGCTTTGCCATAAGTATAAAAAATAAAAGTGAGAATATGATAATGGGATGGCAATGGTAGTCGAGGTAATTTATTTGAAAACAATAAACGTTCCAGCATTACAACAAACCACTGGCGTTCTAAATACTTAACACCTGGCATAAGTGTTTGTTGAAATATTAAGAAAAATATTTTCTTTCTTAAACATCCTTAGAAATATTTCAGAACATTTATAGAAGTAAAATATTATATTTAATAAATAAATGCATCATTTTAGCTGCACTGTATTTTATAATTAATTTAAAAACAAGCATTTTAGTTTTGATTTTGAAAATGAGTATTTTCCTTTCTGTAATTGAAAATAAAATAATATTAACCATTTTTAATTAATCAATATTTCTCATATTTTTATTATTATTTTTTTACTTTTAAAGTCTCCTACCCAATAACTACTAATATTTTCACTGTATTTTCAATTGAATGTAATTACATTTCCGTTCGGAGTCTGTAGTTTTGGAGTATACGAAATTGAAACATTGCAAAACATTAAAATATTATAATTATTGATTTCTAAGAACATTAAAAAAAATTACTTCTATTTCAATATTAATAAAAGATTTTTAAAAAAATTATTTACTTTACTGAGTAAAAAGAGAATATATTTCAGTAATGTAAGCGTATAATTTGATATGTATTATTATGCATTCTATAAGTGTTTTTAATTATATCAGTATTTTGGCAAAGTATTTGTGTGAAAATCAAAATGTTGCAAAAAAATTAAAACTGAGAGATTTCGAAGGAATGCATGTGGATAAAACATTGAAAAAAAATATTTTGTGCATTCAAATATTAGTCTAAATGTTTTAATCTATACACAATATTTTTTATTGTAATTAAGTTTCAATATTTTACATTTATTTTGAAAACTTATAATTAAGCATTTGATTTTAATTTTCGTTTCATTTGAATTAAGGTTACTTTTTCTTTCTAATATAAAATGTTTAAATGATCATTTTATACAAAATATAAATACATGCAGATAATTGAGAGATCGTTTTAAAGTGTTATTTTATTTCTATATAGAATATTATTTCTATATAGAAATACACTATTGGCCATTAAAATTGCTACACCAGGAAGAAATCCAGATAATAAAATGATATTTATTGGATAAATATATTATACTAGAAATAACAAGTGATTAAATTTTCAAAAAATTTGCCTGGATATATCCTGAGAAATCAGTACCCAGAACAACCACCTCTGGCAGTAATAATAGCCTTGGCATTGAGTCAAACAAAGATTGGATTGCATGTACAGGTACAGATGCCCATGCAGGTACAGTTCAACAACCGTAGTGACTGGGGTTTGGTGACGAGCCACTCGCTCGGCAACCATTGAACAGACGTTTCCTATAGGTGAAAGATCTGGAGAACGTGCTGGCCAGAGCAACAGCCGAACATGTTACGTATGAAGGAAGGCCCGTACAATACCGACAACATGCGGTCGGGCATTATCCTGCTGAAACGTAGGGTTTCGCAAAGCTCGATTAAAGGGTAGAGCCACGGGTCGTAACACAGCAGAAATGTAACGTGCACTGTTCAAAGCACCGTCAATGCGAGCAACAGGTGACCAAGACGTGTATCCAATGGCACCCCATACCATTAGGCCAGGTGATGGGCCAGTATGACGATGACGAATGCACGCTGCCAGTGTGCGTTCATCACGACGCCGCCAAACATTGATGCGACCATCATGATACTTACACAGAACCTGGATTCATCTGAAAAGATGACGTCTCGCCATTCGTGCGCCCAGGTACTTCGTTGATCACACCATTGAAGTCGCTCTTGTCTATGACGCAGAGTCAAGGGAAGCCGCAGCCATGGTGTCCGAGCTGAGAGTCCATGCTGCTGCAAATGTCGTCGAACTGTTAGTGCAGACACGTGTTGTCTTTCAAACGACCCCTTTTTTTGACTCACGGTTCGTGACGTGGCTGCATGATCCATTACGGCCATGCGGATTTTATGCCTGTCTTCTCGGCTGCTAGTGATAGGTGGCCGTTGAGATCCCGCATGGCGTTCCGCATTACCGTCGTGAACCCATCTATTTCATATTCTGCTAACAGTCATTGGATCTCGACCGAAGCGAGCAGCAATACTACGATAAGATAAACCGCAATCCCGGCACGCTACAATTCGACCTTTATCAAAGTCAGAAACGTGCTGGTACGCATTTCTTCTTCTTACACGAGGCATCACAACAACTTTTCACCAGGCAACAATGTTGGAATGCAATTTGTGTATGAGGAACCGGTTGAACAATTTCTTCATTTAAACACAATGTAGGTGTCGCTACTGGCACCTGCTTTGTCTGAATGTGCTGAAAAGCTAATCATTTGGGTATCTAAGCATCTTCTTCCTTTCGTATAAATTTCACGCCTTAACATGTCGCCTTCTTGGTGTAGCAATTTTAATAGCCACTAGTGTAATATAAAATTTTAAAATTCTGTAGAGAATTTTAACATATTCTTCTATAGAGAATTTCAATTTCTTGTTGATTCTCAATTGTTCATTTCAATATTTTTATCAAATTATTTAGAAACTAGATTATGTGTAACTAAGATATTATAAAAATACATTAAACGTCTCATTTTCTTGAATGTTCATCCTAATCATTAAAATATAATAATAGCTACTTTTTAAATAGAATTACCAATAATATGTATTACATATTGTTACAGATGATTTTCAAACTTTAGATTGTTTTGATAAGCCTAAAATGACTGACCTCTTAGACTTTCTAATTGTTGAAAAACAGCTAGTTGGAGAAAATGTGATCGAAACATTTTAACAGTTAGGCGCGCCTGAGTTACACAGTGTCTTTGTCTTTTTCACGTTTTTATTTCAATTTTACAAATGCATATGTAAAGAATACCTCAATCATATTATTGACGATGTTTTTTTTTTTTCTACTGCCAAGTATAGAGATTAATCTATCATGATAAAAACCAGATATATCATGACGTTCTTTGAACCAACTGCTGAAAGGTAGATAACTGAATGGTAGATTATAAGATAAATATCAAGTAAGTTTATGTGATCATGTGTCTAAAGTACAGACATTGTTTCTTGCAAATTACTTAAATTTCAGTTATGACAATGCACATATTGTTAAAACGAGACATACACAATCACAGTTTGATGAATAAATGAATACAGTTATCACTTTACTTTGATCCTTTAACTCTCATAAATTAAATACATTTTAATCGTTATGGATTTTAGAGCATTCAATATTTAACTGATTACCTACACCGTTATCTTTCCAAGAACTATAAGAACATCTTCAGAAATTATGGCACAATACGTCTATAAATATTATTTATTTCGGGTGAATACAAGTTGTGTTCTATATCAAAAAAGTAATATTAATTTTGTATTGTAAATGTGGGCTTAAGAAAATTCATTCAATTTTGTTTAAAATAAAATAGCGTTCAGGATATTTAAATTTATTCATGAGTTACTGATAAAAGCAGTTTTCCTTTATAAGCATTAAGAGTTTCTAAATTTAATAATTTTTATTTGGTGTTGCATATAAGCAACAAACATTAAGTACTAATGTTCAAAATTTCTTTAGATTTTACGAATATTATTTCTAAAATATTAAAGCAAAAGGTTCTTCATAAATATTCATACAATTAAGAAAATATTACAGAATTATATGCAAATATTTTTTAATTTTTGTGGTTATGACATAAAATGATGTAACCTCTATATAAATGAATGAGATACTTTTAGATGATTAAGTGAAAGGAATCATTAATTTTTATGTGGTCTACCTATTATGCATTTTAATATTTCGCAAACATCTGAAATGAAATATTGCATGGACAAAATAAATTATTTTCTTCTTCTGTTTTCACAGTATTTCAGTACCAAAGTATCTGTTTGTTAACTATCTTGAATAGATTCAATCAGAATAACGGATTTATGTACATTTTAAATGATATACAATACTCGACATTAAAAATGCAAGAAAGAGGAGTGACCAGAAAATTATGCTTATTTAAGTGTAATCGCTCCTTACGGAGTTTTGCAAATGATGTGAAATGCATAGCTCTCAACTGCACATAGAATAAGAAATAAGATAAGGAAATAGCAGAGTAGACTATATTCGCGCCATTATTGCGCCTGGAAAATTGAATGTTAGTTTTTGTCGCAAAGAACGCCCATAATCGCAAAGGATGTCAAATATCATTGACGGAGTTAGTTCCAGATAACAGACGAGTTTACGAGGGCTTTGGCAATCAATCTGAGAAAGGAGGGTTGGGATTTAGGCCAAACCACAGCTGGCAGACACGTGGGCGTTTCCAATATTCACCGGCTGTGGCGAAAATGGTTCAAACAAGGAACTAAAAGGTTTGCGGGGTGCCGGTGTTGCCAGAGTGACGTCAACATTCGTGGATTACCACTTCCGTCTGGAGAACGCCTACCAAAATTCTGCATCATGTGCATGATAACCTGGATACTCCTATATCAAGAAAAATCATTTACCCTCGATTGGTGACAAATGACCCGCTCTCCTGACGTCCGTTAGGAAGACTGAAATTGACCTCAGAGCTTAGGATCTAAAATGTGGAAGGGTGCAGGATTGGAGCTATGTGGACATCGATATTGTACCTGAATCACCTTCTCCGATGAGTCACACCTCTTTTTACTCAATGATAATTGCAGCGTTCGAGTATGGCGTCGTCATGGAGACAGGTCATATCCTGCAGAAATTGTGGAATGCCCACCTCGTGAAAATAGGCCACTATGGTTTCAAAGTCCATTCCAAGTCACCATTTCAGGTTCCATCATGGTTTCAGGGTGATTCCAGGACACCTCTAGTTTGTATACACGGCTCTATGACAGTTCAACTTTGAGTGATGATGTGCTGCAACCGGTGACGCTTCCTTGCCATGTGGGGGTTCTCAATACCCTATTCTCAGCAAGATAACGGTTTACATTGTTCCCATCAGAAAATATGCCTTGCAAGGTGTATAGCTGCTTCCCTGTCAACCGTGATCTTGAAATTTCTCACTTATCAAACGAGTCTGGGTATAATTGTATTCTATTTGCCGGTCCTGCCACTACCTTCTTCAGAAAGCACACTTTGGAAAACGATTTACAGGGAAAGGATAACAATTCCTTTAGGACACCACATTCACTCTGTGTCTATACATGTTGTCTCGTATATTACCGTCTACTTTGGTCCTAGAACTTACTGATTCACCCAACCCTGTTCTCGTTCGTATGATGCATTTCATTTCATTATACAAATCACTTATTACGAGGGTAAGTTGAAAAATAAGTTTCCCCTGTCGACTATGGTCAGAGTTGTATATGAAAGACGAAAAATAGAATGATACATTAAAGATATGACGTACTTTTATTTTTCCACATAGGTACCAAGTACATTGAGACATTTGTCATATCGCTTAATAAGCTTCAAAAAGCCCTCCAGGAAAAGATCAGGGTTTTGCATATAGAAGAAGCGTTGAACGGCTTGTTTCAATTCAGTATTGCTTCCAAAGCGCCTTCCCCCAAGATTTTTCTTCAAAGCCGGAAACAGATGGAAGTCGCTAGGTGCGAGATCAGGACTGTATGGTGGATGGTGTAGGCGCTCCCAACCAAGAGTTGCAATATAGTTTTGCGTTGCCGTCTTTGAATGTGGTCTGGCATTGTCATCTAACAGAAGAACGCCAGATGTGAGATAGCCAGGCTGCTTTTTCCGAATCGCCTCTTTCAGTTTCGACAGGGTGTAACAGTAGCGCGTAGCATTGATGGTTCAAACCTTCAAAAACTCAAGCAACAAAACTCCTTGGGCGTCCCAGAAAACTGTGAGGAGCAATTTACCTGCACAGGGAGTTGTCTTGAACTTCTTTCGGACAGGTGATGACGGATGTTTCCAGTGCATAGATGCGGCCTTCGATTCTGGAATAAAACGGTGTACCCACGTTTCAACCCCAGTCACAATCCGAAACAGAATGTCATTACCATCTTCATGGTAACGCATGATATGTTCCAGGCGTATTGCCATGGGTTGTTCCTTGTGTGCCGAGGTCAATTGTCGGGGCACAAATCGTTCTGACACTTTTCTGTATCGCACAATGTCGTGGATGATGTTTTGAGCTTGCTCATGTGAGATTCCAAGTTCTTCCGCTACATCATCGATGGTGATACTCCAATCTAATCATGTCATCCATTTTCCTGACATTTGCATCTGTAGTGCATTGTAGTTCGTTGCTGTCTCTCTGTTTTCCGTGTTTCATCATTTTCTGGTTATTACTCCTTGGTGTTGCCTTTTCAATATCGGACAGTGTAACTTTCAATTTTATCAGATATGACTACATCACGTATGTGTACATATTATTTATCTAGTAAATAAAAATATATCAATCGTTTTTATTTCATATTATTTGTGTGTTTTAAGTGTTCATTAATTTCTATTCTGTTATTTTCGAAGAAGAAAATTTTAAATGCGTATACCTTTTGTTTTCCTTAACAAAATACATTGAAAAACATTTTTGACTATTGATATTTAAGTATTGTAATTCATTTTGTTGTTTTTCTGTTTTTAAAACTTAGATCCTCATTTAAATATGAATCAAAAATTATTTATAAAACTATGGAAAAATCAAAAAAATACATTTATATAAATTTTTAAAATTATAAATATATTAAACCAATTTATCAAATAAATATCAATGAACTACGATTATATATACATTTTTAAGCAAATTTACTACAATACATTTTGTTAAAAGATAAGAGATTAAAATTGTTTAGAAATTTCTTAGTAAAAATTGTAATTTTTTTTTTAAATGTGAATTTTTAATACTCTCATTTTTCTTATTTCTGTCTTATATTGTGCTGTCAATATATCTTTTGCTAATGGAAACAACTGGGAATAATAATTTTAAATAATTACCATGTTCAATTACATATATTTTTCTTTATTAGAATATAATTTGAAATGTTAAACATACTTTATACGTAAATTTTAAATCTATTCATTAATATATAAAAAATATATTTACTCTCAAATTATGAAATGAATTAGAATGTTTATAAAAAATACATAGTTTCATATGAAAAATCAAAAAGAACAATTAACAGTTTTATTATTAAACTATATTATGCAAATAACATTTCAGTTTAAGAAAAATATTTTTTTAAGAAAAATTTTGATAGTTGAATATATAATAGATGTTTTCCTAAATATGCAATAAAATATATAGCATCGATGAGATGCACATTTCTACCAATATTAAAATTTATTTGTCTTATAAAACAAACAAATGCTTGGATAAAATTAATATTTAGAATACACAAAATGCAGGGAAATGATATTTCTGCAAACATCAGGTTATGAGATATTTTCCATAAATGATGATAATACATGACATTTAATACTAAAATGTCCATAGGGCATAAAAAAATTTCATTTGTTAAACATTCTGCTGTTATCATTTTTTAGCCTTTCTGGTATACAGATTTCAATAGTTTTATTCTTGATTTAATTTTGTAGAAATACGAATATATTTTTAATTGAAATAATTTTTCAGTAAATTTTATTAAGGAAAAATTTTTTAGGAACTATAAAAAATGTAATTAAAAATCATAAAGAATTATTTATAAGTTAAAAATATAAGGTGATAAATTTCTTTTAAATATAATTTGTTTGGGAACCTTCTGAACAACAAATTTTTTCTTGCATGAACATATTTCATTTAATATGCAAACATAATAAAAGGAAAATAAATCAAAGTAATAAAAAAAATTTCAAAACAGTGTATAAAGAAAAACAATTTTTTGCTCAAGTCAAACAAATCATAAATTTTAGAAATCTTGGTTGATATTATGAATTGATTACAGTTTAATAAAGTTTATAGATACTCGATAACATACTTCAAAAATAAAATTATCAAATAAAATAAGCATGACTATTCCAAAATTTACTGATATTTTTATTAGTCATTTTTGAAATAGTCGTGAATATTTTAATGGAAAATAAACTAATTGTTGTTTTAAGTTTGTATCATATTATGCTATGTTATCATCTTGAAACTTAATCATTGATTATTTGGTTTAATATTTTAGAAAATTTTGCTTATGCCAGATTAAAATTTGATGTTAATTACAGGTTAATTACACATATTTCATTTCAAGTTATTGAAAAGCTTTATAGTAACGTAAAATAAAAGCATAATGATACACCAAGAGACATTTTTCTTTAAGAGTAAATAAATACTGCTCATATTAAAAATTTTCGACACTGATAAAGACTAGCTTTAGCCTAAATTATACATTTTATGATAAATTAAATTTGTTTTGCTAAATATTAATTTCCGTTAGCAAATTATTTAATACAGTATTTAAAATTCAGAAATAGCACATAATAATCAATATTTTTATTAATAGATTAGTCTAGGATCATAAAATTAAAATCTTATTGGCTACATTTAAATTTTCAAACATTTTCTCTCGGTCATTGAAAAAATGATATTATGTCAATAAGTAATTATTTTGGGTTTATGTGAAATATATAACAATAAAATTACTATGCTACATTTAATAAATATTTATAAACACTACTGGCCATTAAAATTGCTACACCAAAAAGGCGTCATGCTACAGACGTGAAATTTCTACGAAACGAAGAACATGCTGTGATTTGCGAATGATTAACTTTTCAGCGCATTCAGACGAAGCAGACGCCAGTAGCGACACCTACATTGTCTTTAAATGATGAAATTGTTCAACCGGTTCCTCATACACAAATTGCATTTGAACGTTGTTGCCAGGTGAAAAGTTGTTGTGATACCTCGTGTAAGAAGAAGAAATGCGTACCAGCACGTTTTTGACTTTGATAAAGGTCGAATTGTAGTGTACAGGGATTGCGGTTTATCTTATCGCAGTATCGCTGCTCGCGTCGGTCGAGATCCAATGACTGTTAGCAGAATATGGTATCGATGGGTTCAGGACGGTAATACGGAACGCCATGCGTGATCTCAACGGCCACATATCAATAACAGCCGAGAAGACAGGCATATTATCCGCATGGCCGTAATGGATCGTGCAACCACGTCACGAGTTGTGACTCAAGAAACGGGGTCGTTTGGGAGACAACAAATGTCTGCACCAACAGTTCGACAACGTTTGCAGCAGCATGGACTCTCAGTTCGGAGACCATGGATGCGGCTTCCCTTGAAACATAGACAAGAGCACCTTCAATGGTGTGATCAACGACGAACCTGGGCGCACGAATGGCGAGACGTCATCTTTTCAGATGAATCCAGGTTCTGTGTACAGCATCATGATGGTCGCATCCGTGCTTGGCGGCATCGGGGTGAAGGCACACTGGCAGCGTGCATTCGTCATCGTCATACTGGCCCATCACCTGGCGTGATGGTATGGGGTGCCATTGGATACACGTCTCGGTCACCTCTTGTTCGCATTGACGGTGCTTTGAACAGTGCACGTTACATTTCTGGTGTGTTACGACCCGTGGCTCTACCCTTTAATCGAGCCTTGCTAAACCCTACGTTTCAGCAGGGTAATGCCCGACCGCATGTTGCCGGTATTGTACGGACCTTCCTTAATACGGAACATGTTCGGCTGTTGCCCTGGCCACGTTCTCCAGATCTATCACCAATAGAAAACGTCTGGTCAATGGTTGCCGATCGACTGGCTCGTCACCAAACGCCAGTCACTACGGTTGATGAACTGTGGCATCGTGTTGAAGCTGCATGGGCATCTGTACCTGTACATGCAATCCAATATCTGTTTGACTCAATGCCTAGTCGTATAACTGCTGTTATTAGTGCCAGAGGTGTTTGTTCTGGGTACTGATTTCTCAGGATCTATTCAGCCAAATTTTGAATACTTAATCACTTGTTATTTCTAGTATAATATATTTGTCCAATAAATATCATTTTGTTATCTGCATTTCTTCCTGGTGTAGCAATTTTAATGGCCAGTAGTGTATTATCTATGCTTCTCATAAAATTATAAACATAATCTACATTTAATGACTGAAATAGCTACACATAATTAATAATTATAAATATTTATTAAATTTCCTTTCTTATAAAACTTGTTTCCTCAGAATCAAAAATTTTTATTTAAAATACAATTCGATTTTTTGTTCATATTACGTGTAATAAGAGATTGGAATCACTGAGAAATGTTATTACATATTAAAAATGCCTGTTAAATAAAAATCAAATGCAAATAAAATCATTTGAAAATTACAAAATATTTAAGGAAATTAATATAAAATTAGTTAGATTTTGAAATGGAAAAAAAACTGCTTCTGCATCCATAGCAAAAGAGAAAGTTCTATTCAAGCTTTGAAATACTTACGTTAAAAAAGTAAGTGGACCAACTAAATTTCTTATTTGACTTATAATATATAATTAAATTATATAACTATTTCTGACCTATATGCTAGATGGATTTTTAAAGCAAAGGTTATAAAATTCTCTCTAGATACTCACTAACCTTTTGCAACGGATTAAATATACAGTGATAGAATAAAATGCAACTGTAAATATTAACCGATTATTTTCATGTGATCCAAAATCATCGATATTGGTCAAAACTCAGCACTCTTGATTCTTCTTGAATTTTTCTATCCTGTTTGTTTAGAAACACATAAGAAAATTTCTAAATGTTTAAATGTATGAAAAGAAAATCATGAAAATTGTAGCTTCATAATACGATTACTTGTAATATTTGTTTACAATACAAAATCTATAAATTACTGTTTTCTTGCATATTTTTATTTTGTTTGCACCTTATACTAATTTTCTCCTTACGTTGTCAGATATATTTAAAACTTTAACAAACTTCCTTTATAAATTTCTTAGAAATTTTTAAAAATATGTGTGTGTGCTTTCAGTAAGAAATATTATTGAACATTTGTAGCATTAAATAATCAAAAAATTGATTCAAATGTTTCAGTAATTTTAAAAGCACTCATAAAATTTACATGTCATTAATTGATTATTAAATTCTTGATTAATAGTAATTATTGTTATTAAATCAATTCAGGGATATTATATGATTTATATTATTTCATTCTTCTTAATAGAATAAATATTTGTTTAATATTCTTGTAAATAAAACAAATATTCCTAATATTTCACTTATTCTAATAATATTTATATCAGATTTCATTTTATAACATCATGGGCTAACTGATATAATTAAATCTAAATGTATGCCCAAAATATTCAAATGATTCTTTCATATTATTAAGTTTTACATATATGATTCATTTTTCCCATTTGAAAAAAAAAAATTTAAATACCATCTGCGATCATTATATACAATTAATTTATTCATTGTTTTCATACAATACGTGTATTTTTTTTATATATTTCACTTTAGATTTGAGATTGATGACAACGCAATTTAACTCCTTTCTAATTTAGATACCTTATGAATAATTCGTTATTTTTAACAAACACTTATTGTGACAGATTATTTTTGAGAAGTTATTTAAATTGAAGGGATGCTAGTAAGACATTATAAAATAAAGTCTAAAATGCTTCATTTAAACTTAGCACCAATAAAATTGAAAATTGAGTATTCCAAATTCGAAATGTATCCATAGCTAGAAAGTTCAAATCTTTGAATGGTAATTTCATAACTAAGCGTTTTAAAATAGAAAATTAACGATAAAGACAATAAAAAGTTGTGTAACTGTTTTTTAACATTAACTGAAATTGATCTGCACAATGTTTTGTATTTTAAACTAAAAAAATGTTTTGGATCATTTGCAGATATTTAAAGTTCAAAAATATGTTCATTAGGAAAAAAAAATAAAATATGAAATTATTACAGTAATTTTAGTAAATGAGATATATGTTTGCAAATGTCAAAAATTATTTTTATTCATAATATCAAATGAAATGATTTTTAGTATAAAAATACATTTATATACATGATTTTAAAATGTATACTTATTTTACACAAATCTTAAGAATTCTGCAGTATAAAAAAGAAGTGCAAATACTAAGAAAACAATGCATTCGCATTCTAAGCTATGAATATACATTCGTTATTAGAAAAGCCGATGCATCAAGAACGAATCATCGGAATGCTCTGAAATTTCATGAGGATAAAATTTTTACAAAATATGTAAATTATTAAAATTGAGTTTCCTCCGAATAAATAGGGATATTTCCAGTATTTTGGAACTGCATACCCAGCAAAGGTTAATAAGGAGTTTTTCTTTAATTGCTATTAAAAAATTTGTTACATCGAAATGTAGAGTACCTCACAGCGACTGAAAAAATGGCTCACCGCAAGTTAATTGTGGACAATTGTCTGAGTTTAAAAGTATGTTTTATCATTGCAATTGAGCAAATCGAAGTATCTCTTATCATAAGGGTCAAATCTATGAGGTGATTTTATGGTACTGGTAAGAATGCTTTGACAATGGCAGATTTCAGCACCACGCTGTTAATGGTTGACATATTAAAGCAACTGTTCGGGTGAAAAGAGTGTCAGACAATCTGTCACTGATCTTGATCCATTAATATTAACTATCAGGCGTCAAAACCGCACAAAAGTGTTTTACAAATCTATTCACAAACAGCTGATAAAGTTAAATCGGAGCTAGTACTCACCGCTACTCTGCAATCCACTCACACCTGTTCTATGTTGAGCAAGAGCCCTGTGGTGCTAGAATCGATCAGGCTGAAATGAATCTGACAATGGACCTATTGACTTTAATGATGAATTCCACTTCAAACTGTATGCTGAAGATTATGGAAAAAGATGATCAGGGCAGTGTTCTGATTTCGCTTTAACTATTGCATGCCACATAGGTTTATAAACAAGAAATATCTGGGGTGTTGATTCCCTTGAGTGCCGAGCATCTTTGATTGTCATTCGAGACACATTTACAGTACATCAATATACTGGCATCATTCTGAGACCCAAGATATTGCCAGACCACATACGGTACTTGTTACTATGAGCTGCTTTATAGCTTTTCATACTTTTCAATGGCAAATCAAATTTATAGTTCTCTTTTCCATAGAGCATGTCTAAGATATGAAGAGAAGATGATGAGACTATGAGGGAATATTGATGACTAAACAGACATTTATTTATATAGAATACATGTATTTTTTATATATTTCTTTTTAGTTTTGAGATTGATGTCAACACAATGTAACTCCTTTCTAATCTCAGATACCTTATGAAAAATTCGTTATATTTTACAAACCCTTGTTGTGACATATTATTTTTGAGAAGTTATTTTAATTGAAGGGATGCTAGTAAGACATTATAAAATAAAGTCTAAAATGAAATTCAATCTGACATATAAAAATCAAGAAATACAGCAGGAGACAATCAGCGGATACTATATTAGTCTATGTCATGTCATATATTAGTTTCCATCGAAGCATATCAATACCTCATTGAGTCCTTTATTTTATAATCATCAATTCTGTAACAAAACCTTAAATTGCTCTCGAAATTTAATTATTTTCTATTCTGTAAATAATATTCCCTCTTGCTAATTTTTGTTTCCAAAGGAAAATCACTTCTTGTTAAGGAGAATGTTTTCTTATAGAGTGCATTTATTAAAACATCTAAATAAATAAAATTTTATTTCTAAAAGCAAAGTTAAAATCAAATTTTGGCAGTTCCTTTATTCCCTTGTAGTGATATATATACTATTATACGGAATTTTTGTGTAGGATACAAAAGCATATATATGTGAATTGTTTCATGAAAATAAAAGTATCTAAATTTTTTTTTTAAATTCTAAGAATAATAGATCAAAAAGTGAATCTTTGTAAAATATCAATAAAATAATTTGTTTTTATCTGAATATATTTAAAAAAATAGTTATTCATTTTTATATGTTTTCCTAGTTTAAAAATTCTAAAGATAATCATTATTTTTTTCAATTGGAAAAATGAAATTCAATCTGACATATAAAATGGAGACTAAATTTTATAACTCGATTAAAGAGATTTGTTTTATTAAGTAAATATGAGCCTATACTAGATTATTATGTTTCTTATATGCTGCCTTTAGATGTCATGGAATTGAACCACTACTAATTCATTTATTTATAATTGTAAGTGAATGTAATAATAAATGTTGTCCCAAATAAAAAAATCTTTAATGGCATGAATATGCCGAATCAGTCCAATACCTTAAAACTTACTTCGTATTATATGATAGCTAATTTATGTAACTTCTTATTATATGTTCCATATTTTGAAACTGTATAGTGACAAATAAATAAGTAACTAAAATTTCTCTCTATAGAATTATATTTATTTTATATTGAAATTGATCAAAGTTTTATGAGTGCTTAATTTAAATAGTTTAACAAACTCAAAATTAGCTAAAATATTTGATCTTTAATATACTTTAATAGTTGTTGATTTTAAAATATCATGCGATTCTTATAATATATAAATTGAATTCTACAAAAAGAATTATTACGTAAGTAAGCTTTTGTTTTGAAAAGTAAAGGATTTTCTTAATTAATTAAATTATGTACTTTAAATCTTCATATGAGAAACATAAATCAAAAAGAAAGTAAAGAGGGAAACATTTTCTCCATGTGTATATCTGAAAAGACTCTCTGATAAGGAATTATTTTTCACATTTCAACTTCCCTTCAATATTTGTTTCCGGTTATTTAAAAATTAAACTTCAGTTCTTCGAAATGTCACAAAAATCAATCTTTTAACCTTAAATATTCATATTTTATTACTAAAGTTGATATGATAACATTTTACAGTAACAAAAGTCTTATTATTTGACAACATAAAAACATAATGAATAATTAGAAATACTTTGTACAAGGATATATAAAATCTTTAATGTAGCCGTTAAATGCAATTCAGTATATGCATATTTATTAAAAGTTGGTTATAGAAAATATTCATCAGTTATAGTGTGACATTATGCTAATTTTACATAGAATGCTTTTTTGTATTTGAAAAATAAAAGGTAAAAAATTTCAATAACATTTAAATCTGTTTTAGTTTTAAATATCTGCATGCTATTTACAAAATAAATTCGAAATCATAATAATGTTTTTAAGAATTCTTAACTTCAAATGTTTTAACAGCTCATGTGCTTTCTATAATTCATAGTGGAATATTATGTATTAAAAACGGCAAAAAACTACTAATAAAAAAAGAAAATAATAAAAAGAGTAATGTAACATATCTCATATGTAGCTAATTAGTTTCAACTATAGAAAGCAATAAAATAAAATAAATTAATACAAACACACACACAAATCGTTACCAAATGCAACACTGTCTACGAAGTAATGACGAAACATATTATGAAAACTACCATTTAAATATAGACCACATTCAGAAACAAACATATAATAATTATTAATAAAATTTTCAGTATTCCTTAAGAGACAGAGGCATAGAACTTGAGCTTAAATACTAAGATGAATGAAAATCAAAACATATTTACACTATATCGATTGCACCTTTGAACCTCTATTGTCGTTACTAGAAGTAATCTTGGCGAAGCTTATTTTTTGGAAAAAATTAATAAGAAACACTTCAATACTGAACTACTAAAATAAAGTCTTTCAGAATAATCATGTCTTTCAAAAGAAAAATGAAAAAAAATTGGATTTATTTTTAAAATACTTATATTTTCTGTGGGTATGAAGGTGAAAAAAGCTTAACGAGGTCTAGATAGATTTATTCCTGTGGCATCAAAAACACTACTGAAGAAGGAATGAATAATAATTATTTTTTTTTTTTCTGGACGCATTTGTCAAGGCAAATGCTTATGAGTTTTCTAATTTTTCATCACTTGAGAAGTAGAATTTAACCCACTGCCGTCAAAAATTTATCCTAACACATACATGATATTTATTTAAAGAATCCTTGCGATATTATTAGGTTTCCGATTATGCAGTGTTAAAAATCTTTAAAAAGTATTAATATTATAAATCGAACTTAATAAAATGTTCAAATATATTGTTAAACTTATGGTATGTTATTTTATCAATTACTTTCTCCCCTTATATTTCTTATTTAGAATTCATAGATGCATCAAAGTTTTCCTTTCATTTCCTGATTAACATAACTTTAGAATAAATCAAATTTAATTTCAGTTTAGCATAATTTTATAAATTTAGAATAAGCTTAAGTCTAATGGAAAATGCTTAGGCAACTTTAGTTAAGCCAAACATAATTTTGTACCCTCTCTAATATTGAAATTTTCAAACATATATAAAAGAATTTGATTTATTTTTTCTCACAAAGGATATTTCTGTAAAATTTGAAACACCACACATAAATTTTATATTTTTCAATACATTACAGTCTATTTGGCAAGATACTCAATTCAGATCCTAAGCTATATTTGCTAAGAATTTTTTTTCCAATTCTACTTTCTTTTAAAGAAAAACTTCTTTTCCTGATTTTTATTTTTAAAAATGGATTTTTATATTGTAATTTAAAATTACTAATTATCACTATTTAACAGCACCAGCTCCATAAACTTTCTAATTTTCAAAACTATTAAATAACTTGGACAGGAAGAAATTTAAAAGTTCTAACTGTTTTACTCATAAATTGCCAGTTGCTTAAGAATAACTACCATAATCTTAAGCAGAATTTAAAACAATTTGTCTGTCAGAAAAGTAAAAATTAAATAAGTATGAGCAGTTTTTAACAATACATAGTATCTTCTAATCTATAAAGAAACTTACAGAATATTTAGTCTTTGAGAAAAGCTATTATATTTTAAATTAATAATGCTTTATATCTTATAAGCTTTTAGCCACGTTATATTTGGAGCATATAGAAAAAATAACACACATGTCGAAAACTAAATAAAACATTATTTTTTGGAGAAATATTTTTGTTATTTCTTCAGTGTTTGAAAGATACACAAAATAATTAAGTGGAACAAGCAGTAATAATAATTATATACTGTCTAGAAAATTTTCTAGATTCTTTTTCAGCGGAATATATTCAGCAAAAAAATTTAAATAGTTTACTTCACATTAATTATGAAGTATCTCTTAAGTGTGAATAAGCTGAATTTAATTAAGACTTAAGTAATTTTACTCTTATTTTTGTATGATATAATAGAAATGTGCCTAAAGAAAATAAAAATAATGCAACAAAATTTACTTTTTATCATTTACCTGTGACTTTCTTTCTATAGCAATTATTAAACTATTTTAGTGAAACAAGTTGATGAATAAAACAGAAAAGATCATTCTATTTTAAAAGATAAATCATTTATCTTATTCACACTTATATAGTATTCATTGCTAAGCAAATTAATAAAATGAAAAAATAAAATTACGCCTTTTAGAAGTTATCACATGAATGAAAATCGTAGTAAGTGCGAAACAAAAAATTCAAAATATTTTAGATCATCATTATTAGATCATCATAGATTTTATATCATCGTCGAAACAAAACATTTTAGATCATCATTATTTATTCAATTTGTTTTCTTTAGAAAAATGAAACTATACACCATTTCATTTTAAAACAATAGTACACAACAGTTTGTAATTTTTTTTAACAAATCGTGGTAAATATTAATCCCATTCAGTGTTACTCAGTTGATTAACATAAATAGCTTTTCTCTAACTACTACATTTTTATAATATGTATATGCATTTTTTAAAACTAGAAAATATGTTTTCACGAATAGATATAGTATGATTGAACTCATTTAAATTCTTGATACTAATGTTATTTTTGAAGCTCGGTGTTAAGAATGTCCCCTTCAAATATATAAAGTAAGCCGTTTTCTAAATTTTAAATTTCACCTCTTAAGAAAACATTTTTCTGTTGTTTATCATAGATTGAAAGTTAACGGAAGAAATCCTTACAATTTTACTTACATATCAAACTTACTCCACAAATTAATTATTTCAAGGATGTATCATATTTTCTTTGCATAGCTCTTAGAATTTCTTGCATTGACAGTACCATTCAGTACCTTATTTTTTCTAAAAATATTTTACAGAAATCTGTAATAAATTTGTAAATTTCTACTACGAATCTTTAAGCTGATTATTGACAACCAAATATCAAATACAAGTATCCAACAAAAATGGTAACTTTAGAATAATACATGATTCATTGAAAATACAATTGATTCTCTTGCAATAAATAAAACATTTCTTTCAAATAATGAAGCAATCGTATTTTTATCCATTCCTATAAGAAATAGTTTAAATGCAGTAAAATTATAAGAATGAGAAGTTAGTGATTCTTATTAGATTTGGATATTGATGAGATGACGAGCATTTTTATAAAGGCATATGTGATTATTATTTTTTCCATTACTTCTTTTACTTTCTAAATATAATAACAACTGAAAACTTCTTAAATAGCAAAATATTTGCGATGAAGCAAAATTTCGTTTTTATGAAAATATTTCCATTTATTTTTGGTAAATAAAATATTACTTAGTTTAAATGTGTGAAATAAAAACCTTTAAAATGCTCTTAAAAAGGAACTATGTGTTTGTGTGTTTGAAAGGATAGTCTAATGCTTGAGAGAATCGTTTGATTCATTTTTATATTCAACAGCATTCTTTAAAATACATTTGGCTTTTGTCTTTGCTTTGTTAAGAAGAATTTCAAGATTCATTTTAATAAAAAAAGACCTTTATGCTGATATACTTGTAGAATCTGCTTCTGACCATTACAAAAACTTACATACAGTTTCTGGTAGGAAATATTGATTGTCCTTGAGTAAAACGTTAAGAATTTCTGACAGAACTATCTAACTATTTACAATACAATATCTACAGTTTACACAAATTCAAATTTGTTGTTTGAAAATACATAAACATTTAGGCATATAATAAAATTTTTATGACCAAAATCCATTGTTGACTATACTCTCATAAATTTTTAAATATTATTGTCTGAAAAATCTTACAATCTTCTGAATTATCTCAATATATACATTGTATGCAAATAGATCACAAATTTCCAAGATATATTAAAATTAACCTAAATTTTCCAGTTTGTGTTATTAGCTTCTATTGCCATTTTCAATTAAAATACAATCAGTCACTCATCATATTGATACCGATAAATAAATTATCTATCTATCTGGGTTATAAGGACAGTGTATAATTATCATATATATATATATATATATATATATATATATATATATATATATATAGATATATATATATATATATATATATATATATATATATATATATATATTTTATAATTTTACACTGTCCTTATAACCCACGAAACCAAATATAATTTTCTTCCTAAAAATGAATAAAAGTAATATTTTTTTAATACTCCGAGAAAACTTGTGGATATATATATATATATATATATATATATATGAATTGAAATTTAATAAAATACAATAGTGTAAAAATATAACTTTCAGAGTAGCAATTATTTTACTTTCCTTTTCTCATTTGTATCAATTATAAAAACTTAACATAAAGTAACAATGATAAAGATTTTCCATTTATAATGAGAATTTTGAGAAAATACTCCTTAAAATGCTGAAGAATATTTTTTATTTGTCAGAAAAATTTCACAAGTTTTCTTTAATGATTATGAGTTACTTTTTACCTAAGGTCAAAGTAGTTTTTCAAAATTCTGCATATCGGAGAATTTTTTTATTTTGGCAGTAGTTATTTTTAAGGCCATAAAATTGTACATTAAAATAATGGTTTGGAAAAAAATTTGAAAAACTTGTCATGTTTAAAAAATAAAGGAAACAATGTAATGCACCGATAAAAAATGTGTTTTTCACAAAGTAATATCTACTATATTCATGAAATTAATAAAAGATATTATAATTCCATTGACTTGAAGTATATTTTGCATATTTTTGTAATTAATGTAAATGAAATTTACATAAATGTGCATTCTTGCGAATTTTTATGTATGATCTATGGATTTATTATTCTGAAAAATATTGAAGAACTGCGCACTATTTTTATTTTAGCTGACATCGCTTTATATTCTAGAAAAAAATTCCCAAAGACGGTGAAATTCCTAATGAGTATTGAACACATTATTGAAATTTTAGCAACATTACTTTCAATATTTGTTTTTTTTTTTTTTCATTATATTTCTCTTTCTACATAAAGTAAATTTAATATGCATGCAAAATAATAATGATTATTTTTCCATTAACAAGTTCTTAAATTAAATCTTTATCTATTTAAAAAATAATCTTATTCTATCATATATTTATCTATCATAATCTTTATCTATCATTTATATTTAATAAATAATTTAAATCTTTATTTTTAAAACAATTTTACGACTATATTTGCCTATTATTTAATAAATAATAGGTGAATTTAGTTGTAAAATTATTTTTGAGTCCCATTTTTATTAACTAACTTTAAAAAAACGTTTTTAAAGATGTTATTAATTTTTCCCAATTGACATACATAAAACTTATTTTAATATAAAAAGTTCTGTAGAAGTTCAGTTGTGTATTGCCTTATAAATTTTGAATAAATGCTTTATTCATGTAAAAAAAAATCGCTAAAAATAAATTTGAATAGTGCTGGATTTAAGTTGCTTATAATCTTCAACAACCGCCATTTTTAATATATTATCTGCATGGGGTTAATTAATGTGTAACCACGTCATGATCTGTGAATCAAGAATGGTATGGTTTGGTTGATAACAAGTATATCCAAGAACTGTTTATAAATATCTGAAGTAGTACCGGTTGTGTGAGTGTTAGCCATTATTTGTGAATTTATAGCTTTGGCTACCCTTAATATAACATCAGAGCAAAAATTATCTGCAGCATTATGATCCATAATAATCAAAGAAGCTCTTGCTTTCACGAATGTCAACATTTCTCCTTTAAAGTACACTCATAAAAGGATAAAAGGATATATAAGGATATACATACATACATTTATATATATATATATATATATATATATATATATATATATATATATATATATATATATATATATATATATATATATATATATATATATATATATATATATATATATATATATATATATATATATATATATATATATTTAATTTAAAAATTATTTCTGATTATAAAATGTGAAAAAATTTTTTGATTTTAAATATTGAATTATTGTAGCAAACTATTTTGCTTAGATAAACTTGAAAATTTTCATCGTTTATTGAATCTAGAAACCTTACTTTGAATTTCTTAAAAATTTATAATATAGATAAACAAATGGAATTTCGATCGAGATAATAACGGAAGAAAATGGAAACTGGTCAGAATAAGCTTAAAAATGCATAAAATTTTGCAAGCATAAATATGCCCCCGTTAAGTAACATTGTAGCATTTATCGGAATCAAATTACATGCAGCTGTTACCTATTTTTAAAAAAAGGTAATTTATTTAGGAATCTATTATAAGAAGTTATATTAAAATATTAGGAAGCGGAAGTAAAAGAAAGTTTAGATTAATATTTACATATCATTTTCATGCCTTTAACATTGCAGCTATTAACCAACGCAACCACTGTGTTGCCTATTTTTGATTACCGTGGGGATAGTAATATTAATTTTATCTCGGTTATTTGACGTAGAATTTACATTTGTCATTTTAAATAAAAATTGAATTTGAAAATATATTTCTGTATTACTTATTTTAATTATAAAATTTACCTATAAACAAATACCAAATGTGTATAAAAAAAACTTTATTATAAATTTAAATTCATTCAAAGGTACAGCATTCCAATTCAATTTTACATGTATATATATATATATATATATATATATATATATATATATATATATATATATATATATATATATATATATGTATATCTGTGTGTGTTTTAGTGCTTAAAGTAGTAGTTCTATGACTTCAGCAGTACTCAAATGTTAGATCATGTGTGATAATCCAACATTAAATGTATAAAAAGTAAATTAATAAAATCGTGATCAAAAACACTCACTAAAAATTTCATCTTGGAAATCATTTTAATTCAAAAAGCATAGGATCAAACATTTTATGAAAAATAACTGCTTAAGTTCAAATAAAACGTTTTATCAAGCGACTTAATTTATACCTGTACAAAAATCATAATCTAATATTAAGAAATGTGATAAATGTGATCACATCTTTTTACTTTATTTCATTAATCAAACTGTAAAAATGCACTATAATAAACCCAAAGCGGGAAACCAAAATAAAATATAAAAATATTATCCATAAAATATAAGAATATGCTTAGAATTTCTTTTTATAGATTATTTTTAATAACTAATAATAATTATTTGTAGAGTGATATAGAAAAAAAAATTCTACATCAGTATTAGCCTCAAAAATTAGAAATTTATCTCGTCTTTCTCATTGTAATTATTGAAGATAGTTGTATATTGAAACACAAATCCTGGCAAATTATTGTTCTTTTATAAATTTATATAAGTGAAGTGAGTTTATTTTATTTTCACAGTCTTCTAATATTTGGAAACAGATTTGGTTTAGTACAATAATTATTGTGTGTGTGTGTGACAAATCACCAATACAAAATAAATCACTTTAATAATGACATCTACGGCCTTAATTAAAAATTATATTTTATACATATTGTTCGAGAAATATTTTTCATAAATATAAATCATTTTATAAATATTTTACATGTGCAAAAACATTTTAATCAAAAATCAATTTACATGCATGCATTTTATCGAATGTTAAATTTACATTTTGGAATATTGATGGCATATAAAATATAGTAAATCAAATATAATAAATATTAATTAAAGTTTTATTGAAAAATCTTCAATATAGTAATAAATTATAAAAGTTTTATGAATCCATAAATTTATTTTAGCAAAGACAAACTCTGAAAGAACCTTATGTTTTTTTTTCCTATATAGTCAAATTTATATGGATGTGGATTACCTAGCTCTGCTTGATTATTCCAAGATAAATAACAAAACAACATTTAATGATGAGTAAATTTTGTGAAAAATAATATTATAAGAAATATTTGTTTGATTGCATTGAAAATAACAATGTTATTTCATGCACACATTTAATTTGAGTTTGGTTATAAAATAATGTATACTATATGAATTAGAATCATGTTCAGGTCTAATAGGATGCAAGAGTCAGTTTCAGAAATCAATTGGGTAATCATTGGGAAATTAAAAGCTAAATTGTGCCCAAAAATATAGAAATAAATTAATTGATTTTGAATTTTGAAAAATATAATCAATTTTGATAATTTTGATTTTAACAACAGGATATTCAGTGTCTTTGGCCAATTAAGGCGAAGGTTTTGATTTAAGACTTTAAACCACAATTTAAAGTCTTAAATCAAAATAATGAATACATCAACAAATGTTCCAACAACATTTCTGTTATAATGAATTATTTCTATACGATTTAAAATGAAAATTTCACTTAAATATAGCACACAACAATGAAATTATTTATATTGAAAGCAATGAAATTATTACAAGTAATGAAATTATTACACATACTGAATATATTTTTATAATATAAAAATGTTGAAAATATTAACAGGTAGATTCATTCACATGTGTTATTATTTTTTATGTTTCAACAATTAAATACATAGTTGAAATTTTAATTTGTAACACAGGCATTTGTGGGTCTTGCTTTTGTATTAAAAATATAAAATATAAACAGTGTATTTATTTGAATTTTGAAACAAATTTACATTATTATTAAATATGATACATTTTAATTAGGAAAATAGCTTACACAAACTTTGTTATTGCAGAGAATTATGCGTCCTTTGATACATTTCCTATTTCTTCATAATACATATTTTAAACAGTTTGTGCTTCCTTTTAAGAGCAGCTGAAAAAAAATATCAAAATAAATTCATATTCTAATAAAAAACTGTGTTTTTAATTTATTTTTATATTTTTAATTATATTTTTAAATATAATGAGGTGTATCCCCTTTAAGAAAAAATAATAATGCGTAAAAGATTATCTTCTTATATCATTAAGCTTATTTATCCTTAATTAAAATGTCATATTAATGCAATGCACTCATTTTATATACGTGAATTGACATGAAATACATAGTTTGAAAAAATCTACAATACTGCTCAATTTTGATAAATAGTTTGATATACATAATATACCAATTTATACATATCATGTTTTGTAAGATATGAAATATTAATGCATATATTATGAACGACAGATTTTTCCTGTCTTTAAAAATATAATGTGATAATATTCTTTGTGAAAATCATGTGTCCCTACCTTATGTATATACATAAAGTTAAAAATGATTGATTGATGATTTTTCCAATAAAAAATATTCATATTCTCAAGAAATTGAATGTGTACTCACTTATTGTATATTACCTGGCAGTTGTGAGTGGCAAAATTTATATTATATAGTAACTTATTGTAGCTATACATTTTGTATATTTAAATTCTAATAATCATCAACTTAAATGAATGATGAAATTATCGGTGTTCTTGAAGTTTACATTTCTGTAGATTTTATATTTGCAGAATTTCATACTGTTTTATAAATGGGTATTTTTAATTAACTAAAATAACTATGTAGGTGAGAATACAGAACACATTTATTCAGTTAGGGCATCTCTTGCGGCAAGTTTAAGAACAGAAACCTTTCTAATTTAAGCATTTTATTGTAAGAAATAGAGAATATCACACATGGGTCATTCTATTTATGCACTCAATGAAGATCCTACTCAAGGAAGAAATAATAAATGTGATTTAGAAACAAGTAAGTCTCTGACAGATCAACAAATTTAACCTTCTTGTTATTCATATTGATGATGTCTTTCCACATTATTTCCGGACCCTTTGCATAACGGGAATGCGCAGTTCATGCTAACTCATCCATAAATCGACGCAGATGATGGATTTAACTTATTTCTAAACCCTCACCAAAAGTGAATCAAACTTATCCTCCTTATCCTTATCTTTGTTCACCTCTATTTTTCATCGTTGGATAAACACATATTTACTTTAATTATTTCCATAACATTAAAGAAGCAATTATGTAAACATGTTATGGTGCAGCATACATTTTTCCTATCTAAAAGTGTGCTTAAAATCCTCAGGTTCATATAATTGATAGAGATGAACATATGAGAATATCTATTCTTTCAATGATGCTATCAACTTTGTCTATAATTAATCTTACGATTAGGATGCCGGCTTCCCCGATCACGTCCTGGATTCTTTGGAGTTAACTCTGGTGAGTATTTACACAAGTTTGTGTTATTTCATTCAAGTGTGATAAATAATATGAATCATTTTAACAAACATTTTGCTTAACTATCTTAAACATGTAATTTTATAAGTTTATTTACGGATACTGTAGATTTACATGTGGAATATACCATGATAATTTCGCCAATAAAATAACACTTAATTCGAGCCTAAGATGGAAACAATTTAAAAGTTTTGAAATAACAGGTAAATTATTAGATATGACATAATTTAATCATTCATGTTTGTTTAGTTAAGTACATAATTGATTTATTGTTAATTTGAATAAATTGGGGGAAAAAAATCTATTGTATTATAAAATAAATGGTTTCACCGAAAAAAGTATACTAACTTTTATTTGCATAAAATGTTTTGTATTTTGACCCCACTAAAATTATTTTATGAAATTATTTATATATAGATAAATTGAAAATTGAATGTGTGTCATGTTCAGCTTCAGAATTTAAAGTATTTCCATTTAAACTAGGTTACTAAATTATTTAACCTATTTTTTAAATAGTTGTGTCACTATTAGTATAGTTTTAACACTGAAGTGAAAAGTCAAAATGTTTTAAAATCTTTATCAATGTATGACGGTCACAACCTCATCAATCAAACTCCCAGAATGTATTAAACAGATAAATATATTTTTGGGCGACTAATATAGGATGAATATTGAAGTTTGACAAACTGTAAAAGTATGATTTCAATTCCCATAATTAAATTAAATAACTTTGACCAAAAAACATATAAAACACTTTCTACAAAAACAACAACAGTTATTATTCATCACACTTAACACAATATTCATATAAATATTATTATACCTTCTAATGAAATGTTTTAAATTTACCAATTATTTATTTAAAACTATCATATCATAGATCTACAAATCATTAAATATAACAATTTTTTCGGAAATGTTAGTCATTTAATATACAAAGAAGAGGCTGGGATTATTAGAAATATGTTTAAGTCATCAAACATTTTTAATCATCAAAATATTTATCATAAGTTTTCACTTTGGGATCATAACAATAATTAAATATTAACATTGATTTCCAACGGAAAATTATCAATGAATACTATGGTAGACATTTTATTGGACGAGGAAAATATTTTCACGCTAAAGGCCAGATAACTTTATATCACAAAGTGTCTCCTCAACCATGATTATTCCGATAACATACATGAAAGAAATCATCCTGGTGAAAACATTTCATTTGTCAGGAGTTGCAAGTCTTCAAAGAATAGTACCTTCAAGAAAAGAAATACAAGTATGAGAAAAACAATTTAGTTTTTAATGAACATATCATTTCAATACATAAATTAATTATTTATATTTTATAGTAATTGTCTAAAACAGACCCAATTCTATTTAATATTATGCTAGTAAATTTAATATGCAAATACTTTTTATACTTTGCGTTTTTGAAACATTTTTCTCAATAACATTTAATGTAATGATGTATAATATGTGACTCGATATGTTTGCAATTTTCAATCTGTATTTCGGATAATATTTACGATCAAAATTAAGGGAAACAGCTTAATTAATTCCATACTTCAAATTTAGAGTATTAAAAAATTATATAAGCAGTTTTATATTTATGTAAAAAAGTTGGGGGAATATTTTACTCCGGAAATCACTTTTGTAATGTTATACATTTAATATAGTATTATTTTTATTGTTGACACCTTTTATATGTTTCTGTACATAAATCATTATATACATAGCTAGGATACTTCTGTATTTGCTAGCGTTGTTTGTTGTTCATTGATTGTTGTTCAGAAGTAAAGTAATGGAATAATACACATGTAAAATTCTTTAAAAAGGTTACAAAAAATAATATTCGCATTAATTTTATTTGAGCTTATCACACGCTACAACTAACATTGTAAATTTCCTAGAAAAAAGTGCTGAAATATTATCATGTATTTCAAGAATAACAATGTATTATTCAAAAAATAACATTTTTAATGTAATTCATATAAACTATCATTAAGTAAATTGAATGCACATACTTAATTATCAAATTATCAACACGTGATATATTTTTGACAGTAACACGTGCATTTTGATTCCTGTTGCAATATTACCAATAACAGGTTCCTTAATGGCCGACAATTTACACTTCCTAAAAATCTTGGCTACAATTTTATGTACGTTAATGACTATTAAACTCTAATAAAACAATAAAAGTTATTTTTTATTTAAAAAATTATATTAACTTTATGTTAAACTATATTCTTTTTTAATTTTACTCATAACAGTATCTTGTCTAAAATATTATCACGTTAAGAAACTTTGGGAATTTAATTTACATTAAAATTACAAAGTAAAAAAAGAAAATATTAAATTGAGTCAAAATTTAAAAGCACTAAACACCAGAAAATAGAATGCAGTACAAGAGACAGTCAATTTTCACGTAGCGCATTTGGAAATTTTCTAGAAATTAAATAATATACAACATTAAAAAATGAGATACATACAAAAGCAAAGCATCCCCTCTAAAAAATAATCTAGTAGTAAAAACATGAAACATGATACCAGCTAAAAGTATCCTTAATTTAAGAGAAGATCTCTAAAAAACAAAAGAGTTTCTAAAGATAGAATAAGAGCACACAGTCCTTGTCTAAAGAATGTAATTGAATAATAATTTGAATAATTTTCTAACAGCATGACTAATGCCATTTCTTGCGAATTTCTTCAAAATACATAAATAGTCTTGATGTTCAAATGACTAATAGCATCAATCAAAGCATAACATAATTCAGCTCAAATATTGCATGCAGAGAGTTGCAGTGATCACGAATGTCTAGTCCGGTGCCTCACAGACAAACGATTGTGCATTATTATCAACTGCTTAATCAATTTATAAAATAACGAAGTAATCATTTCTATACGAAATACAAAATTTTATTTGTAATGATGCCAAAAAATACACTAAACGTCTGTGAACGGGGAACGGTTAATTTGGTTAAGTTAACAACGACATAACTTGATAAAGATAATTAATAAATCCTGAAAGTGGTGTCTTTTCATTCCTTGAGTGTAGACAAACAACCATGATGTGCCTAATATTTTTGCAGAAGGTGAACTAAGGGAAATGATGAAAATTACTCTTTAGATTGCGACGAATATATAAATTATAATTGTAAAATTATACATCTTTCATAGCGTCCGAAACCAGTTTCTGAAATAACAATCACATTTCCAAAGCATATTCTGGCTATCACAGAGGCCGGACATCAATCCTATATAAAATGTGTGAGGTGTGTTGGAAAAAATCTATTCATTACTATTCTCTGATTACATCTGATTTGCATGAGCTAAAAATATTTATAAGCCAATATACGATTTTCTCTGTACATAAATGAATTCCAGAATTTTATGAACAAGTCACGCAGATTTTAAGAAGTATACCTAGTGCAAATATGGGTCCAATGAAATGTTCTGGGATTTTTAATTCATCAACAAGTGTTTCACATGCAGGAACGAATGATTTACATAACAAATATGAATGCATTAAAGGTAAGGAACACACTGTGTTACCTTCAATAATACATATGACTAAAGATATACGAATGTATTTAAAACTATCGATGCAATTCAAATTTATAATTAATCCCAAATTATAAATGCAAATGCTGATGGAATTGCATGCAATAATTATCCTTTTTAATGTTACAATCTTTATAAGATATAGCTTACATAAGTTTTATATTTTAGAATACCGTCGATTCTTTTCTGTGTAAGCTTAAATGATCAATGAGAAGTGAGAAAAAGAGTTAACCCTTTAAAATTCAGGCTGGAATCTAAGTTTAAATTGTTTAACTTTATTTAGAATAAAACCATCAAACTTTCTACGTTAAGACGGGCATAGTTTAAGTTCATTGGAACCAGGTATATTTATGAAGAAAAAAATGTTTTAAAATAAATATAACAAATCTTATGCTAGAAAATAGCGTTTATTAAAAATATTCAAACGATAAAAGTAGACAAAAATACATCAAATAATAATGACGAACAACTCAGCCGTTTATTTGGTACCACAATGGCCCACTATTAAATCTTATATAATAAGATTTAACTTAATTACAGTAAAGATATTAGGAAATAAGGTACAGTTACAGTTAAATTATATGAGAAAATTAAGCTCAGTTACAATTATGTTCATTCTGTTCCCAATTATAAACGTATACATACAAAAATTCTCCACTAGGAGGACCAAAATTAGTGTTAACACAAACTGTATTGTATATAAGATACGTAGAAAAAAAACTTAACTTTACAATGTTCAATTATAATTTAATTTCTACTAACATATTTTAGAGTTATTTAAGATATTTATTTCCAAAAAACCATTACATATGAATTTAAATTATCATAATATATATATAATTCAAACGAAAATTCGAAAAGGTAAAATGAAACTCATATACAATATTCGGTCTTAGTGGTACTACTTTAGGTCTAATCATTTTAAGCTATAAATTATTTTTGAGGTAATTCCTTCCTATAAACGGAGAAGAATTTGCATTAGGTGTACCAATTTACACAAAAGAAATCTGGTGCTTTAAAGTTGTTGAATTTTAATAGTTAGAAATTCAGAATTCCTTCTTATATAGCTATGACATTTAAACATAAAAAGTAACACAATTCAATATAAAATTTCTAAATTTATTCCCATGAGATTAACAAACGTTAGTTTCTGAAAGTATGAGTAATTGAACTAATATCTATAGACAGAAAAGTGCGCGAAATGTGGACATGTCCCCAATTTTGGTGATTGACAATATTAAATAAATGATTCATTCGAAATTGAAGAGGAAATATGATTTTGATGTTCTAGCTAAAATATATATTTTTCTTGCCAAACCTAAAAAAATACACACCTGTCCCCTAATTGTAGTGAATGGAGAAATTTCTTTCGATTCCAAAAGTGACATCATAAAGATATTAGAATATAGGTGCGTGAATTGGTTCTTGACTCATATTAGCTGGGAACGATGTTTTCCCAATTGATAGTAAAGGACACTGCTGAATATAATACTGCTGCACTTATCCATACATGTTACAAAAATCTTGTTTTTTCCTTCATCAATCGGAAACTCAAAATGCGTATTTTAATAATTTAAATTTTTTTCCTAAAACTACCTTTTATAGTTGAAAGTAATAATTTATCTAGAGGAAATCCGTAAAGAGTTTACTAAAAAAAGATGGATGTTAAAGGAATTAAATTCTTGCCATCCCAAGATTTTTAAGTAAGTTCTACAATTTTGCTTGTAATTTATGCAAGAGAGCGAGATGAAGATCATCAAAATGCCAAGGGAAAAGTAATTAGACATAATTTTCAATTTAAACGTTCTGTTTTCCACACGGTAAACTAGATCATAAGTTTAGAAAAGGAATGGAACAACGCGTGCATGTGATTATAATTTTGCTCTTCAATGAATAAAGCAACTTGTTTTACTTGCAACAATTTCAGATATTAAAACTCACAAAATGAATCTGAATTAATAATTAACGTTCTCAGTAGCTGGTTTAAGACACTTCAAAAACTTAAATCATAGGAGTCATGCGATTTTTACAAGAACTCAAAACGTTACTTGATAAATTTTACGAAAAACCATTCATCTGTGCTAATCTTCATTAGTGGTTTTCAAAATACCTTGATGAAAACCACAAATAGTTAAAAAAATGTCTGTGAAACAGTAGTATTTTTAGCATGGAAGGACTTGTTTTGAGAGTACACAATGAAAAAGAAGCTCTAATAATGGCAAAAAAGTTTTTGCTATTATTGGATTTGAGATCGAAAGACTATCCATTAAATGAATAATGGTTATTTAAAGGGAATTTCTATTCTTTAGTACACAAAAATTTTAAAACTGCCATTCCTATTTTATACACATGATTTTTAAAATAAAATTACGGAGCCGTGTTATATGTCTGCAATGATTGATGACAGTTCAAACATTTACCATCCTTAGAACGTTGCTGTAGTCTTCAGTTACATCGCAAATTGTTATTTATGTAACTGTACATTTTAGAAATTATTTACTATGTAATAGTAATTACTTTCACGGTTATTTACATGGATTCTACATGATTAAAAATTTTATATAGAATGATTGCATAATTTGTTAAAATAATTCATTTCTTCATTTGGGTTGACTAATTCAGGTCTACTAGTACAGTAACATGAATTAAAACCATAATAAAAAGTACTATAAAATAATGTAACCTCAAAAATGGTGAAGCGTAATCTAATGTTGATATACAATCATTGCTACGTTTATATCTTATTTTGCGTTTAGTTTGTACTTATTCAACCATTCAAGCAGTGAGAAACACATTTCAAAGCAATTTATCACTAAACACTGTTTTAAGGAATAGCCAGCAGAAACGCGTGCCATATTAAAAATAATACATTTATTCAAGAGTACATTTTCTGGAGTCTCAACAAATTTAAAAGCAGATAATGATACTACATGATGTTGAAAAATGGAATCTATAAGCCCATTGCTTGATAATTTTAATGTGGTTTTAATCTTAGCAGAACAAGATTAATGTTGTGTAATTTACGGTCAAAAAAATCAACTCCTTCTGAGTATATATGGCCTTGTTTATGTTTTAGTCACTCTATTTGTTTACTCAAATTTCTTGAATAATCTCGCAATTCATGAATAAAATTGTAATTTTCTTTTTGAGCACTTGAGCTGCATTAAAACTCACATGCATGTTTGCATGTGAGTTTCGTTATAAAAATTTTATATGAAACAACTATGAAACCGCTGGATTCTTTAAGCAATGATTTCTTTTAATAATAATATGTTGGGTTGTGGCATTGAACTTCATGAAAAAACCCTAAAACGAAAGAAGAAGAATGTCCAAGGAAGGACCATGGGGAAAAATACAGGATAATGCCAAATTATACCGCAGAATTATCCTTAAAATTATTGATTCAATATCCAATGAATCGCAAGACGGATTTTTCAAGAATGACTAATCTGTTTTGATCGTAGTTACATCCATATAGTCTAACTGTGCAGATGTACACCAAGATGAGCAAAATTTTTCAAATATTTATGATTTCCATAAGTTTCAAAAGGATATGCTGTGTAAGCTACTGATACTTCGTTCACTGATAAAATCCTCGAGTATTAACAATTAGAAATTTAAAAAGTGCTTATTTTTTTTAGCGAAAGTTATGTACAAAATACTTTTTTTATAACATTATTATGTAAAAGACTTTTGAATATACCAGTGACTTCAGCCAGTTATGAAGGACATATGTAATGTTTCAGAAGATTGAAAAGTATCTATGAAGTTCAATTGGAAAGCACTAAATGCATGCCATTTACTCCAAATGAGTTATTAAATTTTTTAACATTATTTAATAATACTTTCTCCCATTTATTATGAGTCAATTTGTAAAATTTGCTAACTTAGAAATCTGAATAAAAATAATGTGTGCTTGTTAAATATTGTAGATTTGCTTATCAATGCAATCCCACAACTGTTTTAAAAATAATTTTTTTATTACAAACACGATAATTTATATAAACATGCAAAAAAAATATCTAAAATTTTGAATTATCTATAGTTTTGTATTAACATGATTTACTCGTTTATGGATTTTAATCAAATAAAATCCCTCGCAATTTTGATATTTAGCTTATGATATAACAAAGACAATTCTAGTTTAAACTCTTGTTTTAACTTCTATTGTAAATCTGGTAATCTTTGCAATACATTGGAATATAGAAATAAATTTTTTCCCAATATTTATTCTCACTTAAGTTAAATTCCGTTTCAGTAAAATTATATTAATTATTGACTTGAACATAGGTTATTTCAAAATATGTATGTATAAATTAAATGTTTTCCTTTTATTTATTAAGAATAATATAAAGAGAGAAATACATCTTTACACAAATAAAATCATGATGTTGATTCTATTACAATTTGCATAAATTTATTCAGATTCATATGTTTTAAAAATTTTGAAAATTTTTAACTTTCATACTATCGCATTATTATTTTATTCAAAAAAACTTCAAAGTCTTTTACTTATGAGCTATGTATTTTATAATAATAACACAAATTAGGGAATATTTTGCAGATTGAATAGAACTCTAAAGCTAGCATGTAACTTCTGAGATATGTGCATTATTATTTAATCTGTAAACTACAATGTGACAATTTAAAAATATTAAAATATTATTTAAAAAGTGATATTAAAAAAAGTAACAGCATGAGTTCGTCTCCGATTTAAATCATTTATTTGTTCATAAATTCAAAATGTATTTAATTTACGAACTATCGTTTTGAAATAAAAGGAAATATTAAGCAGAATTCAGATTCATTTTAACATATTTACGAATATTCGTTATAACTAATTTTAATCAAACTTAACGCATGAAGCAAATAAATTATACAATTATTTAATCTAGCCTATAAACGATTTTTGAATTAAAATATTTTACCGATAAGATTACAAATGTCAGTAAAATAATTGAAAATCAATCTCACTAAAATATCGTAACCAACATATGATTATTTTGTCTGGTGAAAACTAATTTATTATTTTACATCTAAATTTTAGGTAAAACATCTGACTAGATTTTCTGTTGTTATTCAATACATACAATAGTAGGGTCCAATAAAATTTGTTGAAATTCAGGTTACATTCTTTAAAATCATTTCAAAAATGCTTAACAGATTTGTCACGTTCAAAAATTTCTGATTATAAAAATGAAGATAAAAATATATGTATTTGTAGTCTTTAAGCAAATAAATTTAAAATACTTCATACCATATAATCTATATGTAAAATTTTTAAGAAAAAGTAAACTTATTTCTGATAGCAATAAATTGATCGAATTTGTTTTTATTTATACGTTTTCTATTTCATGGTAATTATTTTAGCTATGAAAGTGTACGATAGAAGGTCTTATTTATACAAAATACTCAACATTATTTTATTTAACATTAAAAACAATATGAACAAGCACAAGAAGAATATAAATGTTAGCAAATATTAAAAATTCATAATAATAAAAATTTGCATAAAGTCTAACAAATCTAAATAACTTTTTTTTCTATAATGTACAACTTTTCATTCATTTAGAAACCAACATCACATAGCATGGTTTTCTCTCAATATATGAAATTTATACACATTAAAAATTTAAATTAGTTTTATGGAATATATTAAAGCAATGTCTATAATTTTAATGTGTATTTAACACACGAATTGAGTAGCTGTTTTGTTTTCAGATAACAGTAAAAATTAATTTAATTTTAATAACATTTAAATGTATAACATTTTAATAACATTAAATTTTAATAATATATGTATATATATATATATATATATATATATAAGCATGATGTACAAAATTAACTACAATTATGTTTGAATAAAATTAATAAATTGCAATAATTATATTACTTTAAATTGCAAAAATTTAATAATATTTTAAAATAATTCACCACATTTTTGGAAGTTTGCTTTAAAATTCATGTATTTGCTCTTTTTTGCATTTACAAAATAAAGTTGGAGTGAAAACATTTCCATTTAAAAAAAATATAAGATTAATACTAAAATTGTATCCAATATTAAACAAGTTTAAAAAAATATAATAATTTTTAATATAATAAATAAATTAATATGAGAAACATTTCAATTCTAAATTGTTATACTTATCAAAAAATAATTTGCATAAAATAATAAAATTCATGGTATACTCAAATGATGTTCGGTAATTAATTCAGTGGAATGGAAAATATTCTGTTAATAATTAGGGTATATAATATTACTTATTGACAAAATAGTAAATTATTCAATTCAAATCATTAAAAAGAGATTTATAAATTAAATTGAAATATTTTTCATCATAATTTCAATAACAAATTAACTATATAAAACAAAAAATTAAAACTATTTTTGAAGAAAATAATTTTTCTAATATTATGCCATTAAAGTAAACAAATTTGTTTTAACTTTCCATTAGAAATAAATATCACAACTATTAAGGCATCACAATTAGGTATATTAATGATATAGTCTTTATTTTTAAAATATTTTAAAGGGAAATTTTATATTGGTTTACCCAAATTTGCAAATGAAGAGTAATTTTTTTTTTTATATAAAAATTATTTTTAAATAAAATTTAAACGTATTTTCTAGCTACAAAGGAATATTTTTACTTTATATTTTTTGCATCGCAATGATCTATTCATCAATAATTTATTCCCTATATTTATATTTAAAAGATAATTATCTGGAATAAAGTTGAAAATATATAACAATATTTTTTTATGCTAAACATTTTATTAATGGTATATATATAATTTTATATATAGACCTTTAATAAAATGTTTAGCTTGAAAAAATGTTTTCATAAATGAAAATATATGGTAAAGTTAATTTATTTCAATTTCGTATAGATGATTTCCTTTGTTCAAAATATATAAAAATATATTGATTTTTCAAGCATAATTGCTTAGCGCATGAAATAAATTGCATGCATTAGTTAAGCAGTAAAATATTTTTGAATGCAAAGCAAACAGTAAAATTAATTTTAATAATTTTTTACGAATGAACTGCCATTCATATTCGAGTTGATTTTCTGTATCACTTTTCTTTTATATGATATTCCCAGAGGTGGATAAGAAATCTGCAAAAGCGTTTACTGTCACAATATTTCTTTGTTATAGAAAGTAATTTTTTTTCTGCTCAACAAATATATAGATATTAAAGTAGCAAGCATATGAAAAGTAAAAATAAAAATTGTTTCAAAAAAAGAATGTATAAATTATGTTTCCTCTCAAAAAGGAAATGCTTGCATTTTCCTTAAATTTATGTTCGTTATGTAAACAAAATACAATACTCACATTAATAATAAGTATACTTAAACAAATTATATTAATTTTAGGAAGTTTGAATGAATAATTTTTTTCTAAAATGAAGTGAAAATGTAAAACATATAACATTTTAAGGCAAAATATACATGAAACAAAAATTACCTATAAATTTAGAGTTACAAAGCAATTAAAGTAAATAGAAAATGTCCTAATGTTTATTTATACTATATTAGAATGACCGCAAAAATTACTATTATCTTATGTTTCAGTTAAATGCAGACAGTAAATATCTACTCAATTATTAAAATTATGATAGTATATAAGAATATTGATGAAAATGCATTCACTTGAACGATTTTCATTTAATAGGATATATTTAATGATGAAATATATATGTGTGTATATATATATATATATACATAAATATAAATGTTTATAATACATTAATACATTTCCATTTCCACAGATGAGATAATAAATGCAGATAATTAGCTTTTTAATAAATTATAATGTAAAAAATGGTTTTTGGAGATAATTTATAATTTAATGTAAGCAATTTTTCCACTAAGATTATAAGTCAAAATATGAAGTTTTTAAACACTAGAACTCACTTCTTTAAAACTACGAGTCAAAAATAAAATTTGAAAGGAAAATACTTTTTTCTAAATAAAGCTATTATTAAAATGAGTATTTTCTTCTTTCTCCGAAAAGTGCGCCTGCCAAAAATATAGCTTAAAATGCATGTAATCTGAGACAGCAAAAAATTCTCAAGCGTAAGAGAATATTCCATTTATATTGAGAATTTTTAAGAAAAAGATTGACTTGTTTACTCTTTCTTATTTTGTTAGCTATTATCTTGTGTTATTAAGTATTATTTTTCCTTGGTTTTGGTACTGATTTCAGCTATTTACGTATTTAAATGTAAATAGTATAAATATTGTCCAATTAATTAAATACTTTAAAACTTATTATATATTATGTTTTTCAAATAATAAAATACACTTTTTTTATAATAATCTATTTTAATACTACTTACCTTTTAAAATATATATGATCATTTAGTGAAATAATAGAAAAAACTAAACATATTTTATAACAATTTAAAATTTACAAGTTGTGAATTGTTAAATTCAGTAAGTTTAACAATTTTCTATAGAATTGTTAAGATAAATATATCAATAAAATATGCTCATGCATACAGAAAATATAGAAAATAGCAGAATTCAATTCTTCTTATGTTCAACCATTTTATTATTTCTTTTGTTTGAATTAGATACAATTGGAAATGTATATAGAATAAACTGATTTGGAAGTATTCCATAGAGTGATACACTCTCAATCTAACTTCAAGTTTTTCAGGGTGAAAGGGTGATGTACAATATTTTATGACTTCATGTTCCAGATAAATACGTAGAAAAATTAATATATATACTTAGGATGCTATATAACGGTTTAATTTAATGGATTTTCTAGTGTCATTTTTGCCTAGAAATAGTGTCATAGTTGAATTCAACAGCTGAATTTAATAATGTGTACTCACATATACTTTCTTTTGAAGATTAAATAAAGCTACTCACTTTTAGGATACGAAAATTATTATTTATTTGCAAAATCAATAATTTTTCCAGATATGCAAAATTATCAATCAGTCAAAACTAGAATGCATGAAAAAATCTCATTTAATTTCTTTTGTTAAATATGTTGCAGATAAGAACTTTGAAAGTGATGAGAACCTTGATGCATAATATTATATAAACAATACAGTAATATCTTATTATTGATATTCTGGAAATGCATAATTCTACATAATTTTTCACAATAAGCATTTTTGAATGTGTTTTCTAACATTGAATATCACAAACCTAAATAAAACTTGACCTAGAATAAAGAATGATTTGCTTCATCAGACAACCGGTTTAACCTCATCTTGAGACAATTACCACCAAATATTTTTTTATGTTTTGTAAATGCAGTTTGTTAAATACTTTCTCCTGTATGTATTAATGAAGAATAGAAATCATTCTTTTGGTTATACATAAGTGAGGATTATGAAACATAATTAATACCAGTTATTTGTTTCCGGATCACAGTGCCTTGATGTTCAATAAATAAAAATTAAAAGCATTTGCACAGAAACCAAATTTTTCTTTGACAAACACAAATTTTAAGTATCATTTCTTTGCAGTAAATAGTTGATAAGTAATTATCAAAAATATTCTTAAAAATGTTGTCTAAATACAATTAGTGTCCTTCGGCATTTTTTCAATTTGCCTGCGTTGTTTCATTTAGTCCATAAGCAAAACGTTAAGTAATTTAAAATATTTTAATTAAAGATAATTTAAAAAAATTAACTTGTATATATATTTTTTTAATGTTTTTTAAGATATTGAATATACTATAATAAACATTTATGTAGCACAAAAGCTATTTCATAGAATTTTGTGTGAATACTGAGATATTTAACATTATGATTAAATACTGTAATTTAAAATTTAAAAACAACCTGATCTAGGTTTCTAGAAAAGAGGAATTTATGATCAGAACCTTCTTTATTTGTTCAATTTTAAGTAGAAACTCAGTTTTAAAATTCAGAAAAACTTATTTATACTTCCCATATTTTCTAACGCGTAATCATCTAACCGCTAGCCTCTGTGATTATTTGGATCCTCAATTTTTCTATTTCATTTTTCCATAAACTAAAACAGCTATCTATACAGATTTAAAAACAAAAATATGGTATTATCACAACCATTTAGATTTACACTCTTTGTTTTATAAAATTAATATAGTCATACAGTTGATACTGGTAAGCATTAAATGATAGTTCCATTTTAAATCTTAACACAAATTCATACCTAAAGCATTACATACAGGAATATTTTTACTGATTATACGACTTAACATTTAAAGCATCTCATTGCATAGGGAATAATTTTATGAATTTCCTCAGTATAGTAGTCCCGAATGAGTTATAACATTATGTGAATTCCAGTATTTTTATAAAGTATATATTCAATAAAGATACTTAGTTCATTATTAAATATATTTAATAATATAAAATATTAACAGTTACCACAATCAGAATGAAACTCTTTAATAACAGATATGAGAACTGTTAATAAGCAAGAAACACTCAACACATTTATTGCTGAACAACATAAAAAGATTTGTTAGTTATAGCATAATTTATTGCTTGCCATGTTTATTATTTTATACATAATTAAAAACTATCACCTGTCATAAACAGATAAACAGTAAAGGGATTTTATTTAAAAAAACATTATATATATATTTATATATATATAATATTTTTATATATATATCAAGTTAATGTATTTCATTAATAATAATAGTTTCTAAATAAGATATTTATATTATAAAAATATGCCGGATTGATAAAAGTGTTTCTTTACATTAATTTTTTAAGAAAAAAGATAATATAAACATATTAAAAGAGTATTGAAAACGCCAAATAAAGAAAGTGTACTTAATTATGCAAACGAAATAGGTTTTACAATCAATTATTATAAAAGGAAACTATAAAATAACGAATAAAAATAATCTACATCAACTACGATTTTATTGCTTATCTTAAATTAGTATTTATTTGAAAATGTCATAAAGTATTTTCAGTTTATTTGTTTTCTAATAATACTTATTTCATACATATTGCATTGTGTTTCAATTTCACATGCTTTGTTATTTATGAATGGTATTTATATATGATATATTAATGAAAGCAAATTCATTAATCTAAATCTATAATTTATAAATTTTATAAAATATAGCATGATTTTTAAAAATGTGTTTCAAATTAAAATTTTATTTAAGATGTATTTTTATTAAAAAAGAGTAATTTAAATATAGAAAAAAGGATATAAATTAAATATCACAAAATATTCTCAAAAGCAAGACTTCAAACTAATATGTGAAAAGAAATTCAAAGCACAGGGGAAAATGTAGACTAAAGCCAATTAATCATACCACATCCTGTCATTTATACAATATCCACATAAATTGGTCGTTGAGTCATTCAATTTTAATCCATAACTAAACTATTATGTATAAGGATCATTTACTCATTATCTGTCCACATTTTGTACACCTACCTTTCACGCGATAATATGAGGTTATTGAATTTTAAATATCATCATTATTACTTGAGCCACTAAGCAAATGTAAATATAGATAAAGAGGAAAGTAAAAAGACTGAAATACATGGGCTGTAACTGAGAAATCGGGTAATCCGTTAAAGTTTCTCAGGAGCCACACCCGATGGACGAACTTTCATAATTTCTAAGTCAGATAAAATATTTTGCAGCCACGCCTTGTCACACCTTTTCGAAATATAAGTGTATTCTTGTTTCCTACTTTCTTCCATTAAGGTATTTTTTCGTAAGAAACAAAATATTAGTTTAAACCCAAAATATTTCCCTTTATATTAACAATATACTACCTAGAATGCTTTTCAACAAAAATTTGTTTCGAAATTAATTATGAAGGATATAAAGATGATCATACAAATATATAAAATGTTCGAAATTTGAATAATAATAAAAAAAAAATCTGATATCTAATATGATTTTATGTGTGCATTTTGTTCCTTATCAAATTAATATTTCATACTCAAATCATTTAATCATAATAGTTTTGTATTCCAATTTTATTTTAGAATGAAGAGTAATAAGATTCATGTAAGAATATTAAAAGTAAAATCCTTGACTTTCATAACAGGAACTGCACTTTTGCAAAATTAAGATATCCTAAAATCATCTTTATCAATAAGTTATTTACTTATTCCTGAGATGGTGTACTTTATGATTTAAAATGGGCATTTTCTTATGTTCTTAATTTGAGATAAACTTTTGTCACCCATTAATAATTCAAGTACATGAGTTAATGATTAAAATACTTAAAACCCAAACAATTATGGGAAAATTTTTATTTTGTATAATTTAAAAATATTAAATGAGCCAATTTTATTTGTCTCTATTTCAAATTATTATCTCTCAGTAATACTTAAAATAAAAAGAAAATCTAAAGAATTAAGCAACTTTAAGTTGCTCTTACAAGTATTATTAACATAAACATATTAATCTATATTTTACAGATAAATTTAATACTTCATGAAAATTAATTAAAAATATAAGTCCATAAATGTTAGAAAATAAATGTTTATTTGTTTTTTCAATGCACAAAATTAGTAATATAAAAAGTAGAAAAATATTCTTAAACGCTTACAATCCTCTTCTATTAAATAAATACTAAGCTCTATTTCCAAAAAGTAACAAATCCACTTTTCATGCAAATTTCTTCCATGTTAATTGAATAAAATCATATTACAAAAAAGATACTATCAGTATATTTAAAAAAAATAAATATACATGTTTCAAGTTAAATTTTACATGGAAAAAATAATAAACTCAATGCTTCGTGGAAATAATTGGAAACTAAAATAAATTCAAAAAAATAATTTGAACCATTTTATAATGAAAATTACTTTTATTAAAATATTCCTAATAAAAGAAATATCATTTTGAAATAAAATTTATTAATTCAGCTGTTTCAGTTTTTTTATATACCATTTATTTTATTAATATTCAATTTTCGTAAACAGACAAGTATAATTTAATATCTTTTTAAAACGTAATGACAAAATAAAATTTCCTATTTAAGGTAAGATTCAGTTTTAAGTTTCAAAAATATATAAAAAGAAGTCTGAGAAATACAATTTAGCTTTCATTTTCTAAGAACCTACCAATTTTAGCTGGTTAAATTTATTGCAGAATGGAATAAAAGCAGTAATTTTCTTTCCAGGTATAGAATATTTATTTCGTTTTAGTTTAGAGACTTAGATTTTGAAGATTCAGTTTTTTAAAAGAATTTTTTTTATTCATTCACATTAGATACAATTAAAATATTATATTTAAATTTAACTTTGTATTTCATTATTAATTCTTTGCTTATATTTACTAATCCAAAATTATGATTTTTTACTTTATATTTAATATACAAATTTAGTAATGTTGAAAAAATTAATATTTTTATAAGTAATTAATAATAAATGAAAATTTCACTCTTTTACCCATTCATATTATTTTTAATAAGATAAATCTTTTAAGCAATATGACCACGTTACTTTGATAAAAAAAAATTTCGATATTTCTTGTTACATTTTCGCATAAGTTATCTTTTTATCATTCTAAATTATGCAATTGCTTTTACATTATTCTCTTATATGTTATAATTAATTTAATCATATTTAAAATAAATTTTCAAACTCAAATCAATAAACATGAGTTGAATAACTATTTATATGTAAATTAAGAGGGTTTTCTTAGATATTTTTAAAGCACGTTGCATTTTATTGAAAACTTCTATAGTAGTTTTCTCTAAAAATGATTTTGAAATTTGTTTCCTGTTTTGTCACTAAAGACACCAACAGCAATAGTTATTTTCTGGGTACACAACAAATAATAAAGTATATTACTTAAAAATTCATTTACATGAAACAAATATCTAAATAAAAATAATATTAACATGTATATTAATTGCATTATTGAGTAAGACTTAATTGCATTGCTATTTTTTACTTACTATTATTTAATTGCTATTTTTATTATATTTTAAAGTATTCTATTATAAATAATATAATTGAATATTAGTTATCTAAATATACATGAAAATAAAGTTGAGCTCCGTATTCTTTATTTTTATTGCACATAAATCTTATTTAAATTGAGTTATTTCTTTTTAGAAATCATAATTTCTTTAAGAGTATTTCTCTAGAAAATTATTTTTCTTTATAATATACCTATTATAAAGAAAAATAATACAAATTGCTTGAGATACTCCTATCAGGATAATGCAGCTCATAAAAATTGATTTATAATATTTAGAATTTTAATTATGTACAACTTAATGCAGCTATGCAATTATTTCAAAAATTAATAATAGAGTGAAAAGTTCTAAGCATATTTTAAAATATTAAATCAGATCTGGTGATGGTTGAAAACAATTATTGTGTTCGTTATCCTTAAAATAAAATGTAAATATTTTTTAAATATTTTTTGTTAATTAGTGTCTACTTGCTCAAAATTATTTTGATCAAGTTCAAGATTAAATGCGTTTTAAAATAATGAAGAACTAACTAAACATGCTTACTTTAATCTGCTGATTCCTATATTCTGAAAAATTACATTTAACTGTTATTAATGCAACAATACCATTAGATTTTAGAAAACCTTCTAAAGAGGCATTTATTTCCAATTAGTTCATTGCGGTTTGTCCTGGAGGGTGTTAAAAAGAACAGTCAAAATCATTTTATATCTTAAAGCTGTGTGTTCCCACTTCCTATTAAATCCGTAGTTTCTTAGCAATAAATATCCACATAGGACGAATTTTTATGATAATAAAATTTTTATGTATATGTTTACAGATAAAAATTTGAGCAAACAATTTAAGTTTTCAATGAAAAGAATAGTTTCCTAAAACAGTACCTAAATCTCCTTTTAAAATAATATACTTTAAGATGAAATATTTAATTATTTAATTGACGTAATTATACACACTTGTAAACGCTTGAAAATATTTTTTATTATTATATAGAAAATTTCGGATTGTTCAGAAAATAACTATAGTAAAAATATGTACCAATACATATAGTTTATTTGAATTATGTATTCATACATTCGTCAATAGCAATTACATCTGTAATTTGCGTCATTAATAATTAAATTAAGAAGGGTGAAGCATTATTTTGTATTTGCCGTATTTACATAAGCATAGGCATAGGCCGCATCTGAGGTTATGTCATGTAATTAATATAAAAAAAAATAATACTTGGATATACGAATCATTGCTTCATTTACAAGATATGTTATTTAGCATTGCTGTATAGTATATTAATGAGGAATAAATCCATCAGAAATTTTCACTACTAAATACTAATGATTATGGAAGATAAAATTTCTTAATGCACTCTGTGATTGAGTGTAACAAAAAGTGAAAGAAAGAAGCTTTGATCTTGAGATTATAGCTATACACAGGATAAGTGTATTTCACTCCTTAGATATGTTTGAATCATGAACGAATACTTATCTTTATAAGGAGGCATTTTGTATTATGCTTCTGCCTGAAAAATTTAATATTGGTGGTGTGAGCAGAGAGCAGAATTTAAGAAGAATATATTATTTTGCTGCTATGAATCTCGCTTTTAATCTGTGAATTTATATCGCATTCCGCATTGAATTCTTTGAATTCTCAAAGCAGAGCAAATCGTTCTTCTCCCACTCCAGCTGCAAATAGAACACTATAATAAAATCAACATTTATTTGATTTGATTTTAGAAATGTATTAAATGATCATTAATTGGTTTAATTATGTAAAAAAGAAATACAAGCTTTAGCATATGAGATATAAGCATGCATATTCTCTTAGATTATTTATAATTATCTTCCTCTTTGAAGATTGATCTGTTTTAATTAGCATTTACTAAGAACAATAATAATACAATCAAATTATATATTCAGAAGTTTTTCAGTTTTTACTAATGTATTTTGCTGATTTTAAGAAAAATTTTTAAATTTACTCTGATATCCATGGTTATATTCTGAAAATAGTATATAAAATAAAAAAAATAATTATACACAAAATGTTTGATAAATTTAATTATGTTAATCATAAAATCGTACAGTTTATAATACAACAGAATAGAAAAATATCAACGAACCATTTAAATTTCTTCGCAAGTTTTTAATAAAATATTCAATTTAGTTAAATAAGAAAATTAAAATTTTTGCTTTTATTCTAATATTTGTGTTTTTTTTTTATTATCTTAACTACATTTTTGTACTTTGTACAAAAATACGTTTTTCTGTTTCTAAAAAAAGGAATGTGTTAAAATATATGCATTTCAAGGCTTTTATTTTTCATAATGTATATGTTGTGTAAAAATTTTATAAATATTAATAAATACTTTTATTTTTTTAATTTAAATACATAAAAACTGATTAATATTGAAATAAAATTTAAAAATTACAAGATTCAACACAAAATTTAAGAAGCATTTTTTAAAAAACAAATAAAGGATATTCCCCCATTTTATTATAAAATTAAGTTTTAGAATGCAATAATAAATTTTTGATGTATTCAACTAAGGTGTTTAAATTTCATTTTTTAAATGTAATTAATTAATTCATAATATATAAAGTAAAATTTTTTTAAAAATAAATTATGTTTGCAAAAACATTGCTGTTTAATGGATGTTTTTTTTATTAAATTTGGCTTTGATAGTATTTTAAAATTTATAGGAAATGCAGGATTAAAATTCTGAAGTTATCTGTAGATTAAATTATCAGTTTGAGCAAGAAATATCTGGGAATGATAAACATAGGAAACTAAGCCTTCGCTGATTACATGATGTAGCTCGTTGGAAATTCCTACATTTTGATGACTTATTGCAAATTTATTTGAAGTCATATATTATCATTTTATGAAATAAAATTTTTTAAAGAAACATTTTCGACATCAATATTAAAGCTTAAATTTAAAAATTTTTTAATTCATTTTGAATATTGTAGGAACAAAATAAAAATTAAATATTTCTATTGTGTTAATATTTTGAAATATTTTTAAAATGACTGAAATTTCTAAGACTAGAATAACAGAACTGATGATATTCGATTAATTATTGCTTCCAAAATTCATTTTAATTAAATAATATATTAATTTCTTAATTTTATTACAAAATTAGGAAAGATAGAACAATTCAGCATATTTATTATAAATTTTCAATTTATTTTATTAAACATAACAGTCAACATACATAATGTAATTATATTACTCATATATTATTTTATAAGTAATTTTAATAAATATGGATTAGAGTAAATTCATTTAATGAAGGAAAATTTTAATATCGAGTTTCCGTCGTTCGTCAGACATTTGATCGTAGAAAAGCTCTCATTGATTGAAAAATAATTTGGTGCACTCATAATCGATTTCCCATATTAATTTTCATTTTTAAAAATGTTATTGTTTGCTATCTGTTTGAAGTTTATAATTAAGTGAAATGTTTTAATCAGTGGCGAGATAGTTGCTTTTCTTAAAAACAAAATTATTTTTCCTTATTGTTTATCGAGAAATGCTGAATTTACATACTTAAATAAAATACATATTTCAATTCTTGTTATCAGTTTGATTGAAAAAGTTATGGGAATGAATAATACATAAATTGATGTAGGGAAGAGATAGATTTTTTTAATATATTTTCTATTATAATTTAATAAATCTTAGTTTATTTTATTCTTTCTTTGAAAATAAAACAACTTTTTATTTAATTTATGATATATAAATGATTACTTTTAGTAATGATTTGCAAACTTACCTTTATCATAAATGGATATAATGAATTATTTGATAGTAGATATAACATAATTTTTATAAGTATGCTTAATCAAAATTTAAAAGCATGCTATTCTTGTGAAGAAATGAATCGGAGAGTAAATCGTTGAGAATTGTTCCGAGTGATGCAGGAAAATTAATTTTTAAGGAAACTTATTTAACAGAACTGGCTGCTTACACAATCTTTTATTGTTCAGTTTGAACAATTACTTCGGGGAAACATATTCATACGTTATTAATTAGTAAATGTAATTTATTCATGTAGTAACTTAATTTTGCAGATAAGTTTTATTTACAAAATATTGTTATTGTTATTATATCACTTATTAAATCAATATTAAGCTTTATTTTTAAAATAAAATATAAATTTAAGCATATTTTGTATATAAAATTTAAGTATTTAATTTTATTATTTAACCCTAGTACTGTATTTTAATTCATTTCTTTTCAGAAGATATTTAATTTACTTTAAGACACAAATAATATGAACATTACGTTAGTCATCATTTGTTCCTTTTATCCACAGATTAAAAAATGATCGCTTCTATAAATATAAGCTTATGCTGTAAGGTATCAACTTGCCAGAATTTTAGTCTTTCAGAACTATTTAATTAAAGTAGTTACAGTAACTTAAACTATCAATAGATAAACTTTACTTAAGTACGTAGAGAATACGTAAATAGATAATTTACTGTTATCTTTGATATATAGTATTGATTCATAATTGAAGATATTATCAAAACATTTCTAATCTCAATGTACATGCAACTATTGAGGTACAATAATTTTCTTAAGCAACTAGCTCACCAAATTATACATAAGTAAATATACCTGTGAAATATGGCCCAATAATTTTGGTTCTTTGTGTTAGTGAAATGGATTAGTTTCGAAATATACTAACATAACTAATAAGCAAACGCATCAGAAAAAAGATGATTAATTCAAAAGTCCAGATAATTTTCCTAATAACTGATTTCTATTTCAATCTAATCAAACAAAACCTGTGATAGAATTTTTACCTTCATTTATGAAATGATTAGAATGATAAATATTAGAATGAATAGACTGAAAGATTTACATAATTCGAATGAAAAAATGTGATTAGAATGATAAAAAAACAATTATTACCACTAATTATTTTAAATTAAAAATATTTTTTCTTTTCAAAATTTATACTCGGATATCCACTAGAGTTATAGTTTATACAATATATTGTTATATTGTTTCCTTTAAATAAGATAAGATTTTGTCATCTATAGTTTATTTTTACAAGCACTGGCCTAAAAATTTCAGGATAAAAATACATAGTCAATTATTAACTATATTTCTCCGAATGAATTGCAGATGTCTAAGATAAAAGGATTTTTTTAGCATTTTAAATACAAACAGATAGATCACTTTTATACTACGAAATTTTCTAGATATTTTCTCATACACACGCACAGTGAAATCATTGTCATTCTTTCAACAAGATCATTGTTCGCAAAAAGAGATTGAAAAAACTGGATTAGAAGAGAGAAACGATTAGTTTTCATCAAAGAATTTCATATAGCAGTATCAAAATATCGTATTTATAAGTTAAGTTACTTTCCTTGACAAAATTCTATAGCGTTACACATTGTTACTGACAATATTTTACCTAATCTGAACATATTCAGTGGGTATTTGAAATGAACACAATTGCATGATTAAAATAGAATTTCATTCATTGATATTAAGAATTTTAACAACACCTTAAGCATATCGTATTTTTATTAAAATTTCATTTGATTACTATTCACTAAAGCAAACACATTTTACTGATTTGTTTACTCTCAAAATAAAATAAAATTATTTTAAAAATATATATTTCCTGTATTTGATATATGAAATTTTTCTTTACAATTATTATATGAAATTTTTCTTTACAATTTTCATTAATTAGCTAAATATTCTAATTTCTTTTATACACTTTGATATTTATTATTTCTCCAAGCATACTTTATTATATATTATAAAATATACTGGACATTTGTTTACATCAATTACGAATTCTAAATAAATTAAGTAAATTTTTCAGTCAAAAAACTTTAGGGTTTAAAGTATTTTTAATGTCAATGAATGAAACTGCATAAATATACCTCACAATGATAATAAAACTAATTTTTTTTCTTGTTATTCAATGCTTATCCACTAAAAATATTTTATTTTGTGGTACACAAGAGGCAAATTATATCATCGTATGAAGTTAGACATCCAGGGGATGTGACATCCTAACTTCCATGGTAGTTATGACTTTCCAATTTATAAATAAGGACCGAGTAGAAGTAACGAAATTCGATTGCTATGCAAATAGATATCATTTCATTTAGACAATTTTGCGATCATAACCTATTTTCACGGTCATAGGGACTTGGTCAACACGACGAGTTCTAGACTATGTCTAGAACAGACATAATCATTATCAGAAGGTCTTCTCGGTTATGTGTGGATGTATGTATTTATATCACAAATAGTAAATATATAAAAGCATTAAAAATATTATTTTGTGACATTCCTTTTTTATGTTAAGATCTTTAATCAATTGAATACTTTAAAATATTTCGAAAAATATGAAAGACAAATTTATTATCATTAAAAACATTACATTTTATTTCGTCTGGCATAATATCTGTAAAATAGAATTGATAAACTGATTTGTTTATGTTTACTATTCAATTATTCACTTTAACCAACGATTTTAATAACCTTTTTATTAAAGTTCCATTACATTTTATCTTTAAATCCCCTTGACATTTTGACTATATATTGAGAAATTGTGTTCAAAAATATAAAATTGTCTACAAGGAAGATGCAGAGAAGAGAACGTTAAGATTTTATTCAAAATTTTACATTTAGTTTTTACTAAAGCAATAAAAGTTTGTTGTTGTTATTCTTGTTGCCAAAAATAATTGAATTAAAAGCCATTCTACTGTTTGATCAAACGTTTTGTTCTTTCTTAACCAAATCTAATTGCTTACTAACTGTTATCACTTACAGTTATGATCTTTACATAACAAGTTTTCGTAAAAACTATCAATGAGTTTACGTGTTATCTGTCTCGTTGTTTGTTATCAACACCTTAAACTACATTGAGCAACAATTAATAAAACAGTGAGTTTTCGAAGTAAATCATTGTATATAATTTATGTAATCTAAATAAAACAAAAACAAGGAGGTAGTTTTAAGTTATGTCAACAATATTTAATATTAATACATACGTTTCACTACATTTGTGTATAACTTATTAAAGATTACATAACCAGATATGTAGTAAAATAGAAATTGGCATACTTTGTAGAAAAAATTTAAATAATGTTCTTTGTTCCTATTAGGAATGTTAATGTTTTTCACATTAATAAATAAAATTGAAATTGTATGTAAAATTTGAAATTAGCATTAATTTATTGTTCTTTTTCATTAATTTTAAGTGAAAATAGGTAAATTTAATGAATTTATTGTTTAAAGTTTTATGTTTTCACATATTTCAAAAGCTTACAGTTGTTATGCTAAGACTATAAGGAAAAACACATTTTAATTCCACTAATTTTATACCAATAAATAAAATAAAAAATATGAATATAAAAAGTTAAAAATAGTATAAATTAAATTTCATTTATCACTACATTTTCATTCGATTCGTAGAGATATAAAAAGAAATCAAATATTATATTTATTTATATAAATACAGAAAAGCTCAATTCAAGATTTAAAGAGCTGCATTATGTTTTCATTTCAACAAATATTCTAATGACATTCCTTCATCTTTTTTTTTCTCCTTTAAAAATTTAGAAACGAGAAATTTTTCTTATATCTGTAAAACATAAAATATTTGCAAATTTAAAAATAAATTTAACGTAAAACTTATTTTTTACAAATTAATTTTTATTAATTAAGATATAAGAATTTTTAATTATTGATTGAAATAAATTCCAAAACAATAGTATGCATATTATTTTTAAATACATATAAATATTTATTAATATTTCATTCAATATAATCAATCATTTTTAATTTCAATAAAAAATTAATTTTTATAAAATTTTGTAATAAAACTAAATTTTATAAAAATTGATGTTATGATATAAAAATGAAATAATATAATGATAAAATAATAATAAAAATAAAAATGAAAAATTTTATAAAAATTTATAAAAGTCGATGATTCCATGTTGCTATAAACAAAATTTTTGCAATAAAAATGAAATAACTAATATATATAATTTTCCATGAATTTTATAATCATAAGAATTATTTAATTATTAAATGTATAAAAATGATTAAAATTATTACTGTAACATGATATTTTATAGTTTGAAATAAATAATTGTTAAAAAAAACCACTCTCACCTTTGTAAACACTTATAATTGTTGAAGTATATATAGTCATATAAGTAAACAAATAAATGTTTTATTTAAAATATCATCTATAATTATTTGAATAAAAAATTACTATACATTTTGGGGCCAATTACTTCATGCGAAAATTATTTTACTTAGGTCAACCTGTCCATCTAAAATACAAATGCATAAAAATTTCCCTTTCGCCAATTTGATTGTTTTATTTTCTAAACTTATGTAACATGGTTTTCAGCTATCTTCTTTTAGGTATCGTTTGTTTAGTATTGTATCCAAGCATATAGGTTTAAAAAGCTTGCAATTACTTGCATACCTATGAATATCCATATAAAATGATAAAATTTTACGCAAACCAAGTTTTCAGCGCTACTCTTCAACAATCAAATAGAAAAACCTAGTTTTAAAAACACGTTAACCGTAATAATGAAATTCAGATGCCTAATTTTATGAAAGTGGTTTTAGAAATAATGAAATTTTTACTATAAATTAAAATATCTTTATAAGCATTTCGCGATTTTTCAATTTAAAAGATTGTAACATTTATCATAATAGAAAAATTTTCATTCATTTTAAATATTCTTTTCATCGTCAATTTTAAGAATAAATTGCTAATCACAGTATCATTTTTAAAAATTCAATGAGATGGATGGGATAATAAATTGTATGCAAGATATTATATAATATAATTTGATACATTAAGAAAATAAAATATTTAGGATGGAAACTGCAATTGATAAAATTATTCAAATTTTGTAGAAATATCAAATAAAACAGTTTATTAAATACAGTAATGTAATAAATGGTAGGAAGTAATAATAATCATAAGAAACTTCACTGAATATATATTTTCAATACTTGTGTATTCCTTATTTTTGAAAAGTATCTATACTAATAACATGCCCATTTAGTTTGCATCTCATGCATGTTTATATTTGGGATGCATAAAATTGAAGTTTGTGTAGCTCGTTAAATTAATAACAAAATATGATATTTACATATGAAAAATTACTCTGCAGTATAATCATTATTAAAATACTATTCTAAATTCTTTATTTCAATATTATCCTCCTTCAATTTATTTAATTCCGTGACTTCTAAATACTAATCTATATATATATATATATATATATATATATATATATATATATATATATATATATATATATATATATATATATATATATATATATATATATATATATATATATATATATATATATATATATATATATATATATGTAAATAATCAAATATTAGATGGAGAATAATAATCAATTGGTTATTATTCTCCATCTAGTATTTGATTATTTATATAAAATATACTATTATCTACATTTTAGTAGTTCTATTTTAGCTGCTTTTGCGTTGAATGTATTGCTAAACATAAATGTTTTATCTATTCTTGTACTTTTCAATTCTATATATATTTTTGCATCCTTCAATTTTGCTTATCATTTATGATACTTATAATATTGCATTATATCTATCTATCTATATATATATATATATATATATATATATATATATATATATATATATATATACATATATATATTATAAGTAAGTACTTAGTAATATCAGATGTTGATATATTCACAATTATAGATATATATATATATATATATATATATATATATATATATATATATATATATATATATATATATATATATATATATATATATATATATATATATATATATATATATATATATATATATATATATATATATATATATATATATATATATATATATATATATATATATATATATATGTGTGTATACATATATATGTATATATATAACATTCGTAATTGTGAATATATCAACTTCTGATATTACTAAGTACTTACTGTCTAATATCAACATTCCCTTAAGAAGTTGAACCACTTCAGAAATAATGATCTTCCAGTCAAGAAGAGGACACAACTTTTGATAACTATTATGCCAAAATAATGGCCGATGAGGGAAGAGCTGGAAACAATAACCGAGTGGATACGCGTCAGATTGACTAGGCTTCAGAAAATAATCATGATTCCTTATTATAGGATTATATATATCGCAATACACTTGGGTATATTTTTATCTTCTCACATATAGAAATTTATCTGTACGAAATCTCTGCTTTTTATGTAAGACTAATAATCTACTTTTACATAAAGTTAACTTTTAATAGTTATCATCAGGAAAGAAACCAGAAAATAATACATTAATATTCTGAAGATGCAATTTTTTAAGTATCCATGTACATTTTTAGATTAAATTTATAGTTTAAAATGTTATTTACAGTTGCCGATAATTTAATTATTGTATTGCAAAAATGTTAATTTTTTTTAAAAAAAAGCAAATTTGTATCTTTTTATTATTGACCTCAAAGAGCTAGTGTGTATTCTGCTGAGTCTTTCTCATTTGTCACAAATTCTCAGTAAATAATACTATATTTTTCTCAAATAACAAGCAATAAGCAAGATTAGATAGATTTTTAGTAAGTCCACAATTGTGTTTTCGGCAATTTCAAATGAAATAAGTCTTTGGTTGTTAACTTAGTTTTATTATTCAGCTCTGTACCATCTTGAAAATTAACCTCTTTTGTCTAAGATAATATTTTGTTTATATAGGTAACAATTAAATAATTTATTTTTGTCCATAATTAGTTAATTTGAATAGAACGAATAGAACGAATCGGCTTCACTACAAACTTAATCACATTAAAGGCACAAGGAATATAAATATTAAAATCTAGTAAACAACGTAGCTTCATTATAATATCGAATCAAGGGATTATTGGAAAAAAATAGAATGCTAAGCATTCAGTTACTTACTGTGATTCATTACTTATACATCATTATTTTATGTATAAATTAATGCTAGGGTATTTATTTTTTCAGTAACTATTTAATGCATATAAGTATATAATAAATAACACTAACTTAAATTCAATCACTTATATTTTGAATTGTTAATCATTTTTAAAGATAATTTCTCACAGGTTTTATTTAAAAAGTATTGTTTTTTCTTGATCATTGATAATTGATGTCAAAGGAATTTATGATTTAAAAGGAAGCAATTTTACTAAGATTAAAAGAAAAAAATTGAAAATCTCATTAATATTCAGTAAGATTATAATGTTTTAAACATGAATTTTACAGTATATTGAAGCGCACATTAACATTAATAATTAAACAATTAATCAGTTGATACTTTTTATTTTTCTATTTAATATAGTATAATTTCATATATAATTTAAGATTCTTTCAAGTAAATGTTGAAAATCATTACTGAGAGAAGCAAAAAACATATAACATACATTTTCTAATTATTTTTTATCTAAAAATTAAAATATTAGTTATTAAAGTCGAGTTAAATGATTTCTGCCCGCATAATAATTGTCTTCATTCAACATATTTTATGTGTATTCAAATGCTTCGATAAATGTAAAACATTTCATTTACGTTACAAGGAATGTTTAGAAATAAGATGCTCAGATGAATGTTTAAAAGCAATAATTATTTTTGCTTTCACTCTAATTAAAGACACCTATAAAATGAAGAACTAAATAACAGTCTCCATGCTTGTCATTTCTTGTTAATAAAAAACCCATAATGCGAAGAAGGAAAATAATGAAATGTTTTATCTGGTATTCTTATAATGTTGGAATGTTTGGACAATACATATAGATACGTATGTTTTTTATCTGCTTATTTTAAAGTTTGACAAGAGTCAAGTCAAAACTTAAGAGTTTGACAGGTGTCAACACATTATATCAAAATTTATATTCCGTTCAAATTTTCTTTTCAACATCTGAAAGAAACTGGTAGCAATCCAGATCCATCAGACTTTAGACAAACAAAAATACATTGTGAATGGAAGTGACATTTATCATGAGATATTCCCGAGAAAAGAGAGTTTAAGAAAAATGTTTCAAAAAACTTCCTTTCCAAGAGATACATTTAAATTTTTTATATTAAAATGCAACTTATGTCAAGTTTCATATTACTTCGACATTTTAGTATCTTTAAAGATGATACATGAAAACATTCTCATATTAAGTTCAATTATAGATATATTAAGTTAAAACTAGAAAAACCTGTTTCGCATTTTTCTCTCCAAAAAATAAAGTGTTCGAGATTGTTATATAAAATACCTAATATACTAGGTATAAAGTGTCACAAAAATTCCAACTAAAATGGTGGGAAATACTTTTGTCTTACTTCAAGTATAGTTTTATTTAACCAAAACTTAACATATACACAAAAAAAAGGTCACACTTCAAGCACAGTTTCACAAAAATTAAATTTTAATCCATCAAGATAAAAAAAAAATTGTAATTAGAGTGAAAAAAATCCGGATGATATATTATTACAATACCTGCTGCTTTTTTAACTTATAGTTCTTTCACAGGTTTCTGCATAATACAGTAAAGTTAAGTTTACACAGGAATTTATTTTTACATATCACTTATGTAAAAAAAAATTCCTGTGTAAAATTTTCACACATGATTCTGTTTGTCTGATGTCTGATTTTTCAAATATGATTCTGTGTAAAATTTTCACTTTACACAGAATCATCAATGAAGTCAATTATATACCTCAACTTAATTCTTGAATGCAGATTTAGCACTCAAACATAATTTTGAACCATGAATTATCCACAATAGTTTTATATCCCATTATATTATTTTTATTTAGGGTAGGGCGGTTACAACAATTAATAATTGCGACTATATGTTTATTGTATTATAGCCTAAAATTAAATCTTTATTTTAAGAGATCATTGGCTAAAGCAAAATTCAGAGAGAGAGAGAGAAGTCATCTAACACGAATAACTTTAAAAATGCAAAGTTCTTTTAATCTTTGTGCAGAAAATGTTTCACATTCACATAGAATGTGTAATGATGTTTCCTCTATATAATTGACAAGTCTTCAAATAGAATAATCTAATAATTCCATTATGGTGAGATGTCTCTTAAAATGGCAGTATCATGTATAAGAAGTTCCTCTAAACTCCTTAAGCAGTTTCTGTTGTGCTTTTATAACTATTTTTACCTTTTTCTGTGTCATATAGTATTTAAGGACCGGCTTTTTTTGATTACGAATATTATTACAGTTAAAAAACTGTTGTTTCCATAACAGATAAAAAAAGGTTTTTGATCAGTTCTTTTGAAATACCAAGCACTGGCTCAAGGGCCAAATAAATCAATTGTTTGTCCAACCTTTGCCAACTCATCAACTGAATCATTGCCAGAAACACCAATGTGATCGGACACCCACATTAATTTGTGGGAATTATTGCTGGCCTATTTAAGCAGAGTAAGGTAGCATTCCCGAGCTAAAACAGAAGTTGCAATATACATCTGTAAAGCTAGTAATTCAGCTTGATTGTCAGAATAGATTATTTTTTTACGAAAATAGTTTCTGTCCATTCATAATCTACCCATAGCAAGTACTTGGTATTTAACTAGTAATTATAAACCTCTTTTACAGGAAGTTTAGGCTATTATGTGTGTATATATATATATATATATATAATCTATATATATATATATATATATATATATATATATATATATATATATATATATATATATATATATATATATATATATATATATATATATATATATATAATCTATATATATATATATTAATATTTATTTGCCTGTATTCTTTCACTTTTCATTTTCATGATTATCGGTAGATATAATATTCAGTTCCCAGTATTAATTCCCCTAATTATCTGAAAAAATCATTTAGTCTATACCCCAACTTAAAATCGCGTAGTCCAAGTCAAAAAAATTTTAATATATTTAAACATTCGTTTGACATGACAGAGAATTATTTATAAATCTCAAAGAAGTAAGAGAAAGGTTAGAAATAAAGACAGTTTCTAATGAAGACCTTATAACTACGATACTGACTGTTTTCTAACTATTGATTAGTAATATTTTACAGTGAAACTAAATTGTTATTTTATGAAATAGCATTTAAATTAATTACAAATTTAAATATGTTTTATATACAACCTCATACATTCTGTGTAAGTATAAGTATTGCTACAAAATTATAGTTTGTCTTCTACATTTTGTGATTTCCATTAACTGACTGATTTTTTTCCACTAAATAATAAAAAGGAACTTACAATATTCATTGCTTTAACTTATCTTAAATGATGTATGTTAGAGCTTGAACAGTTTTAAAATAATTCAATGACGTTTACAAAGAAATCAAATTGGTTGCAAATCCATTAAGCATTGTTGTTAATATCCCTGCTTACGAATCATTCATATCTGAACACAGTTTCTTAAGAGGTTATTTAAGTTTCTAAAGTAACATTTTGGATTTTGATTTAAAAAACTAAATAGTAATGTTCAAAATTAGGAAAATGTCTTATTTTACTATTTGATGGTTTATTGCAAAGTGAAATCATACAATCAATAAGCTTTTTTTTAATTTTAAACTATTTCTATATGTTTAAAACGGAAAAAAATCAGATAATGACAGAAAACTGACTTAAATCAATATCAGTGCATATGACAAAATAAATTAAACACAGCTAAATAAAACTAAAATACTTATATAAAATTATGAAAAAAATATTTTTTAATATTATTTCATTCATAATCGTTTTTACAGTAAGCTAGAAAGACCATTCATTTATCTATATTGCTAAGTAGAGTATTTCAACTAATGCTTTGTTAAAAGTTCTGAATGGTGGCCAACACATAATCTTTTACCTAATTCAAGTATTTATTCAACATGTAAATCATTATCACTAAGATAAACTGCATTTAAGGAAATCATAATTTACAATATCGATTTTTCTTATTTAACAAGGATTATAGTATTCCTTTTTAAGATGAAAATCTGTTAATTTATTTTTAAAAATAATTTTCTTGAAATAATAAATGAAATAAAGGACAATCTTTGTTTAGGTTTAAAATTTTTGCTAATTGTAAGTATTATTACGTTGTGAAAGAATTATATTTATTATTATATTGAAGTTATTAATTATTTTTAACACTACACCAAATAATATAATTTATTTATATTATATGTTGTTCATACTGCTTTATTACTAATTTAAATCTTATATTTTAAGTAGTATTAGAATATATTTTGCAAGGTACAAATCGGAATCAAATAAGGTATAAATTTATCCAGCATAGTTGTTAACATTCATCTAGAACATTTATTTCTGTACACAGTTTTTTAATAAATTATTGATTTTACTTGTTTAACACAGCGTTTTTATTTACTCACAAGTTTGAATAATCAACAAATTAATCTTTTGACAAAAGGATACGATTGAGATGTTTTCAAAGAATTTTATGTAAAATTGTCACGAATGTGATTTAGCAGAATGTAATTTACAGCACTTCTAATATCGAGTATTTATCTTTTATGAAATAAGAATGCGATGATTTTTTTTATTTGGGAAAACAAAAATATCTCCCTGTGTACCACGTAATACCACACAGGGTCCGAAGGTACAACAAATGCACTACATAACAAATCCAAATAAATCATGAGATGAAAAAATAATAACAAAAGAAGGCAGAGAGAAAAAAGAGATATAAAAATAAAAAAGTAATTAGATAACAGCATGGATAAATTTTTTAAAAAATTCAAAATTCTCTTTCTTTACTAGGTCCATTAAGATCAGGGCCACTTGTTATTTAAGTCTTTGCAAAGCTGGTTCCTTTCTTCTGAAACAGATGGACATTCAAGAAGAATGTGAGACGGGTTGTCACTCCCAGAGTTGCACATGCACAGCTCACTGTTTTTAATGTTGAAACGGTGAAGATAGCTATTGAATTTCCCATGTCCAGTGAGGAATTGTGTGATTTTAAAGTCAGTGTAGAACCAAATGTTCTTAACTCTGATGGGAACTGATGGGAAAAAAGATTTTGTCCACTTACAATTAGGCGAGGAAATAAAACCCGAGTTCCATTCTGTGATTATCTTCTTTTTGGCAGTGATTTTGAAAAAAGATTTGGGTAAGCTGGTATCCAGTTTATTTGGAAGTGAAAGAGAAGATTTGGCCAGGAAATCCGCTCTTTCATTTCCATACACACCACTATGACCCTTGACATGAGAGAAAGTGAAGGAAATATTTTTGATAATACACATATTAATGGAAGTCTGGACTTCCACAATAAGTTTTTCAAAACTAGTAACATCTTGCAGAGCTAGTAGGGATGACAACGAGTCACTGCAAATTAAAAATTTTTGGTAAGGCTTGCTTATGGCATCTTTAACAGCAAGATTAATGCAGAATAACTCTGCATGGAAAATAGAGCTATAGTCACTAATGCGGTATACTTGATGACTCACTTCAAACCCATTCTGAAATCATACGTATGCAAGACCTACTTTTTCGTTAACTTTACTCCCATCTGTAAAGTAAATTAGGTCATAGTCTTCTTCCCTTACCCTGTCAAATGCAGCAAGAGAAGCAGGAGTTCTTGTAGATGGATGAGATAGGGAAGAAAAGTTCAAATCACCATCAAGATGGTTAGAAAAGGAATCTTGTGCATAACGATAAGCCTGATTTTGATGAAATATCACAATATCAAGAGGTGGAAGACCAGAGAGAATGAAGAGAGCATCATAACTGATCGTTCTATATCCTCTAACAATTCTCAAGAGCAGTTTTCTTCGCATTTTCCTGATGAGTTTTCGGTTTATTTTTTTCCTCAAACTGTCTCCCCAAATTCGCGATGCATAAAGAATAATGGGAACAATGCCTTTTGTTTATAAATCAGTTTAGAAACTTCGAATTTAATACCATAACTATTGTTGCAAATTCTATAAAATGCATTTGTAAGAATATTAATCTTAGCTAAAATGTATTTCAGATGTTCCTTCCAGTGACGTTTGCTATCGACAACAACACCAAGATATTTAATTTTATCTACAACTTCCAGAAAATAATTACTCATAGCAAGATTGATTGTGGCATCAATGTTAGTCTTTTTGTGAATCATCATTACTTTGCACTTGCTATGATTGAATTCCAGCTTGCATTGTTGAGCCCAATTATGAATAAAATCAAGAATATCTTGAGCGGTACTGCATAAATCAGGAAAGTTTTTGTTCTGAACAATAACGAGCAAGTCATCCGCAAAAGCAATTTTCCAGCACTTAAAAGCATTCAATTTTTTGAGTAAATCATTCATAATTAGGTTCCAAAGAAATGGGCCAGATACAGAGCCTTGTGGACATCCTTTTTGGATGTTAACTACTTTCGACTTATTACCAAGAGTGAGAACAGCCGTTCTGTTGTTTAAGAAACTGCGGAAGAGATTGAGAATATTTGAAGGAGTAAAAGCCTCCTTCATTAAGAAAATGATAAGCGGCCACCATGCGTTATCAAACGCTCCTTTTATGTCCAATGAAAGGAGAATAGTGAATAAATTTTTCTTTTTTCCTTCCTCTATAATGTGAACAAGTCGCAGTAGTGCATCCTCAGTAGATTTCTGTGGTGTGAATCCATATTGGTCTTTACTAGTGTAATTACGATTGTTAAGATGCCATCTTAGTCTGTTTGTGAGAAGCTTTTCGAGGCATTTTCCAATGCAAGGCAATAAACAAATGCACCTAATATTCTTAAGGTGTTTTCGCTTAGAGTTCAAACTCTTTGGGATTAAAACAACTTTAGCATTTTTCCAAAGATTAGGGAAGAGAAAAAATTTTAAGCATAAATTGAATACAGCAGGAAGAACAGAAGGAGAACACTGATGAAAGTATTTAATCATTTCATTGGAAAGGAATCCAGACCAGGAGATTTTCCAGTGGCCAAACCATGAATAACAGCATTAACCTCATTAACTGTAAAAGGTACATCATCTTCTACAGAGTAGTCCTTGTTAGATTGTTCTCGAATATTTTGCTGAAAGGAATTATCGTTAGAAGGATTGTCATCTGGGAAAGAAAAATTTGAGATAGCACTGAGAGATTCTTCAAAAGAAGATGTAAAGTGACCTGAAGTGGTTTGAATGCCAGTTATCTCGACACTTTTATTAAAGTTTCTCTTCATGCCTTTATGAATCTTCTTCCATACATTTGTAGGGGTAACATCAGAAAGAAAGTCTTTCCAGGAATTTAATTTTGAGTTATTAATTAAGTTCTTATACTCTTCTTTAAAGTGGAGGCAATTGGATTTAAAACTTTCCTTGACAATCGGGTTTTTGGCTCTTTGAAAACGACGTCTTGAGGCATTTAACTTTTTACGCATGCATGCTATTTCAGAAGTCCACCAAGGAACATTTTGTTTATCATAATGCTTGAAAGGAATAGCTATCCTTCCTGCAGAAATCATGACATTTTGAAGCTCAGAAATTAGACTTTCTAGGCAAATAGGGTCATTACAAGTAGAAAGCTGATCCTCAAAGCTACAATTGTTGATAGCTTCATAATATTTAGTCTGAAAAAGAGACCAATTTGCTCTTCTACAGTCAAAGATTTGAGGCATGTTTTGGGGTAAAGAGTTCGTAGTATTATCAGCCAAGGCAATTTCAAAGTAAATCATCCTATGGTCAGAAAGCGAGTCGTAGTCAGGAATCGACCAATTGATGACATCTTGCAATAAACTTTCTCCAACAGCAGTAATATCAACGTAGCTAGAACCTTGAGTTGAACAGAAGGTAGGACCGAAATCTTCATTAACTACAAAGAGTTGTTTGGTACTGAAGAAATCACATAGTTTATCTCCTCTAGCATCCGAATAAGGACTAAACCAAACATTACTTTTGCTATTAGAGTCCATTCCCCAAATAAGTCGAGAAGAATTAACATTAGAAATGAAAGAATCAATCTTTTGTAAATCAGCATCTATATTTCTACACGGCTGAAAGTAGTAAGAAATCAGAATAAAATCTAAATCATTTATAGTGATTTCAACAGAAATCATGTTATAATCAGAGTAATTATGATAAACAAAGGTAGAAATGTTATTCGAGCGAATGCGATGATTAAAGGACTTTTCAAATTACTTGTACTAACTTTGTATTCGTTTTTGATTTGTATGCTGAACACTTGGACTAAATTTTAACATTTTAAAGAAAATCCATTTTGAATATGATTAATCTTGAATTCTCTGATAAACTCGTACGAGATATTCTGCAAAGCTCATCCTTTCTTATGTTAACATTAAAGCTATTTAAACTAAAATAATATATGTTACTTTAAATTATAAATATTCAAAAACATAAAAAGACAAAAAATTACACTTGTTACTTTTAGAATTTTATTATCTTAAGCAAAAAGTAGATAAATCCCATATTATTTTAAAATTTATTAATAAATATTTGCATCTATACAAGGATTATCTAAAATGGTTGAAAATGCTTACTTGAAATGTGACATACATAAGTAATTGTATAAGGATGACTAAAATAAAACCGCAACTACCATTTTGTTTTGCATAAATTGTTGCAAGAATATGTTAGGAGCTTATAGCTGCAATAAGGCGTGTGTTGATAATAACATCATTGCTTACTTGATTTTGAATCGGAAAAGGATAGTCTGCCTGATTTCCCAAAGCTCCAATGAAGGCAGATTATAAGAGCCCATCTAGTCAGCGCATCAGTGACCATAGTAGTAATTGTTAGGGCTCCCAATAAACCAAGAGCCATAGTTTCCGATAGCATGCATAAAGCACAGCTAAGAAGCTGTGTGACAAGTAAAATAGAAAAAAAACATTTAAATTATTTAATATATTTAAATACTTGTTAAAATGTACTATCATGAGAGATAATTGAAAGATATCATGACTTTTTTTTCCCATTTTTGCTTGAATTATCCATGCATATATGCAGAAATTATTGATCAGAAACTATTCTTTATAGAAAGTTCTTAGTGAAATTTCAAAGTATAATGAAAATATCAGAACTACATTTTTGATACATATTTATTGCTATAGTAAAAATCATATTACAAACAGATAAAAACAATATATTTATATTTAAAACTTATATGTCTTTGTTATTCGTTCCTTTCAAATTTGTCTTGAAAGTTTTTGAAGCATATTAATCATACAATATTTATTGTTGTGCCAGATATAAAGAATTAGAAAATTCATTCTACGCGTCTTCTGTAAAAAAATATCTACATTACTTTTAAGGGTTTATAAATGTGACATTAAAAAAGATATTATATTCATATAGAATCATACAAGAGAAATGGGAAAAGTTAAGTGATTTTTATATTATTTTTTAAATAAATTAATTGAGTCTTCATATAAATTTAAGAAGAGATTTTTACACGAATATTTTTAGCCTCCAGTCAATCATTACTAATTGTTTCTTAAAATTAAAAATTTTATAAAAATATTCTTAAGATATTCGAAAATGTTGATTTATATATTAAGTAGTTATTAATATTTTAAACTTAAATAAAACATCACTTTATGTAAATTCTAATTTATTAAAAATTCATAATCATCTTAAAAATCATTTCCAATGTTCAGCTTTGTTTGCTTTGGAAATTAATGTTAGTAAGTATATCTAAAACACTTAGAAGAACATTTTAAGTTTAATTTGCTTTATTTTGTGTGCATTTATTTTGAAGTCACATTTAAATGATTAGATTAAGTAGTAATTTTGCCTATGTATACCTATTCATTAATTTGTTTTTTAAAACTAGCTCACTTTCATGAGGAATTACATTTAAAACGTATAAACAGCAAAATTTGACTTTATCAGAAACTGCACTACATTAAAGCTGTATAATTTATTCTTAAAATATACTTTCACTTTCATGTTTCATTTTATTAGCAGTCTAATAATTTATTTAGTTCCAGTAACAAAGGGGATTATTTTTCGAAAACATTTTATTTAGTTACTGACTAAATTTTTAAAAACTAACATTATTTTCCTATAACTTTGGAAAATGTGTTTCTTCTGTTAGACACAGGAGTTTCTGCAAAACAAATTTTCAATCCAAATATGTGTTTACGGTAAAAAGGAAGCAAACTAAATATATTTTCCTGATTCATGCATAATAAATGAGCTTTTAGCTTTGCTTGCAAAGTAAATTGCTATGTGATGAAAAGTAAATAATTTACTTGCAATAATTTATTTACGAATAAATGTAGGCTTTAAACGCTTTAAAAATAATTCAAAGATATCTGTAACAGTTATAGTTTGTATTAAAAAACATGAAGTGAATTTTTAATCATACTTATTTTAGCATTATTTTGAACTTCAGAATGTCTAAAATAACTGCGTTAACATTCAGTTCATTCAAAATAAACTTACACTTGTCACTACGAAATAAATTCCAATTTCTTGATATCTGTTCCGAGAAAGATTATTTTCATTTTACCATCAGCAAATTTAGTTACATTGCAAGTAGAACATATTTAATACTTTTAATTTGACTTCATTACTGTTAACAACAGAATAAAAAATATGTATGCATATTGATAGGTATAAAAAAGCAGAGCTAAATAGGAATATTGATTATTCTTGTAAATGCAATATAACTAACCAAATTTTCATAAAAAAATTCTGAAATTAAATCATATGTACAATTTAAAAACACGCCTTTTCATCTGAAGTTAAGCAATACATTAAAATATAAAATGGAATTCATCATTCCCAGAGAAATAATTTAGAAAACTTTTGCTATAGTTTTAAATTTTAAATTTAAGTAAATAACATACGTAAGAAAATTAATAAATTTTTAGGAATCTATTTTAAATCGAATAAATTATTAATCAAGTTTTAACATAGAAAAGTATCTTCTCATAAATTAAAATATTAAATTAATGTACTTAAAATCAAAATAATTAACATTTTTATCTTTACTTTTCAATTAGTAATATTTTCCAATGGAAGTTAATATGTGCTATTTAAAATCGATTCCAGTAATATTTAAAGGTTGGATTGCCTTTAATGTTAAAACTTCATTTAAATGACGTGCGAAATAAGGAAAAAATTTCATTATTCTTACGCATAGTCTATATAATGTCATTTACCATACGAAAATATAACTTCAACAATTCATAATGAGATGAACTAATTAAGAATGATTGAATTATTTAATCAACCACAGTAATATTATGGTAAATTGTTTTCTCATTCAATAGAAAAAACAAAGCACAGAAAATGGGAGTTTACCGAAGAATGCGGACTTTCAGTAGACAAATTATTACATCAAATACTGATGACAGAAGTTAGAACTGCAGGTCGATGTCTTTGCTTATTTATGACTGTTATTAGTGCAAGAAAATTCTTACTTGTACAGATAAACGATGGATCTGCAAACCTAACTGACATAAGAGTTTTGTGACAGGTTGTGGATATTATTGATCCACGCATAACCAGTGGTGTCAATGGTCACTCAATGGCATTTTAAAATATAAATTTATAGGATATGAAGAAGATTATCATTGAATCAAGAGTTTACATAAATTCATCTTCAATGGCGTAAAGAAAACGTTAGAAGCATGATTGCTTTATGATCTGTCACTCTTTTGCTTGAGTAATGACAGCTAATATTTTCAAGTGTAATAGTGCTGATTTGAAAGCAACTGTGGAACACAGTACAGTACAACAACTTAAAATATTTTTTATGAAGCCTCAATTTCAAATTGGTACAAGTTGTCATTGATAGCTCTATGAAGAATCAACAATTCAAAGAAAGCATGCTCCATTCAAGAAAACTGCTCTTATTTCAATGATACCTAATGTCCTTTCCGATTCACTCAATTAATCAATATTTTCAGCAAGTTATGCAGATGTTTTCCGGAATAGCCTCTTTCAAATTATATTAGATAGCTTTGTTTATAAAGTGACTAAACTAATGTACTTAATTTACTTATAATTTTATTTAATAGTTCTTACATAACAGACTATTTATGTTTAATAAGAACTTCTTTGTAATTTTTCTTACAAAAGTAGTGCTTCCAAGGACTTTATACTAGAGCCATTCTTTTTCTTAATTTATCTTATAGATTTTCCTGAACACAATGAAAATATTATATTTCTTTTACGATGCTACCAATTCAACAAGTAAGCACAACAATTCAACAACATTCCAATTAAAAACTATTTTTTATCTTTGAAAAATGATTTTTAAAATATCTTTTTAAATGTTGGCGATTTATTTGGAATTTAAAGTAAATAAACTTCCAAGTTTTTTTTTGTTTTTTCTGTAAGGAATCACTATTCGTTTAATCAATAAAAAATAGCTTGATGTTTATCTTAATAAGAGAATAACTTGGTTTCCCATGCGAAATTAAAGATTAAAAAATTTAAATAATCTGAGACTAAAATTAATCCATTTATTGGCAACGATTTGAAAATCATACCTTGTCAATGAATTAATGAATATCAGCCTCATATATATGCAATAAATTTATATTTTTACACAGTATCAAAAATAAAACTTCATATATGTCGCTGATTGCATATTTTCACAGTAGTTTCTTTAATCGATTTTTATCGCTTTCTGATTGTACGATACAGCACATGTTTTACATTATTAAATTCACCCAGTAAATTCACAGAGCCAAAAACAATTTAATTTATCTGCCCTTATCTATAGTTTCTATAATAATTACTGAGAACGTACTCCGAGTGAATGTACGCATGCTAAATGGCTCAATTATTATAATTACTATTGAATGTGGTGATACGACCGTGACACTTAAAGACATTTAGTGGTCAGACATGAACACATATATATACCCATTATTGCTAACAGATAACAATAGTAGTAGTTTCAAAGCTGCAGCAAGATATAATCATTAGTGAATAACCTTATTTATTCGAGAATATTCCGCTATTTTCCATCACTTCGATATCCCAGTGACTGGAGTGTATAAAGCTAGCGGCATGACAGTGACTCAGTCTATTTAGGGAAGGTGAAGATGTGGAACTGTGTCTATTGTGAAGTAAAGTAGTGGGTGACTCCCCCTAAGAGACCGATCCGAAAAACGACCATACACAACTGTATTTTGAATTTACTTGTAACGTTTTTTGTGTGATTTACTAGTGTGGAAAATAAGTGAAAATAACAGTGAGTAGCAAACATTCAAATATCAATGGAACTTTCAATATTTTGTGAGAGAGTTCACTAATGTGGTGCTATGTTTGATTTGCATTGAAATAGTAACCAAATAAAGAATATAAATTATAAAACGCCATTATAAAATGGAATATTTTCAAAATTACATAAAACATGCAGGAATTTTGCGGATAGATGAATTTTAAACTTTACAGTATGGATTAAAATTTAAGCATTATTTGCTTAAGAAAGTCAATACTGAACAAAAGGATAAAATCGTGGCAGGTTTTGTGAGTTTCATGAAATCCCAAAATGTTTTAACTCATTCACTGATGAAGAAATGATCAAATAATGCTTATTTGTAGTAGCCTAAGAAATGTGCACCAAAAAGGTAAATTTGTTTAAAACTGTCAGTTTTTCAACAAATATCATGGTTTAAAGGATACAAGATACAGTAGAAAATACATCGATGTGTTACTGTCTAATAAAAATGAACATTTTGAGTGTTTTTCTCTGACTTTGGATGAGACAACGAATGTGTCAAATAAGGCTCTTATGTTGATGTTTTTTCGTTGAATGAAGAAAGGCTTCGATGTATACGTAAAATTTCTCGGTATTAATAGAATTACCGGCATGATTACTGGGTTAATGGATTTGACAGTGTCATTAAAAAAATTAACTCACGAACTTGAAATCTATTTTAACTGAGGGACACAAAAACATGCGTCTTCCTCATACAAAAAACATGTGTCGTAAAAATAAAAGAGTGATTGCAGTTCTGTTAATGGCAATAAAAACGATTGTGGTTTAAAGATACTGGGCTATTCGGAAAGTAATTTCGTCTTTTTTAAATATGGCACAAAACTGATCCAGATGAGTAAAATTAAATTACTTTCCGAACAGCGCATAATTAGTCTTACATTGTATCCTTCATTAATTTTCCTTGTAAACTACTTGGATATGCATGGAATTCTAAAAGCAGTCATGTCAATTATTATTTTCATCAGATCAACTTTGATGAATCACAGACAATTCGACTAGTTTGTCATTCGACAAACTAGCCGAAAATAGATGATATTGCTTTTAAATTTTAATATTTCTTAATATTTAATCTAATTTAAAACATGTGAAATATTCAGTACTCACAACTTTTGCTGTCGATGTTTTGAGTTCTTTGAAGATAATTTTAGTACTCTTTTCTGAGACTTTGATGAATTGCTTTTTCAAAATCATTTTGATACTGACATAGAAAACTTTGCCCTACAACTTCATATACAAATTTTCGAACTGTAATATAATTAAAAATAAATGCCAAAACTCACCTTTGTTAGAATTTTATAAGATCTTATATTGATGATATTTGATAATTTACATAAATTTATTCATGGGATGTTTTCCGTTTTTACAACTACTTACTTGTGTGAGAAAATACTATATAAATTGAAGTACACAAAGAAAATTTACAGATTTAAGTTAACAGATGAACATATTATATCTTTCTTAATAATTATTAAGAGATTATTTTAATAATTATTATCTATACTTTTCAACATTCTGCTAAAAAAGATACAGGTGGAACATAATTTCAAATAGCTTCTACAGCGAATAAACAAACTTACAATAGAACTGTTTAGGGAAATATTTGATATATTTGAAATAAAGATTTTTTTAGTTATATTTCTATAAATTATTTATTTAGAATGTTCTAAACTTGATTTTAATGAATCTCACACATTTCATTCATAAGATACTTTTTCCTTAATATTCTATTTAAACTCCCTTTAACGAGAAAAATTAAACGTAAATCATTTGTACATAATACATTATGTGAGTTTTGTGTGAGTTCTTATAATTAATATACTGTGTTATACGGGGATTACTATACTAATTGGTCATTTTTATACAAGTTTTAAATTCTAATTTTCATTGATTAGCATTACGTTCAAAAGAAATATTTTAAAAACAAAACTTCAAATGTAACTGCCCAAAAGACAAGAACAAATATCTTCCACCAATGGTCCTTCATTTTTAATTTAAAAATTATATTTTCTGCTTTTATAATTTTCTATTGAATTTAATAGTATGAGATTAGAAAAATGCAACTGGTTAAGGGAATTTTTTAAGTATCAAAACATTTGGGAGCAAATTCAGCATGATAATTTATTTCTGTGCTTCCTTCCCTTCAGAGTATTCCATAAAGTTTATGCACGTTTAAGGAAAATAGAAATATTTTTGTTAAGATGGATGAATATTTTTCATTTTAATAAAAAAATATAATCTGATTTTATTTTGCTTATAGAATACAATGTCATTTTTTTCTACTGCATTTTTAAATGTAAGCCTTTTTAAACTCTGTGAAGAGATTTCATGCATCATAAAATATGTGAAAAGCAATTTTTTGCAAAATTGTAAATAATTATTTATTTAAATTCATTTCAAGCACTTAGAAATTATTTGTTTGGCTTAAGTAAAACTAGCTAACATTCCATTTTGTATTTTGAAAACTAATTGTATTTGCTACATAAATGCTTGATATTCAGACGCAATAAACAGGTTATTTTATTTAAAATTGTGCAATCCTCTTTAAAGATAAAGATATCGTATTTACTTCCAAGTTACTGAATGCTTAAATTTAGGCAGTTCTTTTTAAAATCTTAATATTCTGTCAAAGTTTGACATAATGAAGATGACAACAACAAAATTTATGTTATTTTAAATTTATACTGTGTTTCTCATACATAAATTTATATATATATATATATATATATATATATATATATATATATATATATATATATATATATATATATATATATATATATATATATATATATATATATATATATATATATATATATATATATATATATATATATATATATAAACACTAACTGGTAACTCTTTCATTTTCTTAAGATAACAATTGTAATTATATATTGTTACAGATTATAATTACCTTCGCACTTACAATTGATTGTATTCTTTATTTAATGATGCCCAAATAAATTTCATTTAAAAGCTGATTTAATACTATTGGACTATTAAGATTTCTGATAATTTTACAAATATTTTTCACGATTATTTGTAAATAAAAATTAGATAATTTTCTTTTATAAAAATTTCAATTTCAATTACAAGAAATGTAATTTATAAAATTTATAAATTGCAGACAAATAATTAGACGTATTACTTAATAAAATAAATATTGAACATTTGAAAAGGATTATTTTAACAAAACATTATTGTAAATTTCTTAAACCGATATTTAGGAAGCTATTTAATTGACAATAAAAATCAATTAACATGGAATAAAATAAATTTTATTATAAGTTCTATAAACTAGATTAAAATATTTTCTTTACATTAATTTTTATTCTGTACCTTGTGATATTCAACATTAGGAATATTTTAGAAATTTAAATTAATGTAGAATTTTCCCGTTCTCTTGGTTTCGGTAATTCGTAAAGCATAATACCAAATATTACTTGTAAAATATTATTTATGTTTCTTTATAGTTATCAAATATCCTTTTTTGTTGTCACTGTTTTTTTTTCTTTTTTTTACATTGATAACTATATTTTAGTTATAAGATGATGATATTTGTCTCAAAAGTTTAGCATTCCTTTTACTACTATCTTTACAATTACTAATATTATATTCATGAACCATTTATAATGTTGCATATATTTTCTATAAATTTGTTTTTTTATTTTATTCAAAAATAGCAATAATATTTTTAAAAAAATATATACAACGCAAATACAAATGACAAATCTATGAACAGATTACTATATACATTAATATTTATAAATTATAGCCATTGTTTATTTGGAATTTGCAATTATTTTGAAATAATTGGAAACTTTATTTATCCTTCTTTCCAACTTAGTCATTCATTAATCAGGTGGTTCTTGCTTTAAATTTAATTAAAAAAGGTATCTTGCAATCATTTTTATTATTTTATGATAATTTTCTATCTTGGTTTAATTTTCAGTATTTCATAGAAAATAATAAATGTATAAATGCATAAATAGAACATAGTGGAAGGACAATAATCTAAAATTCTGCTTTAAGAGGGTTTTTATTTTTTGCCAATACCTATTGAATAGTTAAAAATTTCAAATATTCAAGCTAAAGAAAATATTTCAACTTTGATAATGGTGAAGAAAACCTTATAAATACTATAATATTTTGTATTTAAGAAATATTTTTGAAAAAAGAACATATTGACTTAGAACTTCTTCAGATAAAACACCGTGTGTTTGAAATATATTTAAAAAATGTGTTATTATATAGTAATAGAACATAAAACTTAAGATTTAAAGTTTACAAACACAGAAATATTTTTGATGGAAAAAAAAGAAATGAATTTTATAATAACAAAATTCAAAAATCATGGATCTAAAAAAATATGTTATATTCTACTATATAAGTATAGTCCATTATTGGTCAAAAACTGAAATTCTATTTTTTTATGCTGAATTAATTGAAACTATATTAGTAACCTGTATTTCAAGTCAAAGAAATACAAATGCAACAAATTAAAAGAAAATAAATGAAAATTGGAAACTTTAAAGGAATATAAAAAGGATGGATGAAGAAGCAAAAAATTTAGTTTAGGACTGAAGAAATGAAAGATGACGCCATGACTCAATAAAAGTTCGACCATATAAATGATTAAGAAATGAAGAACGTAAATTCGCAACGAACAAATTTACTATAAATATAAACGCTCAAAGCTTCATAGAGTAAGTATATTAAATATTTATTAATTTTGATGAAGACACACAGTGGAAGGATAATAATCTAAAATTTTGCTTTAAGAGGGTTTTTATTTTTTGCCAATACCTATTACATAATTAAATTTTCAATGTCTGCTATTAATAGTTGAGAAACATGCATTTGTTAACCTTTCATTTTGTAAATATTTTTGGTACTTATGTATTAAATCCACCGCAACCAGATATGGCGATTTTTAACTGCCGCCAATCTACACCTAAAATTTTTGCGGCAAATCATAAAATAAAACACTTAATCATCAAAGCATTTTATTTAAATCAAAGTTGTCACAATCGAATATCGGAAGAAAAATGAGCCAATATATAGTTTAACATAGATTCAAAACAGTCTTTATTTTCTTTCATCTGATACTGTCGCCTTATGAACTCTGATAAGCAAGATTCTATATGATGTCTTGTCTCTTGTTCTTCCATTTAGCACTGCCCCACAGTCTCTCTACTATTTGTGTGTGAACTCTTGTATAAGGATCAATAAAATTGTATTTATGATTAACTTTAGCATGTAGAAATTCTTCTCTTTCTCTTCTATTTGTTTGGCAACCATTTCAACTGCCATAATAAATTGTGCTACCATCTGCAATGCGATATTTTCATTAATTTTTTAAGAAGGACACAGCCAGTTCTATAAGGAACAGTGACAACTAACGAATCATTTGTTACTTTACATATACCACCACTTGGGTTACTCTCGACCACAATTATTTTTACGTCCAGAAAAACAATCTTTCATCAATTTCCACAATGTAATCTGGTCTACCTACCTTCTTGTTTGGTTTATTCTCCATATCCAAGACACCTAATTAACGTATGTAATTGTTTCAATCTATAAGAGTTTTATCCGATAAATCAAGTTGCTTTTCACGAAATTTTATCGAAATAAACTCCTCTCACCAAATGCGCATTTTCTTAGCTCTAAAAATAGCGTCAAAAATCAGCAAACTACAAGGCATCCAAAAGATACCTGCGTGCGCTTACAAACAAGATTAATCTTTATTGACTCATCGTGTAGATTTGCAGCAGTTAAAACCCGCTAGGTTTGGCTGCGGTGGCGTTCATACGTGTAAGTATTATATGTTTGATCTAACAAGATGATTTGTCATTAAATATAAAATTTTATTACGTTTCTCCTTCTAGTTATTCCTGCGTAAAACTGCAATTATTTTATTTTGATTAGGTTTATATTTTGTTTTACAGATTTCATAATGTCAAATTTTGTATCATAAGATTTGGTTCAGTGAAGAGCATAGGCAACTGGTAAACAATGATTATGTGTAGATGATAGAAATAAATAGCATGAATATTTGCACTTATTCAAATTTAAATTGTTTTAAAATGAAGGATTAAGAGATGAGAAAAATAACAGAAATGAGAGAAAATACAGAAAATGAAAATTAAAATTAATAATTAAAATTAGAGGTCAACTTTTCCAAGGAAAGATAAAATTCCGGTATCCACACTACCATTTTGAAAATTATAATATGTATTTAAAAAACCAACTAAAATTTTATTTTTAACAAATTTATATCAATCGAAAAATAATTTATTACTCTTGCATCAAAAAATTTTATGTTTTAAAAACAAATAAAATTTTATTTAAATTTAACATGTATATTTTTAAAATACATCAATTTTTAGGTACATTCAATGCGAAAAATATTTTGCAAAGATTTGAATTATTTATTCAAAGATGTGTATTATTTACTAAAAAATTGACATCGAAATTAATAATTGCAAGTGAAAACAAACACATATGAACAATCGATTTTAATATAACATATCACTTGATTTTAATATAACATATTTAAAAAGTTATCAACAAATGAAAAAAGAAAAAGCCATATTTTTTTTAATATTTGTGTTACCTTATTAACTTTTTGGTCTTTATACTTTGAAATTCTTCATCAATAATAACAAATTTCTTGAAATAATGAGTATTTTATTCCTTTTAGCACACATACTCCTTCTTAGTAATTTTCTAAAATGAAATCTTACTTATGAGCAAAATCATTTTTAATATCACTTACGTTTTGCAACATTTATTATATCTGTAATGCTTTTATAGATTTAATATACTTATTTGCACAATAAAACATTTTAAAATTTAAACATTTCAGAGCTTCAATTTTAAACTGGACGAAGAACTATACCCCAGAAACATGTGGGTGGAAATCGGGCTCAATGTCATAGTGTTTTGCGAGGTAGCATTGCAAAGGGAGAACAAAAATGGTATTTACAATTCCTGCATCAGAAATGTAGTAATCACGTTTTAAAAAACTGATCTAATGATTGGTGCGTAATTAGTGACGCATTTGTTTTATAATAATTATTACACCTTAATTGCATAAATAAATATCTCCTCTGGCACTAACGGCTTTAACTTACACAAATATATACTTTTCTAGATAAATTATATCACTAATTCCATTATTGCATAAATAAATATATCCTCTGATATTAATGATTTTTTTTTACTTTACACAAATATATAGTTATCTGGATTGATTATATGTTATTAATTAAATGAGTAAATTACGGTAAATGTAAAAAAATTAAAAAGATAAGTTGATTAAATCTGGACTAGACAGTAAAATTATGAGTCACAAGTTATTAAGGATTTAATTTAATATGCATAAAACAGTGTCATATAGAAACAAATAATAAAATCCCAATAAAATATAAATATTTTTGCTATTTTGATAAGTAATAAATAATTATATAAAACGGTAAAGTATTTAATACAAAACATAAATTTCAAGAAATATATTAATTTGTCAAATAATCCTCTCAATGGAAAATAAATTCCTATTATTTAGTATTATTTCATTATATGATTTTTCCAGTTGATTGACTACCTTGTCAATTTCTTTTAAAGCTCAATAATTATTTGATGATTATTTAAAAAGAAATTGCAGATGCATTTATAAAAAGTTACTAATATAAACTAGTGTATTTTTATATAAATGTTTTCAAAACATATTTATATTCTTTTTTATAAAGATTATACCCGTTTCAAAAAGCTTGAAATTAGTGGTGCATTGAGTTATTTGTAAAAATTGTATTTTGAATGTTGGATATCATTTTACTAGCAATACAATTTGAAGCAAATAAGATACAATGAGTATTCCTAAATTTGTCAGTTTACTTACTTAAAGTATAAGCAAATTAATATTATTTAAGTATGGATAATTTTAATTAAGATGCTTAATATTGTTTTTTATATTGATGAAATTTTAATATATATCCCATAAACGTTCATAATTAAAAATTAAATAAAGACATGATTCATTACATGGCTAATGTGGGTTTTTGTATTCTGGAAATAATACATATTATTTACAAATCTTGTATGTTAATCTAAAATAATAATTTTATTCATATTTATTTACATGGATTTCAATTAAAACTGTTAAATTAAACGCAAATAAATATGAAATCAATTGAAACTTAAACTTAATATTTTTTTAATAAAAATCACTTTAAGAATAAATACATTAATTGAAATTAAGAGAACATATATTTATAAATGTTTACATAATTAAACATATTTACACAAATATGTCATACATTTATCAGATGTACTACAGTAGATTTCAATAAAACTAACGATAAATTAAAATTATATTCTATAACATTTTACATTTTTGATTTTTCCAGTTTACTAATCATAATTAATTACAAAATATTGGAATATATTTAATGTATGTGATCCATCAATTTCAAGATTATAATTATAAATATTCCATAAATATTAAACCGAATTCAATATTAACCTAATTGATGTGTTGCAGCATTACAAGTAAAACTTTTTGTGATTTATTTATAAGTTAAAAAAGACAAGATAAGGACGGTTACAAAAATTCCTTGGTAAATATTTAAAGAAGGTAGTTTTTAAAGATCATATTTATGAACTATTTCTAAGCTTTATTTTTTCAAAACATAATTTTTATGAAGCAAAGGCGCTAAATTCTCTTCATTACAAACAACTTTTTTGTTTGCAATCAATTTTCCATGGTGTCTCTTGAAAAATGGCAACCGAAGAGGAATTTAAGAATCCACCCTTTCAAGCAAATTGCTAAAAAGAAAACAAAAGCCCGATTAAAACCAACACAATTTACCCTTGGTTTACCGATAAATTGAACTCAACTCTTAGTTCAATCAGAGCGCAAACAGTGTGCTCATACTTCCCTTTAAGCTATTTACTCCAAAGCATCCAATAACCGAAAACGAAACATCGTAACTTAAGGCAAAGGCGTAAAACAACATAAGATACAAGAGAAAAAAATATAAGAAAGTAAAGATGAGTTTAAGAATTTGACCGTGAGAGCTAATTTACTGTCGTTGTTTTGAACTGATAATCGCACATTCATTTTTTCCAATAGTATGGTTCTCGGTGATGCAGAATAAATGTCATTATTGGTTTAACAAAATAGTCGACAATTTTCATGTATCAATTCTTTATTTATTTTGCGACCCCTCACATTCTGCACTATTTTGTAGCAATCGATGTTAATTAATTCACGTTCATTAATCAAGGCACTTCATTTCCTTCTTTCGTGATGAAATTAAACATTTTCTCTTTTTCTCACACTTCAGCATATATTTTTACTCTTTCAAGATTTCGCACTTAAATAAACGATAAAAGGTTTTTTTTTTAAAAAGCGATTTAATAAACCGAAAAAATTTTTTTGTTAAATCTTTTCAGAAACTTTTTATGAATAATATATTTCTGGGATACTTAAAAAAGGACTTTTTTATTAATGTAATGTAAAAAAGGTTTACACATAAATTTATACTTGACTAAGCGATAAAAAATTTCTAAATATCATTGCGGGCAAGTACATTAATGTTCAATAATTGTTGAAAATAATTATGTAGCTCATAAATCACAAAGGAATATAAGTTGAAATTTTAATAAGTTGTTTATAAATCTTTCTCATATCATTTTACAGCTATAATTTAATATTTCATGGAATAAAAACAAAATATATAACTTTATTAAGTCTTCTACTTATTAGGAGCACAAATATATCTAGTGGGATTATTTAAGCAAATCATTATTCCTATTTCAGCAAATATTGATTAATTCGAAATATTTTCTCCCAATTTTTGTTAAAAATAATGAATGAATTATTATAACAATCAGCGCAAAATGAGTCATACTTAATATTTACTCAACTTCAAAAATTTATTCCTTAAAATATCAAGGAAAATTCTGTTATTCTTTAACGTCTGCTGTGTAAGTATTATTAAGAGATGAGAATAAATCTATTTGAAGGGTAAATACTTAATTTAAAAATTAATTATTCTAGTTCCGAAAATATTACTATATTTTCGTATTTAATTGTTCTCTTAAATAACATAACACTTTTTTCAAATCAAAATTACATTTTTATTCATTTTTTCTAATAAAATACATATTAATTCTAATAACATATAAAATTTATAAATGTGTTTTACTTAAAAATAATTCTGAAGCAATTAATTAGTTAAATAAATGTATATTTCAAAGGTTTAAATTACTTAAAATAACCTAAAATACAAATCAAAGTATAGTAAAAATTGTTTTTAAATCAATCAAAATCAATAATCTTAGACATCAAACCCTACAATGTAAATAAGAATGTCACTTATCTATGTTTACATAGTTATTTTTAACAATGTTTTATCGGATATAGTAAATGCTAATGTGTTGTGCATTTATTTAATCATTTTTCAGGTCATTTAAGGCTTTTTTAGTTTTAGTCGAACTAAACATTTTTTGTCCTAAAATATTTTCTGAACTCATTCGTTTTTTTAATGTATATGGTATTTTTTAGTTCAAAATATTTCCTTAAATAAAATTTCGATTGAAATAATGGATTTTTTTTATATTTTTATTAAAGTAAGGATTTAAATTATCACCTCTGTTAAATGCAAAACTAACTTTTTTAGCAATAACTTCCCCTACTTTTCCAATAAATGCTATAAATAAGAAGTTTCTCAATAGGAAACAACTTCTTTAATTGCGTACTTTCTTTGGAGTTTAAATATAAGATATTATCTAGGTAAAATATTTTATCAAAAGCAAAATTCTAAAAATATAATTTCACAGAAGTTATACTATCATATAGTCTTACGACTGTTGTTTCACCCTTGTGACTTAAAATTCTGAGTAAACAAATACAAAGTTTTTTAATTCTATTCTCTGCGGCGTTAAGTCTTATAAATCAAATTTTTCAAATTCACATTTTTCTAATCTTATAGTTATACCAGTTCTATCTTCCTTCTATTTTACTTATTTAAATTTATTATAATTAGGGTTTTTTATGTCATTTTATATAAAACTTTGTGGTTAGTATTTTTATTTCAGGTAAAAAGTAAATATTTTATGATATTATTTACAAGAATTTAATTTATCTGAATACATGTTTTCATTTTTAATTATAAAGTTTTGTATTCATTATTTGTTAGATAAAGTATTTAAGCAGATTTGTCTGAAACTCCCTAATTTTCCAAGTAACTTGAGAATACAGTGTAATTAATGGGAACTTTTAAAATTAATTCGTGAGGAATCTCTTAATTAATTTAAATTTTGTTTTAAAGAAGATATAAATATTTGCTGTCTAATGAATCATTGCTCTCCCTTGAAATCTTTTCTAAAAGAAGATTTATAATGCTTTATAAAACAAGAAGTATGTGATTCATACAAAATTGGAATATAGTTATAGATTTATTCCTGAATACTTTTTGAAACCATATTTAGTATGAAAAGTACGAATACAATTGCTGTGCAAACATGATAATGGTGAATGCAAAAAGGAATGCTTAGCTCTACCAAACTTGTAATAAAATTCACCACCTACTCAGTATTTGTAAACTATAATGAACAACAGCATGTTGAATTCATAGGTCAGATTTTTCCCAGCCAATAAATATCCTTATTTTGTTAGTAAATCCCATCACATTTCCTTTCATTTATTATTGGAGTAAATAATACTACTTCTTGCCAATTGCAGATATGACTCTTATTGATTCTATTGATTTCCTTCATAAGCAAAAATGTGTTCATTTGCTATTATTTTATTTTCTAATGAAATTTTGTTCATAGCAAATAAATTATATGCGACTGTTAAGATTTTGTTCACGATGCCATAAGAGCAATTAATGTGAATTTAAGCTATGTATACGTTTGTCTTCATGTAATGAATAAAAAAAATACTGAAATTAATTTCTAAAATATTATAAAACGTTGAAGGTTTCATTTTGAGTTAGGTTGTCCAGTGTCTGAAGTCTATAGCATATTTGCTATTAAACATTCGAATTATTTTTAAGATATAATAAAAAAGGAATTATTTTAAACGCAAAAGTACATTTACAGATAGAAAACGTTTATTAATTTTAAATTATTTACATTTGCAATTCCTGAAAAAGTCAATATATGAAATTTATTGTTAAATTTTTAATGTAGTTCCAAAATATTGTTAATTTTTATAATGAAATATTTCAAACTTAATTATCGAAAAATAGAAAGTATAGATTTTGAAATTTTAATTTATGTTTTTGAAAGTCTGTAATTTAAAATTATTTTGAATAGTTAAAATGTTATATTTAAATACAATTGAATTATTTCTTTAACTTTAAAATACATAAAATATATTTATTACAAAAAACAGGTTAATAATTTTCTTTTAATTTTTTGAATTAATGTGAATTAATATTTCAGAATCTTAAAAATATTTCACTGTTATGGATTATATGAAATGCATATACAGCTATTGAACATTCATCAATGAATACCTGAATATTCATCAAAATAAGCTGGGAATATAAACTATCACTTGAAAAATTTCTAAATACGTGTAATTTTCACAACATAAAATCCATCATTAATTTGCTATGTATGTAGTATTATTAACATCGTATTTACTTCATCTTATCTATTGAAAAATAATTTTATAACATTTCTATTTAAAATAAGAACTTTTGGTGTCATATGAATAATGAAGTCTTTATATCTTAAAAAATTAAATATTTGGCGAAAAGCAGTCATATTTAAAGGAATTAAAACCATCTACATTTACTTATAAATTCAGGTATATTATTATTAAGTATTTTACATTAATTTCATATATTTGCATTCTCTAAAAAGTATTTAAAAAAAAACTAATTTTAATATTTCACTATTTTTTATTTCTGCTTTTTTAAACACTTATTGTTTTAATATCTGATACGGATTTTTACTTTAAAATATAATAAAATTTCTTTAAAATATAATAAAGAATATATTATTTTTTAAATATACTTTATTATAATATTAAAGTGTATTTAAATTCTTCTTTAAAATATTCATTTAACTCATCATAAGAATACCAATAGAATACTAATATTTATTTTTTACCAAGGTAATAAATTTGAAAATGCATATTTTTTTAGAATTTGAAATTTAGATATTACCATTCACATAGGAAAATATTATTTATTTGATTCATTCGTTGTAGATATCCCATTTTGATCAAGTTCACACCTTCACATATGCTATAGGGCAAATTATTTCAGTTATCTTTCCCTGTCAATCAGACAGTATAGCATACAATTTTTTCTGAATTATTAAAGTAATGAGAAATAAAATGCATTTACAGATACCTGAATATTGAACATTCATCAACATAAATTTTATGAGATGAATGTTATGAAACAACAATAATCATAACCTCTAATAATCCTATTTACAAATTTAAATTTACACTCAACATATTTTTTAAATTTAATATCTTATACATTTTAGTAATATATGATTAAAGTTTCATAACTAGAAATGAAATAAGTTTTATATTTTCAATTTAAAAATTAATTTTTACTTACTTTTTATGATATTTAAAAGTAAATAAATGAAGAAAAATAGGAAAATCTAGAATTAATTATAATTGTTTTTCAGATGGCAAATCTTACTTAGTGACAAGCTGTTCTTTGTTTTTAAGGAAAGTTAGCATACATGCGTTTATTTATTAAAGAGTGAAAATAAATTAGCATAATCTTTCTAAAAATTAAATTCTCATTCCTTAAATATATTTTTACAAAGTTCTTAACAGAAGTCATTTATAATTATTGTACCATTTTAAATAAAACTAAATGAGAAAGTAACAATGTCTGAAAAGGTGTTAAAAAGAACCATTTATATTCCGAGCTATTTCGTTCAAATTTGCGCTTTGAAAGAAGATTTTTTTTCAGTTATTTTTGTAAATAATGAAACATTTTCATGAAGAGTATTTCTGAAGAAATAATCTCTTGGCAAGAACATTAATCAACTCACTTCAAAAACAGGAACAGCATCGAAAATATTGCCGTTTTCAGAGTGGAAAAGCGTTGTCAGGTTTCTATGTTGTTAATGGAAGTAATGTCAGTCTTCTTTCAAAAACACTTTATTATTTTATTTGCTCGATTTGTTTTTAGATAAAAGTTGCAAATAAAAGAATGAAAATAATTATGCTTGGAAGATTTATAAAGGATATAATTTAATGAACTTTAGTGAAAGAAGAAGATTGCAAATGATATAATAATATAAAAATAAGGGCTGGTGCCTAGTAGTAAATGTGTTATCGATAAAATATTAATCTATCTGTCCGTACAATATGCTAACTTCATCATTTTATTTGCTGTTCATTATTATGGAAATAAATAAATATCAAATTTTAATTTATAATAGAAAATAATCCGGCATTAATTTGTATAATCATGTATATATTCAAATATAAATATTTCAGTAGAAATTTATTAAACAATTTATATAGTAAAACAATAAATTATCTAAACTGGAAATTATTTACGAATTAATTTAAAATTTTCTTATAATTTCAATATTAAAATTACATTTACTAAATTAAAATATGAATATTAATCATTGAGTAAATGGATCCGTTAGTATGCTTCCAACATTTTTCTAATCAATTGGAAATGACATATACAAATTAAATTATTTGAGTATTTCAAATATTTGATTCATAATATTCGCATATATAGTGACACTATAGGCTACAAATACTTATCAAATATATAAAATATTTGTTCAGTTACACTGAAGCGTTTCTGAAATTCTAAGGGATTGAAAGAGAAATTTAAATTGAAGTAAAATTTATGAAGTTTAGTAATTTAAGCTTTGGGTTAACTACTGTGCACAAACAAGAAGTAAAATTAACTCTGCAAGATTTTGCTGGATTAAAATACTACGGAGAACAATTTTCTCCGATAAACAAGAAGGCTAATGCAACGCCTCTCCATAGTTTAAATGAGTTTCATAATTAAAAGTAGAGAATTGGATGCCTCCGGCGGTCAGTCTAACTACAAACTAGAAACATGCCTTTTGATTATCAACTACGATTTGGGAATTAACAGTACCTATTGTCTCAAAAGAATTTTGAATCTTTGATAGGACTTACGAGGAAACGATTATACTGAACTTCCGATAGTCTCATTTTGCCAATATTTCAAACGCTAATCCACAAGGAATCATGCTCCCTCCCCCTTTATTAGTGAAACTTTCTCTTCTGAGATTCATTCTCAGTATTGAAGCAATCAATTACTAATTTATTTTGATTGCGCTTTGGCATTTTATTCCCTCATGGGAATATCTAATTTAACATTATTCTTGGTGAAGGGTTTTGATTGTGTTTATCTTAAATTTTTCTTGTTTTGGATGCAAATTTGTGTAAATACATCTTTACATACTTCCTACAATGTAATAAACCCGTATTTGTGTTATAAACAAGGTATTTATAAATCTGAAATGTTAAGATGTATTGCCAAACCTATGTCAAATTAAAAAAAAAAAACTTTGATGTAATTATTAAATTACTTACAATTTATGCTAGATAGGAATAATTAAAGCAAGAAACAGATATGTATATTGTTGTGCTTGTTATTTTTAGTATTATTTACTGACTTTTTCGTCTGTTTGGCTATTCTACATTTAAACATAAGCAATATGATTTGAATTATCAATCCATTTGACAAATGGTAAAGTTAAGCAAATAATATTTTATAGTAATATCATAAGCCAAATAATATTTGCCAAATGAAATTTTGAAAATCAAATAATAAAAATGGTATGTGAAATCATGCAGATTACATTATATTTAGACTGAAATTACATAGAAGCACTATGATTAATCAAAACGCTAATACTTTCGTGCGAGTATACGAATAACATTTTAAACCCAAGAAATACGAGAAACAAACCACTTTTAAGGGATAGCATTTCATTTAGCTTTAAACGCAATGATATGAGATATATTTGTGAATTTGAAAATAGATCATTAATTGATAAAATATTTTAATTAAATATTTTAATCTAAAAATAATAGTAATTTAGATTGAACTTTTTATATTATTTAGGATTCAATTATAATTATACTTGCGAAAAACCTTTTATGAAACATTTAATGAATAAATTTTATGAAGCTTTGAGTTTTAAAACAAGGCAAAATTTAATTATGTGTTTCAAAATTAATAAATTACTTTTGTTTGAATTGGAGAAAAGGGAAAAATCAATTAATACGAATTCAAATCTCGTCACATGTCTGTATATTTAATGCTTCATACACAAATTAATTGACAATAAATGTAATTTTATTGTAACTGTGATTTTTTTAAACTTTTCAGTAAATAATAATTAAGTTACCCAGTTATAAAATCATGTATACGTTACATATGTACTATTAAGTATATCGTAGAATGTAGAAATAGGAGATATAGGCATTATAATAGTTGCTGTTTATTCTCTCATTATTTTCATTACAGTTTATATGTAATTAAACTGTTATGATACAATAATTTATTACCCTAAATAAATTTCTAGAATTTGAAATACATTGTAAGAATATTTAATGGGTTTAATATCCTTATATTATCCTGTAAGTCTTCACTTTTTGTATAAGCAATTATTTCCATAGGTATTTTGTGAAAGCTCTTTGCAATCATATGCCAGTTAAAAATATAATGATATTATCAGTTTCTTTTAATTTTTTGTAAATAGCATATGACACGAATAAATTTGTGTATGCAAGTAATAAATTACATGCACACGCAAATGTTATGTCTCAATACAAATTTATTCTCTGAGGTATAAGTTATATAACTGAGCTCAGGTATAGGAAAGCTAAATAAAGCAAAAACGTTTTATTTTAAATAATTTCTTACGATAAGATTTAATCTAGACATAAGAAAATGATGAGAAAACACACCTTAAATATTTTTTAAATATTTTTAAAAAGTAAAAATGTTCACTTGTCTAAATTAATATCATGTTTCCAAAGTTATAGTATACAATATATTAAGTTGCACAAAAAATGGAACTAATATTCCAGAATTTTATTACATTTTATGCACGATTTTTTTTTGCAACAAATGACATATAAAGCTGTTGCAAGTCTAACATCATTAAGCTTTTTAAAAAATACGTTCAATACAAATTACTAAAAGAAAGAAAATACTGTTACTAAGATCTGAATAGCTTAAAGGAAAGAACTAATAAAGCTTGCCAGAGCTTCATTACAGAAGTTGGCAGCAAAAAAATAAGAGATTTTTTTCGAGCAAATAAATGTGAGTGCAGAAGGCATAAATGTTATATCAGAGAGGAACTTCTAGTTAAAAATGCGAAATTATTTCTTGAAAAAAAATATTAGAGTTTTATGGTACTAAGTTATCAAATTGAAACTTGCATTTTATGTTATAGTTTAATATTCCTCATTATTATTTTCTGGAATTCAATGGTTAATAAATTATAATGCGCTATTCATGATTATAGTTATCACTTTATTTTTTGATATATTGAAAAATATTAATTCTATTAAAACATTAATTTGCTCTTAAGTGCCAAAAATGTGATTTTCCATCTAAAATGACATTAAATATAAACGTAATCTCTTGATTTCTAATTTACATTTCTCTTTGATTAACCACTAAAAAGTAGTAATTTATGCTAATTGACACAATTTCATATTCTTTATGGTGGCTTGAACAATATTAAGAAAAACTAAGTTTAAAATTTGGAAAAAAAAACATTTATTCTATATAATCAGGTATATTATATGGGTTTACCCTTATGTGGGTTTTCAGTTACAATCATTTATATTACAATAAAATGGCAGAAAATGTAAAAATGATTCTAATTTCTTAAACCAAAACATGTTAGATAAATTTTAAATGAAGAAAGTTTTGAATATTTTTTGATGTAGATATTTTCTAAATTAACAGGTTAAATAATTCAATGTAATAAATTTAAAATTTTCTAAGTGTCTAACATTTCCTACATAATATCGTTCTTTAATTATGAATTTATCATAAATATCATAGAATTTGAAGTTAAACCTTATTTTTATAAAATAAATAACAACATTTTAACCCACATACATTTCTCATTTAAGTATTCTTATTTGTTCTTTAAGAGTTTATAAATGCTAAAAACAGCAACACACACATAAATGAAGAAAATCTCCTCCAAAGCTTCTATTTCATGCTTCAATATATTTTATAACTATACGAATTTTAATTAAATAAATTTTTGATCATGCCAATATTTTACCATAATCCATATAAAATCATAGAAAACAAAATTTAATTTAAAAGCGAAATTATAAAAATATTTCCACAAAATATTTTCATGTTTATATAGGAACATAGCACTGTAAGAAACTTTTTTTAATATATAAAATATATATATTTTATTCCGTTAATTAAAGCTTCAAAAAATAATTAAATTTGTACATGATTCACCTGAGTTTTTCATTTGATAAGTGTTCGCAAGAAGTTAACGTCTCTTTCCATAAAAACAATCTAGGTTAAATATAAAATAAACTGTGTCATAGATATTCTATTAAAAATTAAAGCAGTTTGTTTAACCTGGTTAAGTATTTACTCTTACAGGGCAGCCAATGATTAAGCTAATGGAACAGCTAATGATAAATAAGTTTCAAGCAGGCTAATAATGAACAACTTTTTTTAGACTCATCATTAAATTTAATATTATGCAATATAAAATGTTTTTTTTTTTTTTAAATTTTAAAACTGCTGAAAAATGCGACATTTCTACTTATTTAAACAATAGTTGTTATGCCAAACTCCATTTTTGTGTTCTTATAACGAGATTAGGCAAAACGTTTTAATGATTATTTACCAAATTATATTTTTATCGTTATGATGATTTATATATAAATGGTATCACATATCAAGGCCATTGTGTTTGCTTCATTATTGGTAAATTCATCGGAAAATAATGCATTCGCCATTATTTGTTTTGTCTTATATCCATAAGACAAAACAAATAATAAAAATATAATTGTAATAATAAACCAATAGTTTATTCGAAAATGTCATGTTCACGTTTCTCCAAGCACCACAAATATTTAATCTTTACTATTCTTTTGTTTGGCTTAGAAACATCTTATGATGTGACTGTCATTTAGTTTTCTCTATTTTGATTCTATTATGAAAAATGCTTTCTGGATTTATATCTGGATATATTTCAGTGCTTAAGACAAAAGTGTATTTAAACTTATTTGAATTTCAAGCATTGGTATCATGTTATTTTACGTACATGTTCAACTTACGTAGATGTCACGTTCAAAAGTGTGAATATTAAAAACGTAACTATTCCATCATTAAACTCAATTATTGAAATTTGAATTTAGTTTTCATATTTTATGAATTAACATTGAATTTTGAAAAGAGTGTTTCCTGCCTTTTAATAACTCAATGATACTCTCCTATTTAAAAAAAGTGAACTCAATTTTAATTCAATGAAGTTTATCCCTTTTAATTATGAAATAAAAAAACTTTAATGCATTAAGATACTTGTCTTATAATATTTCCAGGTTGTATTCATAAGCAATTTATCATCAAAAATTTCATTAATTAATTTAAAAACTATTAATTTTTTTAAAATACCAAATAAAAAACTTTAAAATTAAAAATACTTAAAAAAGTTAAACATGTTCTCATAATTTATTAAATCATTATTTTTAAAATAAAAGCTCATATTTATTTTACACAAATACATAATGCATAATCATTTTTAAATTCAAAAATCATATTTATTTAAGATTACATATCATATTTAAGGCTAAAATCTACATTTCTGAAGAAAAAATAATCATTTTTTATGTGATAAAAGTTTTTTTTAAAGCATCTACATTAAGTTCTTTATAAAATTTGAATAAATTAAGTTAATATTTTAAAAAATTTTAAGTATTTTGAAATGCTTAAAAATACTTTTATGTAAATGCAGATGATAAATTTTTTTTTAAACAAAACAACATGCTTTGGTGGTTAAAATAAATTAATTGACATATTTGGAAAATAAGAAGAAATTACATTTTAAATTATAAATCAAAAATTAAAAAAAAAATTTTTAAATGTCTGCAAATATTTAACGATTGAATAGCCTAATAATGGCTACAAATATATTTGTAAAATAATTCAGAGAAAAGGTTTTATCCTAATTTTTATACTTATAAATAAAAAATTACAAAAATTAATTATTGCTCTGATGAATAACGTTTTAAATTATTTACTTATTTCAGTTGAGTTCAGGTGAATTCAATATTTAATTTATAACCAATTTAAATAAATATCAGAAAAATTATTTTTAAATGATTTTTATAACCGAGAAGTTTTACAGATACATTTTTATCATAGTGAAAGAGTAAACTTCAGAAGAAATGTTGTTAAGTCTACACTAAATTGACAAATCATTTAACACTTAAAATTTTAAAAATATAATTGTATGTCGAAATATCTCTTCCTCACTTTATTAAACATATCTATTTTTTTGATTACTATATTTATTTCTGTACTGAAGCTTATATAGATGTGATTTAATTCAAGCTCAAAATAGCTTTCTAAATTCATATGATTATTGCATTGATAAGACTTTCAATAGATGAGAAAGCAATTATTTTCAGATGTTCATACTTTCTGCAAAAATTATTTAAATAATGTGAATTTAGTCAATATATAATTAAAAAACTACTTATTAAACTAGAAACACCGTAATTTTCATTAAGCTGTTTATTCCTATTTCTTTCCAATTTTAAAATGAGGTTTATTTCAATTAAGTATTACTTAATTTATATTAATTATTTTTTAGTCAAAACAATACTCATTAATTATAAGTGTTACTTATAATTAATGAGTATTATTTTGATTAAAAAATAATCTTGGAACATTTTGAGCTATATTTTATATATATTTTGTATAATAATCAATATTAACATTCATATAATTTGGGAAAGTTTTTTTTAATAGTTACATTATTTAATTTCAAAAACCTTTAACAATTGTTAAATATATTTGATTACTAAAAAACATTGATTATGTTTGCATAAAAAAAATTTTTTTTTGTGCATTATTGATTGATATGATTGCTAAAAGAAATATGCATTTTTAAACAATAACGCTCACAAAAATTTTAATTTAAAAATATTTACAAAATTTTAGTTAATAATGTAATGTTTTCTGTTTCATAAATATTTTGAAGCATTATTATAACACCTATATAACACATGAAAGTAAAGTTTGTGAAACTTTATTGTTTTAGTCAATATATATTTGGAAATAATGTTAACAAAGATTTAAATTTAAAATTAAATTTTAAGTTATATATATTTTAATTTTATTAAAACTCATTAAATTTGAAATCTAATTTATTTACTTCACTATAAGAAACAGAAATGCAATGATCTCTAAATAGATGAATTCTTAAATAATCAGTAGTTGTCCTCTTAATTATTAAGACTAAGTACATAATATTCTTCACACTAAGTATAGAATAATACTGAAAGACTGAGGGATAATTCTGACAAATAGAGAAAGACTGAGGAATAACCTTTGACATGTTTTGTTTGAGTTCATATATGTCTATTTGGAATTTCGATTTGGTTATGAATAATATATAAAGAATAAAGTAAATCTAATATGTTAACTATATGATAAATTTGGTGACTAATTTACAGTTGTAAATTTTATCGCGTGCTGGCGAAGGCTTCATATAATCTAACAGATAGATATTTTATGGCAAGTGAATTTAACTACTTAAACATTTCCCTTTGGTACAAAGACAATTATTTACTTAAAGCTGACAAGTCAAGTAGCTAGATGTTTTAATGGAATTTAAGTTCAGACTATAGATTGGTCATTTTAAAGCATTGAAATCTCCTTTCCGAAACAAATTCAAATTCATTTAACATATAAAAATTTTGCTGCCTTACAGGAATTCAATGTGTCATTCTAAAATTCAATCTAATGGCATACACAGACTTTTAAAAAATTATCGATACTTCACAAATCTATGAAATAGTAACAGTTTTGATTGCAAATGACATAGAAAAGTTTTGCTTTGCTACAACATTGCACTGTCAACAGAAGCAATATCGAGCTTCTATTCGTAAATTATCTCAGTAGTAAATGTTACAATTTAATCCATTTAAATGAAGTTTTAATTTTCGGAAAAATGAATGTTGATGAAGATTGAGGTCAATTTTACCTAGTTTATTACTCTGCTATGGTGTTTTTGTAATACTTAAATAGTATTTAGTTTAATATTTCCTAAAGAATATTATTTCAATTTGATTTTTAGGTTAGATTTTACGATATAAAACTGTTTTGGAGCTTTATTCTCGTAGGCTTATTTCTCACATTGAGTAAGATTAAGTTTTGATTAGAAACCTAAGCAAAAATCGATTAATTGATGATTTTGAAAATTTATTTGAAAAACAATACAATGAATCCTAAATGATGAAGGTAAACAAAGCGTTTGATTGACAAATAAAGGGGAAATTAGGCAGTCTGGAAAAACAAATACGACAAAAAATTAGAGCCTGAATTTTTTTTAAAATAATTGTTGCGGCAATTTTCGTCCGAGGATTTGTTGACAAATCTATGATCCAAGATAAGAAAAGAACACCGATATCAAATTTTTCACTTAAAGAATTTCTAGCTTGATCATACCGAAGGCATAATAGCATTATGTGTTCCATGGTTTCTCTTTCTCCACAAGAGCATTTATCTGTTGACGAAAGTCTGAATTTAAGTAATTTACCATTTATCAGAAAAGATCTAGTTCTAACTCCAGCTAGCCATACTTCTTCATGGCATGAATTAATATAATTGCTGTAAATTTCTTGATAAAAGACATGTGCAAAATGTTACAGGCATATTTACTTTTTTTATTCCCTTCTTTTCTATTATAATTGATAAAAATGTTTCGCATATTATGGATAAGGTCTTCAGGGTAAATCGAGTGCTTGTAATACTTTTATTAATGACCAATTTTGTAGGAGCATCTACTTTTTCTTTCTCAGCAATTCCGGAATGATCTGTAATCAAAACTAATTGAATAAATTTGCAAATATTGGTTGCCTGTACTAAAGCTAATCGAATGTGTTGAATAATGGTTGGGGAAGTTGTTGAGAGAGTTTTCAAACTGCCTAGATAGAATAAAGTGTCTGATAATATGTCATAGTTGGAAGGAGAAATACAAAATTTTGCCACCCCTAGATAGAAAACAAAAGCCTCTGTTGTAAAAATAGAATTTAAGTCCTTGATTTGCCTGTAGATAAAGGAGTTATTTCTGCTGTTATAAACAGTGATTCCAAATTTATTGTCGGTTTTTGATGCATCAGTACTTAACAATATGTGATTTGACAAATCAGAAGTACTATGCTGTTCAAAGAGTTCATTAAAAGCATTTGTATAAGGATTTTTATTCTGAAAAGAATATATTTAAATTAATATTATCAGAGGTAGGTTTTGAAGGAACTATTAAAATATCTGATTCTTGAATTTCATATTCTACAAGCCATTTTATCGCTTGTAAAGAGAGATAATGAGCACCAGAGAATAGATTGCATAGAATTGTTTCCCACAAACTACCACATGGAGATCTGGTAGAAAGTACAAGATTTCTAATGTGCACTCTTGTAGAATGATAGTTTTGTTTTGCAGAAAGATGTAAAACTCCTGCGTCTTTCAGAAGAAGTGGAACTAGTGTCTAGTGTGGAAGATCTGTAGCAATTCTAAGAACATAGTAGTATATTGGATCTATAGATTATTCGGTCTGATAAGTTGAAAGATGTAATTACATAACATCCATAGTCCAGGCTACTTGCAATGAAGGACTGAAGAATTTGAAGTAAGTGATTAGAGAGAGCTTTTGTTCCTCATCTGTTACCTGCAACAGCTTTTAAAACATTAAATTTCATCTGGATGTATTTTTTCATTTGAAAATTATATTTGAAAGCTAAGTTATTAGTTAAATAGAGACCCAGAATTTTTTGTGCCTAGACCAAGGAATGGGTAGTTGGTTGGTAAGTAGCTCAAAATTTACAGGATATTTTTCGAAAGAGAAATCTATAACTCAACATTTTTGGGAATTAATTTTTAGTTTACATTCTTTACACCATTTTCAAATTATTTGACAGCAGTCGGCATTTTTCAATGAAGACTTTCTTGTGATGAATGAGCAGCGAAAAGGATTATGTCATCAACCTAAATAAAACAATGAATGTCAGAGAGAACTTCGTAAATGTCTGACATATAAATCATGAAAAGAAAAAGAGAAGTAACACAGCATTGAATGGCGGCTCTATTACAAAAAATAGTTTATAAAAATTATTTTCCCACTCATAATAACAGTTAATTATGAGTGAAAAAAGGGATCATAAAGGTATGTTTGATAGAATTTTAAAAATTTTAGCTGATATTAAATCAAGACTAACTGAAGTATTTTTGCATTTAGAAATCACCAATTGGAGCTTTGAGAAAGAAAACTGAAAATTATATTCTAAATCAGAATCTTTCTTAAACTTTAATCGAACGGTAGTACTTTAGTTTCAGATTGACGAGCATAAAATTTGGCAAATACGTTAACCTGATCTACATGGCCAGAAAGCATTGAAATTTCCCTAAAAATTAGAAGATGATGAGACGGCACGTCGGAAAATCTATTTTTAAGTATTTTAAGAATAGAATAAATGTCTTTAGACATACCAGCATTTGTTATAGTTTTATCCCAGAAATTTCTGAAAAGGGTGAGAAGAAGTTAATGATGTTTTCAGAAATTCGTTTGCATAGTATCTACAGAGTCCAGTTAGGAGAACTTTTCGATTTTCTGCAGAGTTTCCTTTTTTGACCAAAAAGATACTAGTATTCCGATGTCCATCATCGAGAATTTGAATGTAAAGAAAATTTTTATTCTTTTCTGAATTTATCAAGATAATTTTCATAAGATTGATCAACAAAAATTAGTCCGTTAGTAGCAGTATAACAGTTCATTGAATTGATGTAGCCAGGCCATAAAATTCTATTCTGGGAAGTACCTTTCGAAATGTCGATTGTAGATTTTGATATTTGTTTGAACAGGGACATGAACACTACCATAACTATCTGAACTGATTGAGAAAGTACAAAAAGGAAAGATATCAGGAGATACAAAGTTATAATGGATATAGGATGGTCTGTGGTGGAATCCGAACTGTGTAGGTTGAGAGGTATTTGAAAGACAAAGTTGCTACCCAGTATCGAATCGAGGAATTCTGAAGATTGAGGACAGTTTCTACCAAGCGCCTAGACTTCATACATTAAAGTCTCCATTTATTATGAAGGAAAGATGAATATTTGATAAAACGCTATGGAACCAAGAACTTGAAAATTTCTTATGTCCTATATATGCATTTACTAAAGTAAGAGATAATTTGGATAAAGTAATTTTTATATCAAACATTTCTGTATCTTAGTATTCAGACCGGGATATATTTAAAACTTTCACAGGTAGACGTTTGTTAACAGCAGAAACCAGACCTCCAACACGGCCATATTGCCTATCTAAGCAAATTATTATTTTATTACAAATTTGAAATAAATCGGAATTCTTAAAAAATGTTTCTTGAATTGTTAAGACATCCGAAGTTTGAATGTACATTCGTTTTTACACTCTTTTTTCGAAGTTTTACACTCGGGCACATAGATAGAAGGCATTTTGCATTCCAAGAAATTTAATTGAACATTAAAAAAAAAGACCGAACATATACAAGAAATCAAAAAGTGCGCTCATAGTAAAATAATTTTTTTTAAAAATTATGAATATTTTTACACCTCCATCCTGACCCAATTCTTTTTTCAATGTTGGGTTCTCCATATTTATTATTGGTTGAAAAGACTTCATAATGGGTTGTTAGGGAGATATAATTTGCGTATTCAAATAATTATTTGGATTTATCTTTCTTAGCTGGATAGATCTTGCACGACTCTTTCTTGGAGGTGATCTAGCAACTTATCTACAGGATACAAACACGTTTAATGAATTAGAATATTTGTTGAACCATTTGATCTTATCTAGTCTGTATTGCAATTAATTTTGCTTCAATATAGAAGCAATCGCAGTCGCTGATTTTTTTAACAATATTAGTTATTTGAATTTAATTCTGCAAAAAAGGAAGATGAATTTATTTGCACTGGAGTAACTACTTCTTAAAAATATATTATAACGCTTTCTCCTCTGAATAAATGGAAAGTGGTTTATACTTTTAAAATCTAAGAATATTTTTCTTCATGCCTATTAGTGCAGGAAATGTCATTAGTTTCATGATTGTTCCTGACAATTTATACATTTAAATGTTTTATAAATGCAGGGAAAGTATTTAAAGAATGTTCCACAGTTTTTATATAGGAAGAATTTGTTTGCCTTTTTTCGTAGGGTGAGAGTACTTATAGCATTTTTCCCATTGACGAACATTATCAATAAAAGAAAATTGGATAATATCCAATGAAACTCATCAAAATATTTTCTCTCAGTTCTTCGGAATTCCTTTTTTGAAAATTTTTAAAAGCCTACAACAGTATCAAGGAAATTTGTTTTGGATAGAAACTTACCTTGACGGATGTCTTGAATTTGTATTATTTTCTTGTGATTCTTTACAAACTAAATTAATTCTTGCTTTAAATTGTAACCATTTTTTAGGAATAGATGCAATGCCATCAGAGGAAGTTAGGAAAATGAAGAGCTTAGTACTACCATTTTCCGCAGCTAACTAGATTAGTTGTGTAGCAGAGTCTTCAAAAGTCAATTATCTTAGTGTTTATTTTTGGAATGCACAAATCACAATTCGTATAAATGATTTCAATCATTTGAAATCTATTGAAAATAACATAAAATGTATAAAAAAGAATAAAAAATAAATAATATAAATAAAAGTACAGAAATACTCAAACTTAATCAATAAAAAAAAACACTACGCTCAAGTGATTTTAAATTAACTAAATTTTCTACTTGCGATAAGTTATATTGCCATTCATTTCAAACTATTAATTAACTCATTTTCTCAAATTTCAGAAATTTATTATGAAAATCGTTTTACTTTAATTGTTATTGTTATTAAAGTCAGAACTGTTACGTATCTTGGTCATTTCCATTTTCAGATTTCTAAGAACAATTATAGAACCAAGTTTTTTTTTCAAATATTCAGGTCACATTATTATTAAAATTTACTTTTCAAAATTAAACTGTTTTTTTTTCCTTTTTCTAATTATTCGAACTGTAACTAAAATATGATTTTCAAATAAGGTTACAACTAATTTTATATAGAATGATTTTATCAACTTTTACTTCAAATCTTAATTCCTCAAACATATGAATATTTGTGATTTATAATAAAAAAAAGAAATGTAATGATCCACGAAAAAACTGTGCACAGTTTTTGAAATGCCTTAAATTATTTTCTTTTGCGGTTATTGCATCACAAATAAAGTTTAGAAAATATTATTTACTACAAAATTTAAATTTTGTAGGAAATTAAAATTAAAATTTTCTTTTAAAATTACATTCCTTGTGGTGAATATAATAAAGATATAAGTGATATTCAGAATTTATTCCTAAAATATAATCACTTTTTACAACCATAGAATTTCCGAAAAATCTTAATGATGTTAAAACAATTATAATCACGGTAAAATATGACTAAAATTTTTAAATATGTAGCTTATTAATTTTTATTTCCTCTAAGAGATTAAGCGTCTAGACGTTCTCACTTTACTTGAGAAAAGAAAAGTCTTTAATATAGGAAGTGTGTGTGTTTGGGTGTAACATTAAGATATAATTAGAAAGAGAGAATGATTATCATTATTTAACATCCTAAAAAGAGAAGTTATGAACTACAAGATTATTTATGTTAAATTTTGTAAAGTAAACTATTATCTAAGTTTACCTTGGAATGAATTTAATATTTTTAATTAAATAGAAAAATATTTTCATTTCAAAACTACAAATGTTTATGAAAATAATTTTTGAATTGATCATTAAAATTGTTTATTTGTTTTTAACATAGTAGGAAAAGCTTTCTAGTGAAAGTTAAAGAGAATTATGTCACGTTTATGGTTTTGTAAAAAAACAATATTAAAAATGCTTACAGTATTTTCACTTTTAAAATAATGGCAACTTTTATTTTCCGATACATGACCATGTGACTGAGCATCAATTTAGGCATGAACAGTTTTAAAATTCTGCTCACCACATACTCATAATCAAATTTTAAATGAAGTGGGAATAAGAATGCAAATTTTTTTCTTCGTTAGACTATGTTACATTATATATAAAAGTTATAAATTATTGCTACAGATTCAATATTTTTTGGCAAAAAACTGACAACGTTAAGTCCTAAAACTTAATTAGTTTACTTACTTAATTACGATGCACTATTTAATAACTCATACTAGGAAATTAATGACTTTTCGTAACTGCACATCTTCTATTATAATAGTTATAAAATTAATCTTATGTAATTATATATTGTTCAGTACGATATTACAATTTTTCCTAAAATTAAAAATCTTATGAAAACTGAAGAAATTTAATTAAAAAATTAAAGTATGTTGAAATGTAGACATATAATTTTTCAGAAAATATTACATGTTTATGTACGATATTATTATTATAATTTTCTATATCAATTATTTGAAGATGAGATTAATTAATTGTTAGTTATATATTAACGATATTTCTCACCTTTTAAAAGAAATAACGTACACTTGAAATTAAAAATTGTACATAAATTAAAAAATAAATAAATAAAATAATCCATTTAATTTTAAAAAACACGTTCCCTTCTTTAAAAATCTTTGCTTAATGTAGAAACTATTTCAAATATTTTTAATAAAAATATGCCACAAAATTTTTTTAATTATTTTTATATTTATAATTCCATGATCTTTCTGCCTAATAGAAATTTTATTTTATACTGTTATTCTGTTTTTATGTCATTGTGTTATTCTGAACTAGTTTATAAAAATATTTGAAACTTATACTAAAAATTGTATCACAATATCCTTGCACGATTTTCTAGTTCACATGTTCTTCAAAATTTTAGTACTATTTGAAAATATTGATATTAAAAACTTAAAAACAGCATTTATATTAAATATTCAAACTACTGTTATAAGATACAACATTGAAAAAAAATCTTTTTCGAGCATAAGGGTAGTTAGAATTTAACATAGTAAATTTTATTACTGTTAAACTCTCTTAAAAATTATATTTCTTTGATCTGTAGAATTGCTTCAAAATGTATAATACCAATTACAAAACATTTCCTTTCCGTATTCAGTTTTTCAAAAGTCAAATCAAATAAAATTATTTTTCTAAGTATTTATTTTATTAGGAATTCGTCATATGTAAAACGTGTCTTCCGTATTTCTAAAATTCAGTATTATGTAACTTTTTTGCAAGGGATGAATGAAAAAAAAATTTTAGTCAAATTGTAAAAGCAGCGTATTTCCTTTTAATAATAAATGCTAGATTTTTAATTTTCTTTCTAATATTTTTAAGGTGGAATTTAAATTTTTCAGTTATGATTTGATATTTTTGAAAAATTACTATTTTCTAAAAATATTGCATCAAATTAAAAAAAAAATTAAAAGATGAAATATATACTTCATTATGTAATTGATGAAGTTTTTAACTCGGTAACAACAAAATATCATTTTTAGAAATATTATACTTCTCTCTTTTTCATGTTTCTTTTTCATGTTCTCTTTTTCATGTTTCATGTTTGTTGAAATTGATACTTGTGCAATGTTGAATACTTCAAGCAATATTATTCAAAATCATTTTATGAAATTTATAAAAAATTATAAAATATGTTTATTGATCTAGCTTATTGAAATCATTAAGATTAGAATTAACAATTATTAGTTTAGTCAAAATATTACTATAAAATACAAAATAATATATATATATATATATATATATATATATATATATATATATATATATATATATATATATATATATATATATATGTGTGTATATATATGTATATATATATATATATATATATATATAATATGCTACTAAAGTTTATAGGTTGTTTTAATATATAGATATTAAAATATGTAAAAGTTGTTTCATAACTCTGATTTCTTTCGTCTTATTCCTTCAATAATACGTTCACTATTATTAAAAGTTTGATTATGTTATTACTGATCATCGATGGACAAATAGCAAATTTGCATTGTGTGCTATTTTCCATTATTTCTTTCATCAAATAAAACAAGATAATATTTCCTCTAAAATTTTTTGTGCTAGTAATTTTCAATGAATACTTTTTTAAAAATAAAAAATACACGTTTTATAGTCAACATTTAGTTCGGGTATCGATATTCTTTCATATACGCTTAATATTTTTCTGAGAAATGTGGGAAATTATCAAAATAAGAAAAATAAATATTAAATGTTTTAAGACTCTTTACGTTAGTGTTTTGAGTCCCATTAAATCTGTCAATAATGTTTAAAAAACGTGATTAATTTAATAACAATTTTTAAAGTAAAATACGGCAGGCATATTTTTCTTTTAATATTGTTATCCACAATATATATTTTTATATATCCTTGAAATTAGCAAACTTTTTTTATAATGGCACTTGATTTTTAAATATAACATACAAAATATTTTAGATGATGAATATATTTTATTCCAAGCCTAAAATTCCATTGTTTTTTATCAGTTATCATGTCAGTCATCTGTTACTACAAAAAATATTTCTTGTCATTATTACATTTTTCATGCACTTCGGGATGTATGAATTTTACATTTATTTACAATAATTTGATATTATATTTAAACACATAAGTATTTCACATTTTAAAGGTCGATTAATTTCTTGTTACAGGAATTTGTTTATTCTCTGGTTACATTGAAATAAATAAGCTATGATGCCAATTTTAACTATAATTTGACTCCATTCACTTATCCTTGGGGGCTGTTTTTATTTTTATACAAGAAGGTTTCAACCAATCAAATGTACTTTAATATGAGATATTTAATGGTGTGAACTTAATGAATTTTTAAAATAATGTTGCAACATGCATTCAGAAATGTGATTACGAGTGATTTATGACTTTTCCAATCTTATACAATCTTATCTAAATACGTCTTAAATAGTCACTATTACAATAATATATATCAAAAATAGTAATAGTAGAATCTCGAATAAATTTATTTTATCACAATATTAACTAAACATTTTCATGACTCTTAAAAATGAAACTTTTAAATGTTTTATCCGCACCTAATAGTAAGTTAAATGTATATCTTTACCATCTTTGATCATATTTTTTCCATATCCATTTAGAAAATGTAATTATATTTAGATTAAATATTATATGTGTGGATTTTTGTGATAAACTTACATGCTAGGACAAACGAAATCTTGTGTCTTCAATGCCGAATCCATAATGTCTTACTCATATTTAAGTAAAGAAACGATTCAAAAAAGCATAGTACATTTTTATAGAAAGTAACAAATTTATAACAAGATAATCTCCTGCATATAACATTTGTCTCCTTGAATATATTCTCCCTTACAAACTCGCTTATAAAATTTGCAGCAAGCAATAATTGATGAAAGAGAAATTGAACTTAGTTACAATATGTTAGATGCATGTAGGGTAAAAATACGATTTTAAATGAGATTTTCTGATGAAAAAAAAACAATTTTTAATGTATGTTTGTGTCCACCTATGATATAAGAGATAGGTAATATACTTTTCTCATATGAAAAATATAACATTTTTATATAACAGTAATATTAAATGACTCTCTGAGAAGGATGGTCCAAAGACATAACTATAAAAGATATTTTTAACAAGTTTTGAGAAAAGATATTATGTAATGACACTAACTTACACTCCTGACCACAGTATATGCAACACCCTAAAGAAAGCATGCAAAATATTTAAAATTTACAAAATGCATTAGTGGAGGTGAGATATGCAAATGATTAAAATTTCAATGCAAGCTCACATCACGCAAGCCTGTGTCGCTACTTCAAATCGCTATTCACGGCTTGAAGATTTAGACGATTTCAGGTTAGGCAATTGTGTTTTTTTGTTTTTTCAAAACAAAAACTATCAACTATTCCTTGTAGAAAACAGCGATCAATTTTTGATCATATATCCGAGTTCAACAGAAGAAGGATATTGACCTACCAAGATTGTGAATTATCTTTTAGGGAAAACGGTAGTAATTTTGGACTAAACCAAACAGCTGTAATTCAGATATGTGATCGTTGGATGCAGGAAGGTACGACTGACCGACATGTTCGATTACATCCACTTCAATGTACCACATCACGTGATGACAAGAAAATAGTGCGCATAGCAGTGATGTATCGCTCAGCCACATTACAAACCATAGCATCGCATATTCAATCTGTAATCTATTGTCTGCGCTTAAAATTCGACGCCGTTTATTGCAGAGTAGTCTGTTCACAAGACATAAATTGCTTCTTTTACCTTTGATGCAGAACCACAGACGTTTCTACTACCGATGGCGCTATGAAAGAAGGTCGTGGACTGCAGAAAGGAATGAAACTGTCGTTTTTGATGAGTCACGATCTTGTCTGCAACATCACGATGGTCGCATTCGAGTCTGGGGACACCGGGGATAGATAATGCTGAACCTGTGAGTTATGCCTCGCCACACTGTTCTTGCACCAGGAATTACGTTATGGGGCGATATTGGATATTACTCTCGAACTCATCTAGAACTCATTACCGGTACTTTAAGCAACCAAGTCTACTTCTCCGTAGTGTTGGAGTTAGTTGTCTTTCCTTACCTTCAGGGCTCTTCAACTGAAATATTTCAACAGAATAAACGGCAACCACGTGTGACAGGCATTGTGCAAATGTTATTCATCAATTGTCAGATTGAATTGGCTTCCTGATCCTCTCGTTCTTCGGGTCTCTAACCGATAGAAAACATGTATTCCATGGCTGCTCAATAATTGACCCAGATAATATTCCTACACCAGATCAACTTTGGCAATGTATGGTAGCTGCTACATCTACTGTACCCCCTAAGAAGTCATCTAAAGTATCTCTGAATCAATGACGAGGCGTGTGACTGTGGTGATGTCCAACAATTGCGGCTACTCTGGGAACTAATTTTGACAACTTCTTCCACACTTCACTTCACAGAAATCAATAATTTAATCATCCGATATTTGGTCAACATGATATCCAAAAAATAAAATTTTGTTGTCTTCCTTGATGTTGCAATCTGGTACATTTCCAGCAGTTTACATTTCATTTTTAGTTTACAAAAGTTACCACATTTCCAATAAATTTTAATAATTTTGAATACAACTATTATTTTTAAGCATTTATACCATTTTAAATATAAAAATTCGATTTAATGTTTAAAACTGATTATAAACTCGCAAACTAATAAAGTATGGTTGTTTATATATAAGTGATGCAGAAATTGCACAAATAATAAATTAAAAATTCAAGCATTCCGTGCTGTATATTAAGGTATAATAATATCTTATAATTACATGCATTACACCCTAAAACATAGATCAGAATTATCATGTTTTTATTTAAAGCGAGTTTTTATATGTTGGCAAAGAAAAGAAAAGTTAAAAAGAAATTTTAATTCACACAGTCTAATGGCAATTTATCTTGTACTTACTTAATGACATTTTAAGAAAAAATACTGTAAGCCACACAGTCTTAAGTCCTGTAATTTATAAAGTGTTATCCTCATCTTCCTCATTATGGTTTAAATTGACATTCATGAGTAGTTGGACACACCTAATTATTTGCTTTCCATTTATCTTTATGGTAGATGCTCTTTATCATTGGTTGCGTCGATGTTTAGAACACGTTTCCTTTCCACCTATTTCTTCATTTGAATTTTTTGCACAAAAGAATCGCATCCGATGTAAATACATACAGATTTTTGAACATTCAGTGTCTCATGAAAGCAAAATAATTTTAGAAGATATTCCTTAGACCATTTCCTGCAGAATATGTTCTGCAAGCCTTCTTGCTGCTTGTAAAGCTTCGTTCGTTTTTGTTCATTTTTCTGGGATGTTTTTGAGATCAGAATAAATTTTTGTTCTATTAAAATTGAGAATACGTTAAGGAAATATATACTTTTTCTTCTCGTGTGATGTCTGCTATTCAAGGTAGCTTTATTTCCTATCATTATATCTGATAGATGTGTTCTTCTTACAACAGAAGAAGGCTAAGGATTTTACTAACATTCCTTTTGATGAATCTAATAATCTTTTTCCATCAGGCTCTCTAACAAGTCGCTTATCGCTGTGATCAATAAAATCTATGTGTTTATTTTTTGTTCCCATAAAATTGCTTAATGTTAAATATGGTCTAAGTTTATCTGAAGAAAGTAAAGTTCTAACTAGCTGCAGGGAAAATTTCAGATTTCTAGGTGTAGATTTTGTAGAAGAGCTTTACATCCAACAAATAGCTGTAATGCCAATGAAAATGTCTGGTAAAATTACAATGTGTATTGCTCTCATTGTAGAACAAGTGAATAAATCTATCCAGGCATTTTCTCTTAGGTTTCAATAACGCACATTAAAAAGTTCAGAATAATCTACTCCTAGAACAGTGGAATTTGGAATTGAATGTTGACTGTCAGTAAGTAAAAGAATTTCAATTCCAGAAAAACTGGTGTTTTTTCATAACTTTCTCTTTTGTATGAATTTTTAATGGACTGCCATCCTCGTAAAATCTAGAATTCAGAAACTTATCTCAGTCAGTATAGTTCTGACATATAGATAGTCATTTTTTGTGCATTATAATATGTTTTTGAAACATGAGCAGGGGTTTGAATTGAAGAATTCTCCATATCGAAATTGGGTGGTTTTGGGTTTCACATAATTAACAATTAACATCAGACATATTCCAACGAGAGAAAGTATGATGACAAATTTGATACAGTTTCCAACAGTTTTTTTCTTATCTCCTCTGATTGAATTTCTTCCTGTGTCTACTTAATCTGGATCAATTGCCAATAGAAAACATGTTTTCTATGCTTGCACAAACTCTCATATTGAATAGAATTCCCACTGTCATTTCTGATCAATTATGGCAACAGTTGAATACCATGTGGACGTATGTACCCGAAGGATTCATTCTAAGACAATATGATCCCATGTCAAGGTGTGAGGAAGTGATTATAGCCAACAATGACTATATTCTATAGCGGCTATGTCTGTTTATTTAAGAGAAAATTTTAATAAAGCTACGGATTTTGTCAGCACGCACAGTATAAAATGGGTTGTAATTTCTATCACTTATTTCTATATGGCAGGTTATCTAATAAATGAATTTTCAAGTGTTATCTTTCTAGGTGTTACATATTGGATAGCCAGCAATGCATATTACGTTTAATTATATTTACAATCTACAAATGTAATTAACTTTAGAATGAAATATATAATTTTATCTCTCTCTCACTCTCTTTCCAGCAACTAAATTTATTACTAGTTTTCTGTAGACTGAAGGAGATATAGAAAATTTTCCTAAAATACTTAATATTAGAGGAATTTAACATTAACTTATATATCTTGACCATAGAACATGTTTTTGCTATATATGTGTGTATTATATATATATATATATATATATATATATATATATATATATATATATATATATATATATATATATATATATATATATATATATATATATATATATATATATATATATATATATATATATATATATATATATATATATATATATATATATATATATATATATATATATATATATATATATATATATATATATATATATATATATATATATATATATATATAATTAATAAAATAACATAATTACTTGTTCAGTTTGGTATATTTCAAGGTCAACAATTTTTAAACAAAGAAAAGAAAATATATCATTTCAATTAAAATTAGGAATCCATTATTTTAAATTCTTTCTCGTATATTTAAAACACAGTGGAATGCATCGTGAACTAATTAATTATTTATATTAAAACATTAAAATATATATAAATGAAACTTTATAGTCTGTTATAGAAAAGTATCTTTTTAATATATAAAAAGCTATAAGTTTAAAGTTTATATAAATAGCAAAACATTTGTTTGGATGCATGTGAAGCTGTGAAATAAAATAACACATGCACACACACACACACACACACACACACACACACACATATATATATATATATATATATAAACTAAAAATAATAAAATAATAATACAAATTATTTAAAATGTATTTTTTGAAGTAAATGTAAATAGGCTTGATAAAACCATGAAAAACTACAAAAGAAGCTTGAAATTTAGATGTTAAAATATATGCAGCTAATATCATAAACAAAATTAATTCTCATGCAAATGAATTCGCTGTCATTTTAAAGGGACTTTAAAATATGCAGTATTAAATGAAACTTGATATTTCGGTCAAAAGTTTCTGTTTTGAATATACAAAAGAGGCAATAGCAAGTTTAATGATGTATTTAATATGCATTTCCTGATTTAATGTAACAAAAATTAGTGTGATTGAGAGAGAGAGAGAGAGAAATTTAAAATAATTCCTTATATATAATATCTTCATATACGTAAATAATACAGAAATACTGTTTCAATATTTGCTGAGTTTTTTAAATTATATTTTCCAAGCATATTTAGTTTCAAATCATTGATTTTAAACAGATTTTATCTTTAAATACCTTGCAATCCAAAATAAATTTAAATAAAGTATTTTCAATTGATTGTTTAGTTTAAAATAAACAGTGATATAAAAATGAATTTTTCTTTTAATTAGAATTACTGTCTCTTTAAGCAACTAGTTCAATTTAAAGCTAGAAAAAATAACGTGACATCAAATGTGCTGTCAAAACTTCTTAGAAGACTACAAGCATTAATTGAGCATGTCTATTTTATAAACAAGTCTATAAATTATGGATAATACAAAGTGTTGTAGAAATATCACACACACACATGGTCAAGCATTATATGCAAATTACGAGAAGACACCCGATGATGGTGAATGCACTCCTCAATGACCAGAGAGAGCGTAAGGAAATGGTAGATATGTTAACGTGATAAAGGAGTAAACGTGTTTTCATTCCATCCGTACATTGCTCAGTGTCACAACCTGATAGGTGCTACATAGAGGAGGTAGCATATGGATGATATTTTAAGTGGTAGAATTATCGGCCTCTTTAAATTCGGTCGTAAGTGATAGAAATATCAGTAGCCGTTACAATAAAGGTGACTTCCGAGTGATAAAATTTGATGAAGACTAATGTATTTGAGCCCCCAAAAATAAACAGATGGAGTGTAGTAGCTGTATAGTAGCGTCACCTATCGTCAGCGACGGGTGCGACCATTTCAAGAAAAGTTATATACAGTCATATGCCCGCAAGCTTGTCAGATATATTTCACTCACGATTATTGATTGCCGCCAGTGTTTAAATTGGAGTAAAACATACGATGGAGGCACCGTCATAGTGAGCTTCTGTAACGTTTTCCGACAGGTACAGACAGTTCAACAGGTACCTAGTGTCACCAAGGAAATTTTATTGAACACCAGTGTTACGGTTTTGCAGTATTCCTATTTGGAGGAGCATTATACTAAGCTCCAGAGCAGATATGCATGTTTGGATCTGAACTATGGCAAGCCAAATTTAACGGGGTATGATTCTGGAATAACATGCTAGTTTGTTTACAAATACAATAACCGCTGAATTTCTGTTTAGGAAAAATGTTCTCATCATCACCGTTCGAATATCTTCAACGATTGTTTGTAATCGGTGGATATTATCCGTATAGAATGGCCGGCATCCTCATCCAGCTTCAATCTGATGAAGAATATGTGAAACATGCTTGGTGAACAAATAACAGTCTTTTAACCAATTCCTACACATGAATAAAATTTCGAAAAGCATTTCTTGATAAGTTCAGCTAGCTCATTTGTTTCTAAACTTACTTCGGCATTGTATTGACCGCATTTTCTCCTCTGGTACAGACAATTGTTTTCATTTTTGCATTTTCTCCTCTGGGAGACAAACCATGGATTAACCTTCTTAAAAACAACATAGTATTCAGTTGTTGTAAGTGGTAATATAGTGCAATTGTTCCAAGGTGGTTTATATGTCTGATGTCAAACACGTGCCATCTTTTTTACATTTTTATTTATTTAATGCATGGGCTTCATTCATAAATCACATTCTGAACCTTGAATTGCAGATTTAAACATTTTCTTTATTTTGATGGCATATATGTTAAGTCTTAATTTATATCTTCAGTGATGTTTAAATTTTTCTAAATAAGGGAGACTTTAAATTTAAATTTAAATTGTAGAGAAATATGAAACTTTTTTGTTTTATCCAATATGGGTAATTTGTGAATCAATATTTAGTAAATTTCTTGTCAACAAAATCTGGAACAATATTCAAGATATTTTGTAAATCTGAAAAAAAGTGAACATTACTTGAAATTGTTTTTAGTTTACTTAAAAGTAGGTTTTAAAAATAATGATTGACTAAAATTCAAAATAAAAGTGAAATGGTTTTATTGGACAGAATCACTTCATAACTTTTTTAAATAATAGAATAATTTGTCTATTATAAAAAAATTGTATTTTACTTGTTTACTCTGAGAAACAGAAATGTCTTGAAGAGTACAAGCATAAATCATTGAAATACAGACATTTGTGACCCTCATTTTTTTCAGTTGTGAAGAATTGGATTATTATTATGTGATTCCTTGGATCTATGACAGAATGTACCTGCATAAAAACCAAAATATATTTAGAATTTAAGAAGCAAAATCTTTAATTTATAAAATACACTTTTAATATACAAAAGGATTAAAAGTAGAATTGTCAAAGAATTTTTTGTTATGATTTAAATGATAACTATCACATTTTGAGGGATAGATAATGCAGCATTGTTTTGAATTTTTTCAGACGCTTACACTGCAGGCCATAAAATGGCAATAAAGAATAATCTTATTAATAAATAAATCATGTGAAAAAAATCTTAAAATTTAAAAAGATAAAAAAATTTTGACTATTAGGAGCGTGTATTATCATTCCATTAGAAAGTTACTAGCACTGTTTAGAATGCAAACAGTGTCATATGATTATTGTTTCGATGAGCTACTGCAGCTTCTACTAAACAGCATACTGGATCTGAATACCCTATCATTACTAGCACTAGAGCGGACAGATTTATTGTCAGGTTAGCTGTACAAACAAATCTAAGATTATCGTGTAAGAAATTATCTTGTTTGATTCCTGTCCAGTATAGGCTCATTTAGTGAACAACATTTGGAGCATCAAATGCACATATATTCAAGTAGTGATTGTGACGTATCCAACAGCATAAATAAATACAGAAACAATATAATGTATGTTTTCAGCCTTCTGATGAATGTATACGTGCCTGTAGGCTATTAAGAAAACGACTCATCCTCATATCGCATTTTATAGCATTACAGTGGAATTATAACTATTAATGAAAGTATGGGCAGGCATTGAGTATATGCCATGCACACTTTTACTGAATTGTGTGATTTCTGATATCTTAAGGACAATGAGAGTGTCATATCTTTGTTACCCACCGCACTTATCACTATTCATCTATGAAGAAGATTGTTGGAAAACAGCATCAATGGAGGTAAATCACGTTGTACATTGTTTTAAGCAAATGAGAGGTTTGGGTACAATTAATACCAGTCTATTAGTACATATTACTTGAATGCATTTTTCAGACAGCCAGTTTCAGTGACAGTAGTATAATTAGATGCAAGTTTTTTATCTAGATATAGCTTTTAATTTTTTATGGGATTACTTATAAACTAAATAACAATTTTTATATTAATATTTTATACAATCATACGATGAAACATATTTATTTTACATGGATAGAAAAATGCCCCATTCTATATTGTATTATCTGACTAGTAACTTATTAGAATAAGTATGCAAATACTTTCTCAGCATTCTACAAAGTTCTCACTTTTACCTCATGCAGTTTTTGTGAGGCTAAGCGAAATGTTTATGGATTTGGAAATCTCATAAAAATCGTAGGTCGAAGCGATAATATTCTTCATCAGGAATTGTCATAAACACAGACACTAAGCTCTACAACGAATACCTTTTGAAAACATGTCCAGAAAATTTTTGAAAGAAACTCGCAATCAGTCTATCTCTCAAGTAACCTATATAAACATTTACGAATATTTGTAATAACGTTAATCATATTTTGTATTCCGATGGACAACTGTGGTCTGTCAATAGTCTTTGAATAAAATATCAAATCAGATACCAATTTTCACTAAACATTTGATATTTTTCATGCATTATATACTTTTAATCTAGTTATACTCAATTTGTCAAATTATATCAAAATATATTCGTATGCAATGGTTCTTATATTACCTATTTACAAGCTCGTTGACTCATTTTTAAAAGTTTACCCTTTATATTCAATATCGCATCGCTACTAAACTTGTTAAATGTGTTAAATTATTGTATATATTACTTTTAGAAATAAAAATATCCAGAAAAAAGTGTTTGCAATGCGTCTGGACTTGAAAGTTATGCATGGAAAACCAAGACGCAAAAGGACTCTTATTTCGAATAAGAATGTAAATCAGGATTTTGAAAATACGTTTCGTTATTTTATGGAAATTATAAAAATAGTAAGTGGTGTGTAGTACTCAATATAATGTTTCATATCTCTATCAAATGTCTTAAAGCTGAAGGGAAAAGTTAGGTTCTAAGAGAATCCAATTAATAAAGCTTCTCAAAAAAGAAGTAAAAATAAAAGATGATTCATGTGAGAAAATTAATGATCCATTGCTAAATGACTGTTTACATCGCAATTAATTTTCTGATTTAGAAAGAAAGAGATGAAGTGATTTATTTTAACCAGATATATGTTTCAACTGGCCAAAATAAAAAGAAATGAGAAAAAAAGTGCTAAAGAAAGTTTACAGTCACTGGCAAAAATTAAATTGCAAGTTTAAAATATAAAATTTTCTTCTGGTAATATTGGTGACAGTGAATCAACGAGTAGCGGATGTAGAGAGAGTAATTAAAGAAATAAAATGATATAAAATATAAATGATATAAAAAATTCAAGGTGAGATAAAATTTTTTATTTAGGAATATTTTCAAGAATTTGTTGGAAAATCATGTGTGTAAAAATTTGTGCTATTACGATAAATTTGAAAGGGAGAAAGGGAGAGTGAAAATCTGATAAGTGCTCATTAAGGATTAGGAAACAAATTCCAACTGCCATAATAATCAAGTGCATCTAAATAAATAGAGTTAGAAGTATAAAAAAGGCAAAGATTTTTCAAAACGTATGTTTTGTTTGTTGATATTAAAGGAATTCATTTTTAATCTTCTTTATACAGGTGTTTTAGTTAATAAAACTTATAAAAATTATTTACAAGCATTTAATTTAATATTCTATTTAATTTAGATAAGAAATCAGATAAGAATAATTTTGTATTTTTCAATACACATTTTACGAAATTACACAATTTTTTCTTTCATCCAATACAACAGTCTTGAAATATTTAATGAAATGAAAGTGGAAAAGTTTCTTTTCTATGTATGTGTGAACATGGATGTTAATTAAATTCTCAAGGACGAAATGCTTAATGAAACGATTTAAGATTTTATTTCTCTACAAACCATTAGAAATTCTGTCCTTCTTAATCATCTTTACGAGTTTGGAGTTTTATAAACTCACCAGTAAAAATGATAAATATTAAAATTTAGCACATTTAATAAAATTTATCGCTTTTAAAATAGTAATTGTTCCTTATCAACAAGTTTGGTGGAGATTTTTAATAATCATGTCTATCATAATATGTAATCATATACATCATCTCTACATGATTAGCAATTCATGATTTTAACCGTAACAATATATATATATATATATATATATATATATATATATATATATATATATATATATATATCTATATATATATATATATATATATATACTACTTTCTTTCTGATATTCAATATTATTAAAAATAAAATTTTAACAATAACACAACATTTATATTATTGCATAAAACGTAAAAAAATAATGTGAGCATTTCAATAAAGAAATTTTAATTTAAACGTGGATATACTTCTAATATATTTTTAGAATTTCAAAACTTTTTTTTTCCAATTCTTCAAAAGTTCCTTTAATATATATTCAAAATTTCAACTGAAATTGTTTTACAGTGAATCTTTATTACAGTAAAAATTTTAATTAAAATGTAGTAATGAATCATTTGAAAATCATGATTACAGTTGTATTTGTTTTGTAAAACAGTTCAATTTGAATTAAGATTTTTAATTATGAGTATTTGCTTGCCTTAATTAATTTATTTTTTTCATGCAAAGATTTTGACATTAAAATAATAATGTATTTCTTTTCGATATGTAAATAATAAAAAATATGTAAGAAAATTAAAATATATTTATTTTCATGCATACTTCTTTGCAGGGATATTAACGCATTTAACAGCAAATCCAAGTTTGTTAACTAAAACAAAAATGAAAATGCGATAAAGTTAATGAAAGTGAAATTAACGAACCTATAATATTTTATTACGTAAATTAATTAAAGGCAAATGCTTTTCTTTTTTATATTTACTTTATTCCTTATTTTTTCTGCTCACAGAAGTATTTTTGTATTATTATAAATGCCAGTAAAACCAAACTGAATACATATTTAATGAATAAGTTGCATATACGTTTTTTTTCTTCGTAAAAATTTCGTTTATAAAATTTTATTAGAAAAATAAAAAGAAAAAAAAAGCTTCATTCCTGAGTACACATGCTAAGGCAAATTTTTAATTAAATATTTCATTCAAAATTTAAAAATGAACTTAATTTTTGTTTTCTTATTTTTGGAGAAGTTTGTTTAACATCTGATTCAAGTAGCATTGTATAATTAATTGAGGCTTATAGCTTTATATTAGTATTTACATCGTTTACTTAAACAGTTTAAATATGAAAACAAAAAATTCATTTTATCCTTATTTATATATTAGCTTGTTAGTGAACTAAATTCTATGCTATGAAAAAAAAATTAAGCATTATTCTTGACAGAATTTTATTTTCAAATAAAATAAAACTGATAGTTATGATTACATAAAATTTTATAATATAAATAATATTTTTCGTGTTTGGGAAAAATTTACTAAATAATTGAGTGCATGCATAGGAAGACATTCTAATATCATTGTTGAAGGGACTGTGACATGACATTATGAAGTTAAAAATTAAATAAACTATTAAATTAGTTAAGCCTTCTGATTTTACACTGTTAATAAAATTTGTAGCTTTTTCTATTTTAATATTTACAAAATGCTGCTTTAATAAATAAATTTTAGATGGAAGCACAAGTCATTTTTTGAGTTCTTAGAATATAATCAATTTTCATTTCAAAAACTTTAAAATTATAAAAGGAAAAGTATTTACTGCATGAGAATTGATTTTGAAATAAAAAAAATTAAAATTCAGATTAGTAATCAGTTCTTTTTGTAAAAGATATGTATAAACTTACTAATACCAAACATTTTATTAGCTTTTGTTTTTATGCTACGATTTGTTTCAGCGCTAAATATACAAAATTAAAATTAAATAGAGGAAGACAAAATGGCCGTATTGAATGAAGTATTAGCTCTTGACAAAAATACGATGTAGCACAAGAAAACTTGTAGCAATTAAAATAATCAAAAATAAATCATTTAATAATAAATTAAACAAATGATAATTTATAATCAATAATAAATTATAATTTATAATCAATATAAAACAAAAAATAAATTAAACAAATGATAACTCTCACTTCTAATAAAATTTTGCGTCGAAAGATAGAAATTTTTGTCCTCAAAACTGCCTTTTTTCTGAAATCTGGTTTCTTTGAAGTGATTTTAATATAGAAACTTTTATATTTTCAACAAATGTCAGTTAACTAAAGGGAAAAATAATTTAATAATAAAATGACAAATTAAGCAGTAAAACAGATTTTGTGTAGTAATTAATGTTGCAAATATTTTCAGAATACAATATAGATTTTAATAAAAAGAAACATTTTAAAACCAAAGTGGCATCGGTATTATGCATATATTAATTTAAACACTATTATTTTTCTGCTAATAAAAGTTAAAATTTAAAGTGAAATTCCAAATGAGTTACAAAAAGGAATTTTTTCATACCAGATGTATGTACATCAAATGAGACGATTGCTAATAGATGTCCTCAAGTATATATGCAAACATTACGAAACGATGACACATGATTTTTTTATAGTTTGATTTTTGAGACTCGCGTGTAGTTTACATTTAAACGAATTTCAGCAAGCATCGCTTTTTTTTATTGTGTTGAAAATTTCGAATTTTACGCCCTCTGACCACAATTTGGGGACAGCATTAATTTTTTTTTTTCAATATCTGTAGAAAAATGCTGCCGAAACGCATCTAATGCTTGTAGAAGGATGAGGTGGCAATGCTCTGAGCCATGTGCAGTGCTAAAGATGGTTTGAAAAGTTTCAAAATGGTAATTTCGATGTGAGAAACGAGGAGCATGGTAGACCTGTACAAAAATTTGAAGATGCTGAATTGCAAGTATTACTGCAAGAAGATGATGGCCAAACACAAGAACATCTTGCGTAACAATTTAATGATGACCAGAGCACTGTTTCTTGTCGTCTCAATGCAATGCCTAAGATTATAAAGGTCGGTAGATGGGTACCACACGAGCTAATGGACCGTCAGTAGGAAATCCGAAAAATCGTGTGTGAAAAGTTGCTTGCCCGTTACACACACAAGTCATATCTCTATCGTATTGTGACTGCCGATGAAAAATGAATTTATTTTGAGAATCCCAATTGCAATCGATTATATGTTGACCCCGGACAGCCATCCAAATATACCGCAGGGTTGAATCGCTTCGGCTGCAAGACAATACTGTGTATTGTCTGGGATCAGGAGGAGCCAATCTATTATGAGCTTCTCAAACCCGGGGAAACCGGGTACTAATCGCTACAGGCAACAATTACTTGATTTGAACGATGCTATACTCGAAAACATGAAAAATACAAGAAACGGCAGCACAAAGTGATTTTCCTTGATGAAAATCCACCAAGCCACCGTGCTAAACCGACCAAGGACATCGTTAAGGTGCTCAGCTGGGAGCCCTTAGCACATGCGGCTTTTTCGCCAAACTTGGCTCCTTCCGATTACCATCTACTTGTATCATTGGGACACCCATTGGCTGACATGTGCTTCACTTCTTACGAAAACGCCAAATTTTGGTTTGATGAGTGGCTGGCCTGAAAATTATTTTTTTGACGTGGTGTTGATAAATTGCCCGAAAGATGGGGAAAATGTGCATCTAGCGATTTAGTTATTACAAATAAAAAATATTAACAGTTTTCGTAAATTTATTGTATTATTTTTTAAAAAGAATTGTCTCATTTCATTTGCATACACTTGGTACACCAAATGCACATGCCATTCAAATATTTTTAACTATATAACATTTAATAATGTATAACAAACAATATTTTTATTTACGTTGATATATATATATATATATATATATATATATATATATATATATATATATATATATATATATATATATATATATATATATATATATATATAAAAAATAACTTGATAATATATATAACCTTTTTCTAATGTTTAGAAATAAAAGAAGATAGGAATAAAATAAAATAGAAATAAAATAATTTTACTTTTTAAAAATAAGTGAATAACTTTAATGAATTAACTAATCAACACATTGCTAAATAAAAAAGGCATAATTGTATTTTTGAAATTGTTGACATTGAAAACAAAAATTTATTTCATGCGGGAAATTATACCTTCTTTTATATCATAGATTATATTCAAATTTAATTTTCTATATTTTATTTTGCGATTTGTTTAAGTG
>CM057822.1:59479418-59544418 GCA_030067965.1 Latrodectus elegans
AAGCCATAGGATAATTTGAAACCTTTCCAAACATATTTATTTATGAGAATTTTTAGAATACAGAGTTATTTCATACGTTTATTCAATTGACTTGAATTTATTTAAGCAAGTCATAACTAGAATATCATCAATAACTCCACACATTTGCAGATTTAATGTAAAATAAATTCATTGAAATAAATCAAGAGAAATCATTCCTGTTAAAAGAAAGAATCTATCATTTGTGAAGAAACTTGTGAAAAGGAAACAATAATATTCTAGAATCTACTTAAAATAAAATTTCTTCAATTCAAGTGATATATTAAGCATGAAATTCAAATAATTCATAAGATATGACTTTTCTGGATACATTATTATAATAATAAAATTTGATTTTAAGATATTTAAAAAGAAACGCAAGCAGAAACAATGAATGTGACAGTGATTAGAATTAAAAATCTGGGGGTTTTATTTAAATAAAGAGTTTCTTACTCTACAATATTTGTATTGTATTGGGTAATTTTATTAATTATTTAATGAAAAATTAAATTTTATGCTTAAGCATATTTCTTTTAAAACATTGTATTGAATGAGATCTTCATATAAGAAATCATAACACATTTTTATGTAAATAATATACATAAAAATCGTATAATATAAAATCATCTAATAGTTCAACAAACATTTCCTAATAATTCAATAAATATTAAACGATTGCATCAAATAATTAAATGTGATAACATATAAATAATATATATTTTGGATGAATATATTTTGGAAAAAATATTTTATAAATCTTGCTTGAATGAGCTATTTAAAGGAACATCATTTTTGCAAGTGTGTCATGTAAGACATGTGCAAGTATGTCTATGTTTTAGATAACAATGTATCTTAGATGATTTTTATTAGATTACAATTTCTTTTAACTATCACATATTTTAATCTAAGTTCCTTAACAACATTGTTGTTAGAGCTAATATTTATTAATTTCTTAATGTTAATTTAAAACTCCTCTTAACATATATATATGTCGAGTTTTACTTATAATGCTATTGTCTAAAAATATCCTCGCAGCTATTAAAAATTTTAGTTGACTAACTGGATTTCATCATTAACAATACATTATCAAGAAAATTATAAAAATTTTATTCAATCACATGCATTCTGAAATGTAGTAATAAGTAATACGAATTATTACTTAAAGTTACTATCGAATTACTTAAAGTTTACTTTATGAAATGTTTTTGAAATATGCCACTTTATACTTGGTAATAGTATTTATATAGTATACACAAGGGATAGAATCAAAACAGGTAATGAAATCTATACGAATTAATCATGTATTTATAATAAATTACATTTAAAATATTTTTATCCTTTACAAACATTTTAAGGATATTTTGCGAAGATATAAAATGTATTCTCAATTATACAGATTATTATAACCATAAGTTGTAGGGAAATGAACTTAAATAATTAGGTTGTGCTCATAGACGAGACCCATAAACTAATTTAAAATTACCCCTTAACTAGATATTTGTGAAAAATATTTAACAAAATTAATTGAGCCTACTCGTTTTGAATATAAATTTTATTCCATTTCCCACTGCCAGTTTTAAATACATTTTTAAAGAACTCAGTGCAACTACTTACACTGTAAAAACCAAAGTGAATTATCATGCTTTTTTCATAGAAATTACACATTGCTAAGAACATAATTCATTAAAATGTATGATTACGTAAATAATAATTCACTCACACTCAAACATACAGGAACAATTATTCTGGATGTGAAAAACTTTGAAAAATAAACATATTTTGAGACTGAAATATTTCATAAAATCTTACAATTAGTTAAGATTTTTTTTTCAAAACATTTCTTTAGAGATTTCAAATATGGTAAGCAAATGTAACATGATATGGTTTCTTACAACAAAAATAAACATTGGTAATATTTAAAGGATGGCACTAAAAAAAAAACTATCAACTAAGTCGTAATGTCCATAAAAAGAATTGTATGCTGAAGTAAGCTTATAAAAAATTAAAGTTTGTATTATAAGTTACTGTTGATCTTACTTAATGTTACTTGTTTTCTACTTCAAATTAATTTAAGAAATTTAGAGAATTAATGGGAATTTAGTAAACAAACAAAACAAAGAACATGAAACTAATTTAATTAATAAGATGTTTAAAATTATTTCATAAAACTAAATACAAAAATAAGTTTACTAGATATAAATTATTATTATAAAACATATAAAACAAAATCAATTAAAAAAAATTCTAGGCAAGAAACAAAAGCAAAATAACAAACTAAACAAAAGGAAATTAATATTTTATTTAACTATGAAATATTATTGGAAATTTATAAACAAAATTTGATTTTTCAAATGAGCAGAAATTTTAAAAATTATTTTATTAATATTTAAAGTTTATGCTCTAATTCTGAAATTCAGCATTCATTTTAAGTTAGAATTTAGACTTTAAAAATGTATGTACTTCGTTTTTCCCATTTTTTTACTCTTTCCTGAAGTATATATTGACTTAGTTTTAACATAATTAAGTTGAATAGATGTAGTGTATATTTTACTTTATGTTATTTTTATAAGTAAATTTACAATCAAACAGCACTTATATTAATCACTTAAATGTTTTAACTGAAATATTTAAACTGTTACACATAATGGTATAGACACCTAGTTGGGAAAGATGTGATTGTCATTACTAGAAGGTTGTAAGTTCTAAACTCGATTTAACCAAAAATCCCTTTTCATCGTAGTGTTTTCCATGTGAAACGATACCTCTGGGAGTGATAGGTCTGTTTTAGGGTCCATCTCTACTTTAAATTACGAAGACCACACCTCCTTTGCGGTGACGAAAGACAGCAATCTCACCAGGTGCCTTTCTGAAAATTAGTAATCAATTCTGCCTCGTGCTTTACCTAAGATTTTTTCATTAAGCTGTATGAAACTTTTTAATTAATAGCACATATCAAGAAATAATAATTAAGATCTATTTTTGAAAATGTGGATGTTTGAGATTAAACTATTTTTGTTATATATTTCATATCATATCTATATACTCTATGCATTTTTAATGGCATGAAATTGCAGGAATTATTTAATCGTGTTGTTATTAATATTCTTTTTGTAAATATTTTATAGTGTAAGTAATGGAAAATTTTACAAAGCTATTCAACCTATTATAACTAATAATTATAAATTCGAAGCATTAGAATTTATACAAACTTCATCACATTATTCAAAAATATTAGTATTTTTAATTAATTTTGCTTATTTTAAAGAAAAATAAAAGTAATCGAAATAAGAAGTTTCATTCACAATTCTTCTTAATACTATAAATTTTTGCTTTGGTATTTAAGCATATAACATAATGAAAGTTGTGATATTAGAATACAATGTTCAAAGGCTAATCAAAATAATAATATTTATGTAACTTAGAGTGTAATATTTTTAAATGATATGAAGTCAAAAAATATTGAAATATAACCATCCTTTTAAATTACTTCTAACATTAAAAATTACAAAATTAAATCAATTTCATCAATGCTTTAATTTTATGCTACTTTAAGATGTGTTTTAGACTTATAAAATTTAAAATGTGGATATTACAGAAACTTCTATATATATTCTGAAATACATTTTATTACTAATACCCCCAACTGAATTAAAAACTATATGTAATGATGATGATGATGATGATGTAAATGTAATATTAAAATTTATCAATGAATTAAAATATCACTCGATAATGTTTGCTATTGAAACTGCTCACATATCGAGCTATTTTTTTCATAGAAATGGTATAAAATAAAAATAAGTAAATTTAAAAACAATTATAAAAATGAAATATTGTTACACAATGTAATGTTATTCTACACTTTCATGGTTTTAAGAGTACTTAATCAATTCTGATAATAACCAATGATTTTATTTTAATATTAAATATTATGCCATATATAATTATTTTTGATATATTTTTTCATAATGCTCAAGATCTTTTGTTAAATGAGGAGTAATCAGGAGATACTTTATTTTGATTTCTTTTGTAGAACACATCACCAACTTCATTACTAGGGCTGTTGAAAAACTTAAATTGAAAATACATCATTAACGTAAAATAATTGTTAACTAATTTTACGATTATAATTTAAACATATTTAAATGTCACAATAAAAGATAAATTTTTATTTAAATTTATTTTTATAAAAGATGAAAAATTGAGCAGCTAAAGAGAAAAGATGAAACTTGACACACACACAGTAGATTTTTTAACTTTCTTCAATAAAAGGTCACTTTATCGGTGACGAACACTTCTTTATATCAACTACTCCTGCAAATATAATGAAAATAAATATCCATATTGGTCATGAAAACCATTTATATCTAAGAAGTTTTCTAATATAGTAGTATCATTCAATTTGATAAAGAAAAAGTACATTCATCTTCTGTTTTCAACATGCAAATCCACCTATGATGGAGTTTGCAGTATTACCTACCTTATATCACGAAAATTATGCTCAATATTTGTGGAAAGCCTTTTTGGTAGACAAGTTTCGGGTTGAATATAAACATGCCTTACAATAACCTTATTTTTTTATAAGCTCTTCTCCATTATGGAGATGGTTAGCGCACTTGCCTTCGGTTCAACAGTTCGTGGCTTCAAATCCCACCTAGGGTATGGATGTTTGTAGTGATTCAGAATCCACTTTAAACAGCAGGTCCCGTTCTAATTATCCCTCGTGTGCAAAAAAGACCGTTGAGCGACAAACAAACCAAACCACCACCGTGGAGAACACTGTGAACAATGTTATAAAATGATATGCATAAAGATAAATTAATTATCTCCTATCCATTTTTTGGCTACAAATTAAAACCATGTTCAATGCAGAACCTAATTTTATTCACAACCCACCGTCAATACGTTATTTCTCTTAAAAGCAGCCTCAACACCCATAAATATTATTTTCGCCAAATGGTAAAGCCTTTTCTTCAAATCCAGTGCATTTCAAAATGCCTTGCTACTTTAATGCTCTACTATTTGAGACAGAAACAAGATTTAGATATTGTTCTAGGTGGATTTTATAAGCATCTTCTTTATAAATATTTTATGGTGAAGGATAAGTTTCCAGATCTTCATCTGAGATTAAATTTGGTTCTTTTCTGCGTGCTCTGAAGTATCTCATCTTCAAAGCAACCAAGTAATGGTAGCTTTGGAGAGTACTTAAGAATCACGACAGTTCACAAGCTTATTTTTAAGAAAATATAACAAATTAGCAATTCATTCCCTCCAATTCCATCAAACACATGCCAAAGTTCTTAGTAAAAATATTTCAATTTGTTTGGTTAGCCAACTTTTATGTAATAATTTAGTATTTTCAAAGCAACTAGTGTATGCTTTTCTCTAACAATCTCGGCAAACTAACAAGATTTAAGATTATTGTTTAAAATTGCCGTATGCAGTTGATAAACACAATGAGTTGTTTGATGCTCTTCGCTGGAACTGCTGGATGTTTTAAAGCAAGAGCTGCCAAAATTTGATTGGAAACGCTTAGGGGGAAAACATCGTAATCTTTAACATAGGATGACATACAATCCATAACTAAGAATTCCGAAAAAAGTCGATGGTACAAATTTTCTTGAAAGTAGTTAGTTTAGGTAAGGCATATGAGTTTCCATTTCTAAACTTGACTTCAGAGTGGCCATATTTAAATTGAACTGATGATCTCTTTTTAATGGATAGTGTTCAATCTCCAGAGTGGATTCTGTGGTTATCATCTTTAACATTCAGTGTCAAAGATTTTATAGTTTTCCGCAAACAAATCTAGAAGAAGAAGAAGTTCAGATGTCGCCATAAAATCGATTGCTGTCTTTACCCATTTTTTGAATCATTCAGATAATCTGAGTTGTTTCTGTAATATTTTTGACAAAAGTACCATCAATCATTAATCTAGTCAATTAAACAATGAACCGAGATACATTTTAATTCGAGTTTACGTTCCAACATGTAACAAGATCAATCAAAAAGAGGTTAAGCTTTTTTGCGCAATTAATCATTTCATCTAATATTAACCACTTAGAATCGCTTATACCGAACTCGATATTATTAAAATTGAGTACATTTCCCCAAATAAAACTGATGTCTGCAATTTACTAATTTCCTAATTGCTTATGATAAATGTAAAATGAAAATAAAAAATTTAATATAAGTAAAAGATTCTAGAATACTATTTGAGATTTATCTGGTCGATGAAAAATTAAATGCATGCTATTGTTTAGTGCAAATCAGCTAAAGAGGATTTACGATATTTCAATCTGGGCGTGATTCCAGCCTGGTCATTGATCCATATATTCTGTTTAATGGGGATAAAGGGCTTCCGATTAAATTGATTAAGATTTGTGTGAAAGAATCATTGGATTTATGAAACCTTTTACCGGTAAAATTATTTTCGTGTACTTTTGGAAGATGAATAAATATTGACTGTACCAGTAAGTACTGAAACCAATTTGAGTAGCATATTATTAAAGAAAATTTATACTCTTAAGAATGAAAAAGTTTCAAACTCTGTTGGTGCTTTGAGGGCTTCACATTTTTAGCTGAACAAAAGCTATTTGGTCTCTTCAATTTTAGAAAAAATAAACGAAAACTAACGAGGATTTACAGGAAGCAACAAAATTTGCTAAACACATGCTGAAGGAAATGGACTAAGGAATATCTGATGCAGTTAGGTTGCTTTCATAAAGTACTGAATGCTTGGAATCTGCTAATCATGTTTGATGCAAGAAGTCAAATCAAGACACATGGGAAAAAGAAGATGTTTTCTAATCATTTTTGAAAAAACATAACCAAATACCAACAACAAATATTATAAATGTAAATTAAAAACAAATAGTTAGATCAAAACCTCAAGTCAAACTACTGGAGACATACCAGGGTGGGTAGAATGTACAAACTGTATGATTTTTAGTTTCTTCTTTATTTCTTAAAACGTCGTTTTTCAGTTTTCGATCCTCTGTTCTTCAGGCAAATATAATGAAAATATAGCTGTACATTTTGATCTCATCTGGTGAAAATTATATTAAAATTGAACGTTTTCGAATAAATTCCAGGGACGCATGTCACAACCACAAGAAAAAATTGTGAGAGTGATATTTGCATATTTTAAATTCTGAGCATCAAATATATTTCCTTACTTTCGCTTAAAACCATGTTTTTTTAAAGAAATTATTTATAGCTAAAACAAAATCTGATGATAAAAGAGCAGAATGCTTAAAATTTTTCTCCTCTTACTTTAAGTTCTCAGAAATAATTTGTCATCATTACATACAACAAATATTCAGTTTCACGTACATCTCAGTTATTTTACTTATTCCACTTATTTTGTAAAATTTTATTTCACAATATTTGACGACAATGTAAAATTCAAAATTTACTTTAAAAAAACATGATAATTCATGTGCTACGCATGTTAATTCTGCTGTTCTTGACCAGACTGAACCGAATTAATTTCTGTTAGGTTCTGAATCTTGAGGTGTAATATATGAAATAAATTTAATAATTTATAGCCCAAAAGAGGACATTAAATAGCTTATAATTTTTTTCCAATCAAGAAGTAATATTTGATGAAGTAACAACGCATCATAGTAGCGTTGACACAAATACAAGGGTATTTGTGTCAACGGTACTTTAAGTGCATATTTTTAGGTCTTAAAAATTGATCTTAAATTCAAAATGCATAAGTACTGTTTGCAAAACTAATATGTTTCATGAATTTTAAAATAGTAAAGATTTTTTTCTAATTCGGAGAATACATCATGCTGTTCTTAAGATATTAGTTACACATTCCTACTTAATGTTTTGACACTTACTGTTTATTGAGAATGCGATGTATATTCATGTAAAACATAATTAATATATCAAAAATCATTTAATTAATCAATGTATCACAATTAAAAATATAAAAAATAATTTCTATCAATGTATAAACATTAAGAATCAATGCATCAAAATCTATATTTCATTGTATATGTTTTAGCAAAAGTCTCATTCGTTTTTCTAAGTCTTATGTCAATAAACGTACTTAATTGAAAAAATTCTTAACTTCAAAACGAATAAAAGAAAGCCTTAACAAAAATATTCATATCTAAGAATGGTGACCTTATATTGTAAATAAAATTCAAGAAAAGATTTTTGGTGACATGCAAATGTACTAAATAGGTGATAAATAAATGAATTGTAGTTTATATACATATTTAAATTGATAAATCATCTGGGTTTAAATTTAAATGTGATTAGTTTGATGATTTTTAATTAATAACTTAGGTATAGTTTAAAGGAAAATATTATAATGAAATTCTGCAAATTTCATGCAATTAACAATCTGATTCTAATTTTAATTGTCAATAACATGAATTCTGATCAATTTTTCATAATTATCTTGAAAAGAAATTGTGCTGTATTTTCAAAGCTTCATTAAAATAAGTATTTAAATGAATTTCATTTTAAAGTAACTTCGAATATTATATTTTCTTGACATTCATGAAGAACTTTAGAAAAATGTGAACCACTTCTCATCTTAAATTTTACCACAGTTGAAAATCAGTTAAATTCAAATTCAGTGAGGACATTTTTTAAACTCTCTCTCTCACACACACACAACGGTAAACATATATCATAAATTTAGATTTTCCTACATGTAGGAAATTTCTGTTTTTGCCACAACACTGATCATTTGCATAATTTTGCTTATAATTAAAATAATATAAATCGATACATTACGAAATTCTCAGAGATATGATTTTTAACAATGTTGGTCTTTATAAAGATCAAAATAATTCATTATAGCAAATATATTTGCAATTTAAAGCTATTTTTGTTTAAAATTTCTTACTTTCAAATAAAATTAATGTAAGGGTCATAAAAAAATTATATAAAGGCTGTAAAAATAATTTTATTAAATGAATATAATTAAATTTAATGTTTTAAGAAACAAATCATGACTTCTTATATTATTTTTATTTGAGTATTTTAAGAAAAAGCACAGTAACAACATAAAAAAATGCCTAGAAAGAAAAAAAATAAACAAGAATGAAAATTAGTTCTCAATTAAAACAAATTAAATCCACATGTGAAATGAAATTTCACTGTATGGAAAGTAATGTTAAAATAAAAATAATCAAAAATCTTTACATTTCACTTCGAAATTTTACAAAATGTGAAATAAGCAGTAAAGATTTATTCTAAATTGTATAATCGCTAAGCAATTTTTTTATGGTTTCAGATGCAAACGTAAGGATTAGATTCATAAAAATAGTAAATAAGATAATGCTTCATATTTTGAATTATATTTTATAAAACAATTGCTCAATTTTATTTATGTTTGAAATATTTATTCACAGTTTGTGATATGCATTTAAATGAATTCATAAAGGCTTAGTTATGAATATTATAAACAATATTTATGTTTTTCATCTACAAATACATACGTATCATTTGGGAATACCATAAACAAGGATGATATTGTGTACATATTTTTATTTCTAATTTAACATTATTTTATTGTATAACAAACACAATATTCTCTTAGGAAAATTCTAAATTTCTAAAAGCTCATAGAACCGTTTCCCCATATAAAAATTTAGTAATATGAATTCGTAATATATTTAGCTATGTTTAAATAAGAATTCTTTAAAATTATAAGGAAAAAAAATATTGAATTTAAGAAATGTGAAATTTAGATACTATTAGTTTACCTTTTAAATTGGGCCCTTATAAAATACATGCCACTAAAGTTGGAGAATAATCTGTGTATAATAATTCAAATGCCCAAGTATGTGTCTCAATAAATAATTAACACATAAAAACGTAAAATATGTATCGATATTGAACTACAAATACTGAATATGAATCGGTACATAACTATAGTATGATTTTGATAAAAAGAAATTATAATTAAGTTTTGAAATACCTTGATGTTTGTCTATTATAATAAAAATAAATATTTTATTAAGTTTTAAGAAAATAAATTCTTACAGATTACAAAATTAGCAACAAAATTCAACTGTTTAGGCATTTCTTTTCTTTAAGCATTAATATATTTAAAGTAATATTCCAGCTGGTTAATCCATTTTTTTGCAAACTAATCTCTAAAAATTATTTTTAAATATGCAATTTACTTGATATATATCAGCATATATAATTTATATCGGATTACAGCATAAAATATTTGAAATCAATAAGAAGCAAAATAACTTAATTTTCTGAACTAGGAATGTATTAATTTTTAAATATATTCATTTTTAAATACCCTTAAACACAAGTTTCGAATAAAAAATCTATATCTTCCTTAAATTTTTAGATTAAATAGAAATATTTTACTACACTAAAAATAATTTCTTCTTTCCTGTCCGAAAATTGAAATAATGCAAATTAGCTTATGTTCTAACATTATGTTAATAATGAATTATGTTTGGTTAATAATAAAAAGTAATATTTTAATGTTAATGATTAAAAGGTATTACATATATTTAATTTCCAAGAACTCCTTTAAAATCACTGCTATATTTACTAAAAATCTAAGTTGGATTATATTAAAGCAAATATTATTATACTAATTATGCTGAAATTCAAAAATGCCGTATTTTTAAAATTAATTACAATTAAAGAATTTCAGTTATACTTCACAAATATTGTATAAATTTGCAATTTTTGAATTTTATATTTTGTTTAGACTTACAGAAATATGTCAGAAAAAAGAAACTGGAATTTCTTGAAAGTATGAAATTAAGTACTAAGAACACTGATTCCAAATTAAATTATATTTAAAAAGAACGAAATATTTACATTCAAAATTACTTACGTATTTGAATTTGTTTTATTATTTTCACATAGATAAGTTTGTTATAAAAACTGCTATTTGCAAAATTGATATTTTGATATTATGAGTTTCATTTCCCTTTCCTGAAAAAGTGGTATAAAATCTGTATAAATACAGATATACATTTAAAATAATTAAATATTTAAAGAGCAAAAGATCCGATGTAATGAATTTCAGTTTGTTATGAAATTTATTAAATGTTTAAGTTAAACATTTTTTTTATTTTGATTAAACTCGTTTGTGAATCTCATGAAATGAGAGATACTTAAAGAATATCTTTATTCATTATTTTATATTATTATTTGATTATTTGTGGTTCAAAATGTTGTTTTTATCTTGAGATATTTTTAATTAAGAAAGAAAATTTAATATTATTTCAAATTATACAATGCATCTCTAAATATCGTCAAAAATATCAAATAATCAATTAAATCTATTTTTCTCTTGAATAAACGAAGTTTTTATTAAATACTTGGTTTAAACAGTGTATTAAATATTATTGAATGTTTCATTAATAGAAGTTTATATTTTAAGATTGTTTTGGCAAAATGAAGCATTTTAAAAATATAAATTTTTATGCAACATTTATGATTTTTAAGTTAAATGAAATATCAAACTATGAAATTATTTACATAGAATACTAAAAATGTGCAAAGTGTGAATTGCAGTTTTATTAATAATCGTATATCTCTCAATTAGTTAATTCATTATTATATCGTTAAAGTATTTAAGTATCATTCATTTGGAGATATATATTTGTTTTGATGATTTATATTTTCCTTATTTTGGAAAATATATATATACATACATATATATATATATATATATATATATATATATATATATATATATATATATATATATATATATATATATATATATATATATATATATATATATATATATATATATATATATATGCATTTATTGATATATTAATTCGGGGTTTTGTAATTAAAACTATTATACAATTCCTTAGTTTTTATTTACATGCACTTTCTTACGCTAGAATTTAAATGAAAATTGTGTCGGGTCTTCAGTTTAAAATGTTTTCAAATATATTAATATTCGAATATGTGCTTTAATAAAAATATTAATCTGTTAAGAGTATCTTTTTTCTAAATTTTATCTGTTAATATTATCTTTATTTCATAATTATTGTTTTAACGAAAAATAGTATAGGACTGTAACATGGTGTCCTTGTGACATTGTCTTTAATGGGTAGAATTCCAAAAAAAATTTTCAAGCTCATATTGCAAGTAATTTTTAGCCTTAAAAATAAACATATCTTAATTATTTAATTAATAGCTATAAAATTTTTTGTATTAACCCTTTCATTCTAATTAAAACATTATTTTCATTTTGAAATTAATTTGCTTTTAATCATGTTTATTACTGTCAATTATTTATTTGCCTTAGACTTATATATAACTAATAATAAAAATTTGAATTCATAGTATTACATCAATAACAATATCATTTAAGGTTTGTTTTTTTTTAACAACATTCATTCTTTATTATATTTACAAGAATTTGCTTGTGTACAAAATTTCAAAAATGAATTTATTTGTGAGATGAATATATTCTAATACAATTCAATTTATTGATATTGTAATTAATTTTTACTACATTACAGAAATGTTAGTGATATCCATATTCCACAGCCTTTATATTTGCCGCTTGGAAAATAACCAATATTAAGTACTGAAATAAGCTTGTTTAGACTGAGGTAAACAATTATATTTGAGTAATATGATAATAAATTTGTAAAATTATAATCTTTAATATACTGATTATTGAGAATAATATGGTAAAGTATTAACAATCAAAATCAATTATACACATATCACTAATTGTTTCTTTCAATGCAAATTAAATGTAAATAATTTTTTTTCCTGTATTTCGCAATTACATTTTTTGATTTTAAGCTATTTGATGTTTAAATAAAAAATATTATTAATTTATATTAACTGTCTTTTTATACAATAATGGCACTTGTAATTCTATATTGTTCTGTTAACTTTTATAAATATATTTTTTCAAAATGAATTATATATGTACATACAGGAAAAATATATAACTAAATCAAATAAGATATGTTATTTTTCAGCAGCAATCATAATCAATTTGCAATTTTATGCTGAATTTTACTAAAAAGAGCTGCAATATAATAATAATCCGAAATATACAACTTGTAACTAATGTTACCAACATAAATAAAATTATGAAAGATGCAATTCTTGATATTATTCTAATACCCTAGAAGAAAACATTTTTCATTATATTGGAAGAATATCCTCTCATATAAAAGATATCTTTTTATTAGAACACTTATCTATGAAGTATAGATAACGAAATTCTATTGATATCTGTGTTTGGGAAAACGAGGCTGAGTGAGAATATCGAGATATTAAGTACCTATAATTATGAGACCTGGGATTCTGATGTTTTATTATCTTCACACATTGTCTTTTATCTCATTTTCTGGGTTTTCCTAGCATTTCATTATTATTTCTAGACAAATAAGATAAAAAATATTGCCATTTTATGACTGAAAGGTTATTACTTTTGTAGAAGCTGATTTCAGGAAGAAAATATCTGGCTGCATGATTTTCCTAACAAATCTAAATAATAAAACATTTCATATGAAAAACAAATTGTATAATCTTTATATAGATAATGATGAATAATTTAGAAAAATCATATATTTATTCTTTAAAATACATATTTAACGACATTTTGACAATATATTTATTACCAAACCATTGTTTAGATAATTTTCTAGGATCACCAAAAGGCAAAAGAAAATTTAACAAAGGAAATAATTAATCAGAAGATTTTCATCAATAATTAATTGTTGAAAAACGAATATAAATACTTTCTTATTTTATTACAGTATTATGACATATTCCTAATTTACGTATAAAATTTCATCTTATTCTAGATTATATTAAAAACGTCTAATAAAATGCAAACATTTTACCATTATTGTATTATTTAGGATTTTCTTATTACAAGTGTTGGCTAAATATGCAATAAATTTTAAATATTCTGCAATGATAGTAAGTAAATATAAAATATCAGTAACAATGGATTATATCATCTTAGATAAGACGTGATAAGATAAGATTTAAATAAATATGGAACTTTTATACTTATTTCTAATATTGAAATTGCAATTAAAATTTAAAGCTTAAATTTATCAGTGTAAATTCTTGACTTGTAATATTTGCTATTTTTTTTTAATTTAAATATATTATTTGTCCAGTATTACAATTTATGACAAATATAAATAATTTATTTTAGTCATTATTAAAATGTGAGCCATTCTTTAAGTTTCTCATTGGACTTTATGCAAGCATTAATTAATATTTTACAATGATATTCTTTAAAAAGTATTAAAATCATAATAGCACACAACTGACACTTATTCAAAATATAACTGTAAGAAAATAATTGGTTTTCCTAATAACGTTTGACAAAATTTTAAAAATTCTAAAGCAACAAGGAATTTAATATTTCATATGTCAACAACTCGTCTTAATTATTGAAAATATTTATGCTTGAAAAATTTCTAGCAAATAAAAGTAACAAAATTATATGTTCAGTTTAAAGTATAAATATTACTAAATTTGTATATTTAAATATATAAAACACAAATGATAGAAATGCACCGACATTTTTTAGTAACTCACACTAAAATTATACATGATAGTAAAAATATATCATTAAAATATATCAAATAGTGGTTATGTTTTCATACTAAAATACATTATAATTCTTTTATTGTATACAATGGATATTTTAAAATAGAAATATAAATTATTTTCTTATTATCAATACTTGTATTAGTTAAATAACTATGAAATAAAGATAATATGAAAATCGATATATTATGTTAATCATAATTTAAGGTACCATAATTTATCTTGTAGCAAATTTCTAATTTTATAAAAATTAATTTAAATTAATTTTGATATTAACATATATCTATTGATGTTTCAAACATTGTAAGTGAAATGCTTTTTGATGATTGCTATTTAAGTTACATTATAAAAATTAAATTCGAGAAAAAAATGTTAATGGTGTAAAATGGATAATTCAATTAATTAATAGTTGCACATTTCATATACTTGCAAAACTATTCATATTTATTTTTTATAAATTATTGTCTCTGATTTTGAACATATATAGTGTAGATGCATATTATATTAATATTTCTTTACTTGTGTTTAACATTCCTTTAGATTTTAAGAGTTTCCCTTATGCTTCAATTTACGAAAATAAAATTTCATTCTATTATTAATAATACCTTTTGAAATACAAATGAGTTGAAAGATAGAATACGCTTCTTCATTATAAGCTATTTTAGAAATTTATTAATTATAATTTATATTTTTTAAGTGGGGAGTGTACTAGTTAATAAAATATTCAAATAATATGTGCTATTAAGATCTGGGCGTACATTAATTAAATTTTTTATGCAATTTTCAATTACAAGAATTAAAATGTCAAACTATTAACTGTTTAGTTTGGAAAGAAATTTGTAATATAATTTCGAATATTATGTAAATTCTAAAAAAATTATTGAAAAGTTATAATAATTTGAAAACGAATCTCGTTTTCTGTTTTTCAAAAATTAATTTCATTCAAAAATTATGAAATAGAAGTATGAAATAGAAGTATACTTGTCTCTCTGACTTATAATTTGCTAAAGAAAACATTAAAAACAAAAAAAAGATAAATATAAATTTCATATTTAAGTAATTTATTTTCAGTTCTATGGTCATCTATTCTATTCATGAGTAATTGAAATAGATTTATAATGAATAATTACTTGAATAATTTTCGGAAACACTTCTTCATAGAATAAATATCTCCGTGAACAACAACAAACTAATAAGTATAACTAAATAAATTCATATTTTATTAAAAAAACTATTATTTATTGCTAGAAATTTTGACACAAATAATATAAAAATTATTGCTAGCGCATATAAAACTATTTTAATTTTTTATTACTCATTTAACATACATTTTTATAACAGATTTAAAAATAATCTTAATTCAAAAGTTTTTATTAATCGAACAACAGTATATTCTCTTAAACATTGCATGAAATAAATTATAACCACATATGTGTTATGTATGACAAGGGTTTGAATAGAAAAGAGTTAAACGAGAATTTTCAAAAGGATTCATTTATAACATCTTATTTTTAAATGATAAAAATAACTATATTAAATTTGTATATCCTACTTTCATTCAAGTACACCAAAACTATTATTTTTATGCATATTTTTGATTAAAAATTTTCTATAAAAGTTATTTTTAAAATAATATATTTTAAAACTTGCTTTTGCAATGAATTAAAAATTGATTGCATTTTTATATAGAACTAAACGACCTCGGAATTTCTCTTTTAATCATAAAGAATTTTGCTGTGAAATTTATTAAAAAACAGACTTTTTTGTATTGATTTTTTATTTAAAGATCATGCTTACATTGTTTCTGAATTTTTCGTATTCATGGTTATTTCGTTGCTTTTTATATGTTTTTATTTCAAAAACATGTTAAAATTTTATATTGCTTTCATTATTTACAGTAATAAGTATGTTAATTCCTTGATTCAAAGTAGGCATTTATATAAGCTTGAGTTGACACCTAAAAATTGTTTTTCATACCTTTATCTCTGAGATAATATTTGCAAAAAATGTTGAGTTAAACTAATTTATTCTGTTAATGTAATATATTTAAGAAAAATTATAAAATAATATATGATTACCAATTAGCAACTAAGACAATTGAGTAGATTGCATTAAAATACAATTAATATGGTTTCGTGATAAAAAAATGAGTGTATTTATTCTACTTCTAAAATTATACATTTTTTACAATGTTTAATTTATAATTATATAAAAAAAATCCGATAAGAAAATTTTTTCTAACGTGATTTACAAATAATATGTTTCTGATAATCTTATCAATTTTAAAAAACTCATTAAGTAAAGGAAATCCCAAATATGAAATAAACAATATCATAAATTTACATTGAAATAATAAATTTTGAATTTAAACATATTTAAAACTTGTAAAATTGTATTTATGAATAAAAAATGACAACAGTAATTAACATGCATTCAAAGAAACTTAGGAATTGTACGTTTGCAGATGATGTAGATTTCTTAAAATTTACAATCACTTAACGTGTTTGTATAGTTGTACTGATAAATTTAAAATGAGGAGAAACATGATAAATATTTCCCTTGAGCTTCTGAAGATTCGCACAAATTTACAGTTCCCATGTTCCCGAAGCAATATAAACAATCTTTCTTAAATACGAATTTGCTCCTGGGATTTGATTATTTATTGAATTATGGTAGACTGGTAACATATTTGTAAAGTGGTAAATTATTCTAAATAGTGCTTGTGTTCTATTCTCTTTGTGTATATTCCTCATCTTTCATGTTATTCCATTACTTTTAGAAGTGCAATTAAATTGTTTCTATAAAGAAAACATAAACAGTAAAATACATTGCATGCTGTAATAAGTTAAGATAAATTTGTGAAACTTGTATAATGTACTTTATATTTTACAATGTATTTCTTAAACCCTTTTTTTTAAAAAAAAAATCTAAAATTGACATTTCAGTTTATAATTTCCGAAATCTTAACGTAGAACAATCAAGTGAGTTATTAAAATCATTTCATTATTCTTATTTTAATAAAATTTATCTCACAATCCATATTTTTAAATGTATGAAAAATAGTTAATACTTATGTAATTTTTATGACACAATATGTGACTATTTCATTAAAAAAAGCAAACTTATCTCAAACTGTAATTGAAAAGTCAAATAGAAAAATTTTATTATTGTTACAGAATACAATATGTATATATATATATATGTATGTATGTATGTATATTATTTCTACGTAATTTGGTTACACTTTTACTTTAATCATAGCGAACATATTTGTGTGTTTAAGCCAATAATATCTGATTTTGTGTTCAATAGTTAAGGATTTATTTCACAAAAACCACAGATATATTGTTTTCAATAATTCTGCGGTTAATAATATTACAAACTTTCAACAGCAAGCCATATTGCATACGGGAAATTACACAGAGTGTTATTGATTGGCTCACAAATTGAACATGACAATATTACAATGTTCTTATGGAAAAGCTTGACACTCAAATTTACATATTTATCGTAAATGATTTGATGAATTTTATTTTGTATTTTGATTTTTATACATGAATTAATGGTTTTATACGTGTTTTAAATAAAAAAATATATGAAATTACTAATTTTTTGAGTAACGATGTATTGTGGCACTTATACAATAAATATCGTCACTCAAACAGCTTCATAATTTCATTCAAATACAAAGTAACTCAATGTATAATGTGACAATTTTACTTCAATAAAATTAATTTATCTTAATTGGAGAAATAAATTACATTTCTTTTGCTTAAACATTTTCATGAGAACGTATTGTAATATGACCGAGAATCTATAATTACCTTAGATGATTCAATACCTGAATTTAAATTTCTAACCAAAATTTTGAATAAGTAAGTAAATTATAATCATTTTCTCAATAAATAAAAATAAAAATAATGTTAAAAATTTTTTTAACTTTCCGTATGTGAAACAATTATAATTTAAATAATGCATTTTCATGTACAGTATACAAATAAGAAACAAATATTTTATCAAAATTACTTTGTTTTAATATAGATAAGAAGGTGTATAGCAGACCTTATTACATTATTAATGGTCAATGGCTTTAAAGAATTTTTTGTGCGTTATTAAATGAATATTTTTCTGAAAATAACTATAGTGCTACAATGTGTATCATTCAATGTATAATAGAGTATAAAATTAAATTATGTTTTATATTCAACCTTTTTCAAAATATTCAAAGCAATTGAAAATAATTGTTTTCTATTTTTGTCTCTAATATCTCAGGAATTTGGTTCATTAAACCGATTCCAATGTTCTCCACTTCACTCACAATTTTTATTAATATTCTAAGAAATGTGTCTGTTCTAAACATAATGATTTAAAATTATCTCTACTTTTCAATTGTAAAATAAATATGTAATAAACATTAGAATAATTGTATTGCACATAAAATTGCTGTACTTTTTATTAAAGCATCTTCGTACTTCATATAATTAATTCTGAATGCAGCTTGTAAAAACTCTCTCTCTCTCTCTCTCTCACACACACACACACACACACACACACACACACACACATATATATATATATATATATATATATATATATATATATATATATATATATATATATATATATATATATATATTTGTGTGTGTGTGTCTGTGTCTGTTTGCGTGTGTGTGTGTCCAAAAATATAAAACTTGTTGTTATTTAAATTTTTCGGTGAAATACTCGTAAAATCGTAAAATACACACACACATACTATTTATAAACAAAATCAAAATATGTAAGAAACACTTAACCAAATACAATTACAATATTAATTTTATATATTTTAAATAATTTACATGATCAGATGAAAGTTTAAAATTGATAATAAAATAGGATTTGCTTAACTCATACATCCTTGTAATATTTCAGGTGAAAAAAATTAGAAAAATCTTATAATAATTAATACATGTATAATTCATATAACATTTTCAATAAGGTGTGAAAACAATTTTTTTTTTCAATTTTAGTTAAATTTGTCCATTTAAAAATATAATAATTGTTTAGGAAAAATGCTCTTCATTAATTATTTTTACTCATAAATTAACGGCCTTTCATTACTTTATTAAAAATATATTTTAAGAAGAAAAACAACTAATTTCATCTGCTAAGATTAGACCTATTTAAAATGTAGCAATATGCTTATAAATTAATTATTCACATTTGTTAACATTTTCTAACATTTGAAAATGCATGCACGTAATAAGCAATGCGTTTTCCAAAATATAGTTTTGAGAGATTTGAGGAAAACCCTATTTTCTAAAATTTTTGATCAATCATAAATATGTTAAAATGAATTACAAGTTTGGAGCTTTCCATATATGCTTTTTTAAGTATAATATAAAAATACTCTTTGACATCAAATATAAAAATTATGAAACAAAATTTAATCAAATATGAATTTTTCAGTTCCATTTTTTTTTTTTGGTTTTTGTTCTGCAGAAATAATAATGTTTCTCAATGTCACATAATGCTAATTTTAATTTAATTATCATTGCTCATTAATTTCAAACTTACAATGAATTCATAAATTATTTATCATATTAAAATTAGAAATATAAATCCAATGTCAAATTTTTCCACAATGTTTCAATATTTAATACTTTTTAAACATGTAGTCTAATTTCATTTTCTGTCATTTATCAATTATTTATTTATCAAAATATGCCTTTTAATCTGTGCAAAGTTTTACTAATTTACTTTATTTTGTAATTTACTTGCTTAAAACTGATTATAAATCTGTTTGAGATTGGATTTTAAAGTTTTCTTGAATAATAAAATCTACCTTTGAATGATTGAACTAACATATTTTACATTTTTTTCTTTATATATTAAATTACAGTTATTAAAATATTTTAATGTATTTCTGCAATTTCCAAAACTTATGTTTTTCAACAAAATGCAAAGCTATTATTTCCATTTTTGATAAAATGTAAAAATGTAAGAAATTTTATATTCTATTAGTATTCAGTCCATACAAAATTTTGATAGAATATATTTTTTTCTGAGATTCATAATATAGAAGCGTGTATTTCCCTAAGACATTATCACATTTTCAAAATATTTTATTAATAAAATATTCTAAACACTATTATTTCCTTTCTATTTTCATAAAACTACTTTTATAAAATTAGAACATTTTTTCAGAGAAATATATTTTTTATAAATATCGTTAATTGATATTTATTTATCGAAGCGTCTGAATTCATATACATGTAATAATTTCATTTCGATTGTTTTCAGATTTTCCCAAACAGAATGATGCATCGCTTTTAAATGTAAAATTTAATAAACATTGGAATTCAATTTATACAAATCCTCAGATTGAAGTCAACTTATTTAAATTAAATCTAATAATGCCATAATAATTTCATAACATAACTAATTTTTTCTGAGTTATTGTATAACTTAGTGTAGAAAACTATTAAAATGCTAACCTATGACTTTTTAGTGCCCAAAGTTATTTTAAAATATAAAAAGTATTTTATTAAAACAATTAAAAATAGAAGCATTAAATTCATAAATAGTTAATATGAAATTACAAGGAATTTCAATGTTACAATGAGAGTTCGTAATAGACTATATTTTTGTTTCTGTTAGAAACTTAACTGTGATTTCTTCAGGAAAATAAATTCTCATGAAAAAGACAAATAGTTTAATAATTAAGAAAATCAAAACTTAAACATATAAGTATTTTTTTAATAATTACTTATTTATTATATGTAAGAAAATAAGTTATTCATGTAAAAGAGTCTTAGTTTATAAATATGTATTTAAATTAAATTATTATCATTCTTAAAGTGCACACATGTTTCAATGAAAAGTTATAAATATTATTAGATTATTAGAACCTATGAATAGTTTGTTAAATAATTATATCACCTAAAGTTGCTTCGTATACTCCTTTTTTTATAATTTAATATTTTAATCAAAACAATTCTTGTCTTTATAAAAACATAGATGCCGGTAATAAAGAAGAAATAGGAATAATAATATTTAATAAAGTATATTTTGAAATTGAATTTTTCTGCAATTATACTTGAATTTTATTATAAATAAAAATTAATTTGATTTGTTGTATTTAATACTCTGACAAATCTCCATTTTGAATTTGGATTAGCAATACTTGATTATTAATTGTAGAAATCCATATGTTATTTTTGCGACTACCAAATCATTATACAAATTTGAACTTCATCGTAAGTGGACATTTCTGTAGAAATTAAAGTGCAAATCTGGAAGATTTTTCTCATATTTTACATATATACTCATCTAAGCATTGAACAAATCTTAATGACTGCTTTAAAAATTTATTTTGAAGAGGGATACAAAGTAGTTTAACTATACGTAGATACACATATACATTATATTTCAATTGAGAAAATAAAATCTAATATTTATTTCCCTGCAATATTTGTCTAAGAAAGAGATTAAGTGAGATATTTATTCATTAAATTTTAAGTTTTAGTACGATTTAAAAGCCAGTCAAAAGTAGGATATGTGTACTTTTATATTTTTCATACCCTTTTTTCTTTAAAGACATTAGCAAATAAATATTTTTTAATAAAATAAAAAATTATTAAAAAAAATTTCTAAAATTATGAATAACATTATTGTGCGAAATGTTTCTATAAATTCTGTTAATTTAGAACAATCAATAGATAATTTTAATTTTAAAAAAAATCTATAATAAAAGCAAATCCAATTTTGTAATAACACAAAAATTATAATTATTATAAAAAAAGAAATTAAGAGCTTATAAATGCGTGTTGAATGCATATTTTTCGATACATTTCAAAGTTAGACACTTTTAAGAAATTCATCCGTTGTCTAATATTTCAGATAACATTGTGTTTAGTTTTAATAGAATTTACTTGAAGTGTTTCTGAAATTACATATTTAAAATTTTCTATTATCATTTCAAAACATTTTTATGTTATCATAAAGTATTTTTAATATATGTCTTACTTAAATTAAGAACTTATTTCATATTTTTATTTTTGCTACGTAGAATGTTGAACGTCATAATTATATTAATATTTTATAGCTGTATAGAAGAAACAAGAAAATATTTTACTTAAAATTTAAGCATTTAAAAAAGTTGCATATAAATTTCTATTATTCATAACTTAAAGAAATATGTAATCGTGTATAATGAAAAATATGTAAATAATTACATACGCAGACATATATACATACATTAAAATATGTAATCAAAAGTATAATGTCAATAAAACTATAATAGGACCTTATTAACAGAAACTAGAGAAAAAAAGATCTCTGATTTCCCTTTAATCATCACTTTGCTATTTCTTGGCTATACATTATTGGCTAGGCTATGCACTAATTACCTTCAAAAGTTTCTGCTTTATTCTTCAAACTCTTATTCTTAATAATAATATATTTGAAATGAGAGACGCGATATTCTAAAGTCAAAATGTCAAAATAGTTATTACTAAAGAAATGATTTTTTTAGGAAGTATGTCTTGTTCCCGTTTACTTAATAAATTTATGTGCGCGTTATATTTCATCATGGTTTTATTCAGTATAAATCTATTGTATGTATCCAGATATTGCTAAAAATAGAAATCAGCTCCTCATTAATAATTTGAAGTTGCCTCTTTAAGTAATTCTGAAACATTCTTAGTCTCTGAACTCTAGACTAAATTTAAATTACAATACGTTTAAACATGTTGGCTTGTTTTTCTTCTCAACTTGATTATAAATGCTTAAAATAGAATGTGTGTTCATCAATATTTAAAGGGCATTTCTTTCATCATAACTATTATAACAGAGTGCAGCAAAATATTTCGAAGTGATTCCGAATTTTTCAATGTTTATTTAATAATAAAGTTAGTAGTTGAATATAGAAAATGGTCTGTAAATACATTCATATTTAATCTAAGAAACTAATGAATAAATTTATCTTAATTTATGTTTTCTTGAATTTACATTTTTGTATTTAAGTATAATTTTTACAAAAATGCTATTGCCGCAAGCTACGTTAATTTGATGATTTTTGGGAGTTTTAAATTAAAATTAATAAAAATATAATCTGGTAAAGGTAGCTTTAATCATCAGCAATATTTTGATGTCTTAGTATAATAACTAATGAGTATAATAATTATTGAAATCGTTATATACATATATATATATATATATGCATTTATATATTTATAAGTATAAGAAACATTTTGTCTGTAAATGGTCTGTAAATACATTCATATTGAATCTAAGAAACTAATGAATAAATTTATCTTAATTTATGTTTTCTTGAATTTACATTTTTGTATTTAAGTATGATTTTTACAAAAATGCTATTGCTGCAAGCTACGTTAATTTGAAGATTTTTGGGAGTTTTAAATTAAAATTAATAAAAATATAATCTGGTAAAGGTAGCTTTAATCATCAGCAATATTTTGATGCCTTAGTATAATAACTAATGAGTATAATAATTATTGAAATCGTTATATACATATATATATATATATATATATATATATATATATATATATATGTATATATATATTTATAAGTATAAGAAACATTTTGTCTGAAATTATTATCAAAATCTTTATCTGAGAATTATATTATTTTACAAATGATAATTTTAATCTTATTTTTTCAAACAAGCATTCTTTTTTTTAAATGTTGTAATCATAGAAGCTAACATACATTTATAAGAAATGTATTTTTTTTAAATCATTTGATCATTTCACGGTAGGTCCCGCTTTTGAAATTAAAAGTAATTTTAATGCTTATTTCTGATTTTAAAGCTCATACAATTAAAAGTTCATTGCATGAATTAATCCTTTTTAATTATTTCGAAAATAGGTTTATTAATGAAAAAATATTAGAGTATACGCAAATAATTATAATTTTCTTAATAATTGAAATCGATCCTTGTATTCCAAAAAACCAGCTAACTTTAACCAGGAAAAGTCATAAAAGTTAACTTTGGACTTCAGTAAAATCACATGTTTTATGTAAAAAGACCGCAATAAACAAATACCAAATATATTAAATCAATAATGTTTTATATACTAAAAATTTACATATTATATAATTGTTTTAAATTATGAATCATTAGTTAAAAAGTGGAAAAAAACCAATTTCATGTGTAAAAACTACATCTAAATTATTCTCAAACACAATTTTTTTTACTGAATAGGAAAGAATTATTTTAACTATTTTCATGTCATAATTTTTGTGTATTGCATTTTCCTATCAAAATAGAGGGAACGCTTTATGTATACTTTTATTCATAAAACTTTGAGGCACAAATTGTTATTATCTTAGAAAATTCAGCCAACATTTGCTCTAAACTTTAATAATTGTCATTAACATACTTTATGACACGTTTATAAATGTAATAAAGTTCTGAATATTATACAAAACTATAATTATTTCAAATTTAGTTTATTCCTTTCCTAGAACGAAAATGATACTTTAAATTAACACACTATTTTTTTTCTTTTACATAATTTAAAATACATTTCAGATACAGTTTAAAATTATGGAGCCGTATGTTTATAGCGCACATTTAAATAAATGAGCGATATCCTAATCGAATCATAATGTCGGCACATCAGTTTTACTCGCATTGTCTGTTAATAATTTGAATTAATTCCAATCCTGTGAGTTCGAACAAACATTACCTTGATTGCCAGGTATTATGACACACAAAGTTTCTAACTTGGAACAAATATCACAGCTATAGTTCGTGTTAAATTAATATAGATCGAAATTTATGAGCAAATAATCATCATATCTATATTTAGCTGATTTGGAAACATGTAAATATGATGAGTTTAAATAAAATGTTTATCCATATATTCTTACATTTGTATAAAGTAAATGCAAAACTTATCACTTACAAATCTCATTTCATCAAATTTAACAATAAAATATCAAATTAGTTTTGAAATTCTAAGTAAAACAAAAAAATGTAATTTGTGCTAAAATTCCTTATGACATAAATCTTCTTACGCATGTGAAATTACTAAAAATGTTTGGATAAAGGGAAGAATTATTCTATAAATATAAGAAATGTTGTGCGCTATTCTGCAAATATATGCAGGAAAGGCAACCCCAATAACTTAATAAAATAAAAACAATATAAGTATATAAAACTATTAGCATAAATTAGTGCGTTGTTAGGTAATATATTTTAAAACTAGACAAAACTCTACAGAAGCATATTTGATAGTCAAACTTCGAATATTATAGCCATGTAATGGTTTCTAAAAGAAAGTTTTGCCTATGCCCTCCATTTTGGAAAATCATATTTATAAGATTTTCATACAATAAGATTAATATTATCATGCATATTTGATTGCAATTATTTCATAACAAAAATATCTTTGAATTTAATGTCTTTGCATGAAGTTAAATATTGAAATTTCTCTATTTGAATTATTTGTTCACACATTAATATTAATTTATCAAGTAAGTTTAGTAAAAATGTGTTAAATTAAATTTTAATTAATATTTGCTATTTAACTGACTATTTCCAACAAATTATATATTTTATGAATATCGTTTTGAATTTTATGAAAATATATTCGAAAAGCTCAATAGTTTTGAAGAAGTACAATTGATTATGACTTAATTTACTCAATACATTTCTTTAGTTTCTTGCATTTTGTGTTTCAGAATTCAATATATGTGAAATAAAAAAAAATAAAAAAAATCAAACGTTTTCCTTACATTTCACCATTGCTATTATTTTCTACTGAAAATATTATGAATTTCAAAGAAATGGGCATTTTTTAAACATTCAGTATTCTTTTAATTGTATATGAATTCTGGTGTTTTAATTGATGTAAATTAGTGATTGAAGTACCGCAAAAGAGAACAATCATTAAAATTTTAAATAATAAGTGATGAAAATAAATAATAAGTGATGAAAAGAAATATCACAGAGTACTGTTTACGTCTTGTGCTATATACGCACAATATAGAAAAAACTCGTTGTTGTTGTCGTTGTGTTGTGGCTTGGCCTTCCTAGTTTACAGCAACATGAAAACACGTCTATGAGGGTGAACGCCTTCAAAAAATTAAACACATCCTCAGAGATTTAGAATAACTGCATTTATTTAAACCAATGCAGAACAAAATGTGGACTAGAGTAAATTAAGTCGCATTGCATTTTGGACTTATTATTCATTTCGAAATCACGCCAGAGTTGTCTAATCGCGCCTGTTGTTAACCCGAATCAAAACAGCACTAGAGTGATTTTGCACATGCCTTGAATGCTCGGGGAGCTTTTCTTTACGAGGAACAGATGCCTTGCTTTATTCGGGTGGTGATCTCTCGAAATGTAAGACAGCCACAATGAGAAGTATCCTTGCGGCAGCTCTCTCTATCCAAATCATCAGCAATTTCATTACCGTACACAACCACATGCGATCGAGCCCATTGAAAAGTGATCTTAACATTGACAATAAAGTGATTCAAAAGATGGACGATGTTCCTAGTCATTCGGTCCCCATGCCTCCACCATTCAGATAAATATTGAATAGAGATATGACTATCACACAAAATTCAAATGCCAGTACAAGCACTCACAGTTATGCGAAATTTCAAGGCATTCTCAATATCCATTAGTACCGCACTGGACCCTGAACAATTGTCAGTGTTCCTTACACAGAATCCCCACTGCCGTTTTATTTTTTAATAAAAAATATCCACTACCCGAGATAGCGTCATCAGCCATGCTGTCGATTGTATAGATATGTAATGCATTACCGGGGATTGTATTAATAGTCTAAAAAGCAAGATGTCTAAAGTATTCTGGGCGATGTATGTTTGTTGGTATATCAGCACAAATTGGTCTTGAAAAATACGTGAACATAAAATGAATAAGAAACATCCATACCATAAGCTGGTGAGACATATTCTACCTTATTAAATAGCCAAACTCCACTTTAAGCATGACTAAGCGGGCTTTCTTTCTTGAGGCGGTGATTATTCCTCTAACTGCGTACATAACTAGATGGTTAGGCTGGCCACTATAACTGATGAGTTTGGCAAATTATTTAGCCAAGAGGTATTTGCATGATTGTCTGAAAGGTTGTAAGACAACTTCATGCAAAACAATAAGACTGGGGCAACAATTGTGGTGGCCAGTGATGATTCTGGTAAAAAGAGTTGGACATTTTCTAGTTTATCAAGGGTTGCTAGAAGAAGCAACCTGATAGAAATGTGCACCATATTCAAGAATGGGACGAATAAGAGAAAAACACTCTCACAATATGCTTCATTTGGGCTTACTTACATGTCACAAAGTTTACAACGTGAATAGAGGTAAAAATATATATAATATATCAAAGTATACGCGAGTTTATTTTTTAACGAATCGTCATAATTTTTTACACCTCCTTTATAATGTAAGATAATTTTTTCATTTCTTTTCATGATCTCTCTTCATACAAAATAAATTACATTGACCAAAATAGAATGACAAAATTTACGAAACGGAATTTCGGTTAAGATGATAAATTTATTGCGTTATTTTTTATTCATTTAGAAGATCTTACACACACACACACACACACACACACATATATATATATGTTTTTATATATATATATATATAGATATATATATATATATATATATATATATATATATATATATATATATATATATATATATATATATATATATATATATATATATATATATATATATATATATATATATATATATATATATATATATATATATATATATATATATATATATATATATATATTATTATGTATATAATTATTATTATTATTATTATATATATATAATAAAATAATAATAATTGTATATATATACATACATACATATATATATATATATATATATATATATATATATATATATATATATATATATATATATATATATATATATATATATATATATATATATATATGAACTGAGGATTTTATATATATATATTTGAACTGAGGATTTTGGGTGTAATTGTTCCTTGATTGCTCATAGGACAAGCTAAATACTGCATTTCTAATATTTTTTAAAACTAATCATGCAATTATAAATTTTCTAAGCGAAAATTGTTTCCATATGAAAAAATGAAACAATTATGAAAACAATTTGTTAATCTTTTCTACACAGTAACGTATTAGTCTTTATTCTCAGTCAAGGTTTTCTTATATTTTCAAATTCCAGATTGATCTGAGAGATCGTTTATAAAACATTATATGAAAATTTATTGTCATATTATGTTTTTAATTATTCTGACACAAATTTTATGATAGTAATATTCAAATTTATTGCATTTTCTATATTGTTAGACATAAATGAGGAAGTTATCATGTCAAAAATCTAGAGATATAACATTGAAATCTTTAAGTTTGTAATATTTTCTAAGAAGCTTTTTAATGCATAATATATATATATATATATATATATATATATATATATATATATATATATATATATATATATATATATATATATATATATATATATATATATATATATATATATATATATATATATATATATATATATATATATATATATATATATATATAATTTTTATCATGCAATGAATTATTGTCCCATTTATTCTTTTAACAAAAACTATGGTTTTCTATTGATCCTAAGAAATACATGCTTTCTATGCTTTAACTGAAGAAGACAATTATCACATTCTAAAGATTTTAGATTTTACTATAGTATAAAAATATTTGTTCTTAAAATTGAAAAAAGTCAATTAATATTTAATACTGCTACCAGTACACCAAACTTACTACTCAAAAACAAAATGAATTATAATTTGGTTTATGTAATGTAATTTTATAGATTTACATATAAAGGAACAAGATGTTTAGATAATATATATGTTCTAATTGATGAGATAATTGCTCCAAAATCTATGAAGAATACGTTTATATTATTCCAGCAATTTATTCTGTTCGATTATTATTTGATTTTAGGGTTACTTTCGAATTTTTTGAAATTAAAGTTTCCATAGTAGGCATACTTCCAATTTTCGTCAGGTAAAAACAAATTAAAAGTTTTCAAAACCTACATCATAAACATAATTTCTCAAAATTTTCAGTGTTTTTTTCATTTTTATTATGGAATTATTAAAATCAACTATGATTTTATTCTTACTATTTAAAAGTCTGAAAAGGCAGATTATTAAAAATAACTGTAAACAGTCATGTCCAGTCAGTCCTCTGAATAGAGTCACAGCGTTTTTTTTCTTGGAAATCTACGAGCAGCTTTTTTCTCCCCCAGAATCTTCCATCTCTTATTCCTCATAGGTTGAATCATGCTTTAATGAAGAGTTTTATAGTGTTAATAAATAATTTAGTTTTATGAAAAGAAAGAAGATGATTTATACAATGTTCTATCAAAATTTACTTCTTAGCCAATGCATAAACTTTTTCATATTCCGCAATTCCACAATGGGCAGGAATCCATTGAAATTAAATTCTGTGTGATGGTGCCTTAGTCATGGATCTACATTCAACAATTGTTTGAGATATAGTTTGTTTATTTAAAGAAGAGTTGATAGCGCTTTCAGAATTTCATAGCATGATCTTACAAACAATTGCCAGAATCGACAGTTTTTCAACAGCCATGGTTAATAGCTTTGATTTCCCCATCGATGATTGTAGTAAGCCTACTACATTACACACTACACTAATTCCCAATGAAAAAAAAATATTATCATGTTTTCTTTCATCACATGTTACTATTCTACATTTTAATTAAATAGAATAAACATAAGATCATAATTGAAATAAGCAAGGGAAATTTATTTCATTAAATAATTACATTATTAAGGAAAAATGTCTTGAGCTGTCGTCTTTAATAAAATTTATTTTAAATTTTTCCATTCCACTAACAAAACAAGAATGGAAGTTTAGAATTTTAAATAAATTTAAAAAATTCGAGTTTAAGACATTTTTTAAAAAAATTAAATTTCTATATGCATTTAATTTAATATTGTATACTACCAATAAACACACTTATAATTACTTTCATATATAATATAGCATAATCTATTGTAAACTTTAAATTTTAAATCAAAAGACAATTGTTCTTCTTGACAGACGTACCAGGCTCTAAGAATTGAAAGATGGAATTTTTGACAATATATAAAAAATTAATAAGATAAGGCAGTAAGATATATTTATTTTCATATATTACAAGAAAACATTTCTTATTATAATTATAATTATTATTATTATTTGTATTTGCATTTTAACAAATGAAATGTTTTAAAGATTTCTGAACTAATTTTCCTTCATAGAATAAAAAGTACTCCTTTAATGCAAAAAAATTAGTTAATGAAGTTTTATTTTTCCCTTCATCATAACTACTGCCACCAAAATCCTTTCCGCAATATATATAACATTTCACAATTTCATGGATATTAAGCAGAATTTATTTTTTAAAGAAATCGACAGACATCCATCCTTTCCTATATTTAATAGACTCAATTAAAAATAATGGAGTGAAATAATTATAGAAAAATAAAAAGAAGGAATTGCTATCAAATTTCTAAAAATAATAATCATCAAAATCTTACTGAAAGATTTATATAAATGATAAGTTTATTTCAGTTTAAAAAAAGTTAAATATGCTTTTTTTGAACTAGAAACTTAACAACTTATCAATATTATTAATTATGAATTTAAGTAAATAAAAAAATTAACAGGTAATTATTTTTTAAAATCAATATATAAACTTAAAATGTAACAATTGATTACATTAACGTAAGATTTTATTTAAAATTTTGAATTCTCATTATTTTCAAACTACTATTTTATTAAAAAGAAATACTTCGAAGAAAGAATTACATCAAAAAATGCAGTATATCGAAACATCATAAATTACGTATGCTCTAAAAATTAATTATAAGATAGAAATTTTAAATCCTCAGTGGAAAAATTAAAAATTATGGAGAAGTAAAACAGACAATGTAATAAATTTGAGTTTTCTTAATAACTGTAATTCATACCATAATGAAAAGCATTATATTCAATAATATTCGAGATAATTGAATTGTATTGAATAATATTCGAGATTCAATTGAACATTTTTTTCTCTGAGTATTTTCCAAAAATTTAATTTGCATTTTAAATTACTTACAAAGACTATTCTTCATTCTGTCAATTTTTTTGAAAATTCTATTTTCAACAGCGTGCATAGCGAATTATTCATATTTACACTCTTAAATTTTAGTAGATAAGTTAAAATAGTATTTTTTAGGTCAGTAATATTTTGACATTTTAAATGTGAGTTTTCTTAATAACTGTAATTCACACCATAATGAAAAGCATTATATTCAATAATATTCGAGATAATTGAATTATATTGAATAATATTCGAGATACAATTGAACATTTTTTTTGAGTATTTTCCAAAAATTTAATTTACATTTTAAATTACTTATAAAGACTATTCTTCATTCTGTCAAATTTTTTGAAAATTCCATTTTCAACTTCGTGCATAATGAATTATTCATATTTACACTCTTAATTTTTAGTAGACATGTTAAAATAGTTCTTTTTAGGTGAGTAATATTTTGACATTTTAAAGGTGATATGAGAAATTAAAATTACTCTAAACTTTTCATATATCTTCCATAAAGTTATTTCATTTAATATCACTGTTAATTTGGGAAAAGGTAGTTCTAATAAATTTTCTTTACTTTTAATACATATTAAAAATATATATTTCTTAAACATATATTTTAAATTAAAATTGCAGATGATGCTATATACTCTGTCCAACATTAAAATGCAACACCAAGAAAAAAACCAGACATGACCAGACAATTATACAAATTTCAGGGCACACACACCTTACCTATTTATGCAAATGATGTGAAATGCGCGTTACAGCTCACGTAGGATAAGATATAAATTGTGGAACCTGTAGTGTAGGCAATATTCGCATCATTATTGCTGCTTAGAAAATAATCATTGAAAGTTTATACTTCACAAAGGACAATTGTAACAGCAGAGAATGCCAGGACACGGTCAACAGCGTTGGTTTCATCAGACATTAAGAGTTTACGAGGGCCACGGTAAGCGGAATAAGTAGGGCAGGCTTGCTGCTGACAACGACTGTGAGGGACTAGAATGCATTGGTTGTGGTGAAGATAGTTGGAACAGGGAACTATGTGGCGTTTGCGATATGCCTGTACAGCCAGAAAGATGTCAGCAAGCATGGATTAACGCATCCTATGAGAGGTGACAGCACGTCTAACGAAATTCTGCAGCATGTAAAAGACACGCTCCCATATAGAATAGAACCGACCACTGTGTTCTTTGATCTCTCACTAATAGAACACGTTTGGTATATAATTGGACGCCATTTCCATATGAACACTGCCACTGCCTTAATCAGAAAACGCATTTTGGCAGATGATTGATAGGGAATCGACAGTTATCCACCAGGACACCATCCGTACTCTCATTGAATCTGTGCCCAAACATGTTGCTTCATGTATCGTCATCCACGGTGAATCTATTTTACTGCATATTAGTTTTCTTTATCCCTATAGTATATGGGTAGTTTCTCTTTTTTAATATTTTTTTTCAAATTAAAAATATTAAATCATACCAATTTCTTTTAAAGTTCAGAGATAAATGCCAGAAAATATCTTAAAATAAATTTAGATAAAATTGCAAATTAATTGAAAAAACCTAATAAAATTTGTAATCTTTAAGTGAAATTTATGTTCATATAAAGGGGACTTTTTGTCAAGCAATATGGAATGAAACTGACTTTTGACTTTACAGATATATATCCATGCTTTGCATTTCTAAAGAAATACATAAGAAAGATCCAGTTTGACTCTCTAATGCTGCACTTAAGCTGGATCTACAAAATAGTTTCTTGAATATATATATATATATATATATATATATATATATATATATATATATATATATATATATATATATATATATATATATATATATATATATATATATATATATATATATATATATATACAATTTTTACAATATTTACTAAATTTGCCTAAACTTTATGACTGTCAACCATTTAAAAAATCATATTTTCTAGTGCAATAATTGCATTTCAGTCAGATATCCATTATTATGTTATCAAGAATATGCAAGTGAAACTTTTGAAATTCTTAGTTAGATTACCTCTTATGTTGTATCGTTATTAATATTTGATTCTAACTTAACATCAGAAGTTTCAATTTTCAATAATATTTGTTGTTTTAAAATTATTATCTCTGTCCAAATTGTATTATATATTACGCTTTGTTTTATGATAATAATTTCGAAACATATGGAAAGTTAGTATTAAGTAATTAGATTTAAGTAGATCTGCAATGAAGAATACTTCGTTATACATTGCAAATTTACTTGAATCTAGTTTTTGTTTTTTTTAGATCATACTCTATAAGTTGTTTCAGTCTGAAATTATACATAACTAAAAACTTGTTTTAAACAAACCTATTTTCAAAAGTGTTATTAAGTTATAGAATGTTCAAAAGATTTATCATCTCATGATGATATTATATTTAGTATGAAAAATTTTATTTTAATTGACTAAGTTTTACAGTATTTGATGAAATCTGCTTAAGAAAAGTATTTCAATATTTTGGATACATGAAGTTTGATTGTAATCAATTCCATAGAAACAAGAGTGAAATGGTTAGTTGCATTTGAAAAATCTTGACTAATTAATATGAGAAAAATATTTATTTTTTCTAATAAAATGTAATGACTGTTTCTTTCAATGTACTTTACAAAAATTATATATTTCTTGCATAAATGGTATCTTAAAAATAACATAATACACATCTTTTTTAACACTATCTGCAGATCAAATTTATAACAATGAGTTATTGAGAAAATAAGGATTAATATTTAAATCAAATTTATGCAGCGATTATACTGTAACCTAGAAAATAAACCATTTGTTCCATAAAATAACTGTCTCACAATATTCTTAGCTTGTGCAAATAACATTATAAACCAAAAATGTTTTGTAAAACATCAAAATTTTCACTTGCTTAAAGCAAAGTACATACATAATAAATTTAATTTTATACGCAGTATAAAAAATTCTAATAAAGTTTCTCATCTGAACAGCTTATATGCTCATTTCTAAACATAAAAATATTTATTTTTAGTTTTATTGCATTTTATTTAAAAAATAATTTTCCGATATATTTAAAAAAAGTATCTGGTATTAAAAGCCATTGAAATCATAAACTGCAGTTTTTGTTAAAACGCTTTCATTCTAATATATAGAATTATATCTATCAGAAAATATAAATTTGCTTGATAATAAAAAAAATTTAAAGCAAATACTAATTTCTTTCAAAACCTAAAAACAGTTCTCATGGGAATGTATTTTTCCAATAAAAATTGATATGAACAAATATTTTCTAGATTAAATGAAATTAAAAATTATTTCAAAAAATATCAATTTTGAAAACAATTATATTTATCCGTAATAAAGTAAATTGTTATCTGGTTAAAAAATACTTCATTGAAGAATAAAGCATCTAACATTATTTATGTACATTTTCAATAAATCAGATTTTCTTATAGAAAAGAACTACGCAGAGTTATAAGAAATGAAAATTGGAAAAAAAAATCTAATCCAAATTTATAATCTTAATGGTATATAAATATTTTTAACGAAGATGATGTATTAGAAGCAAAAACTCTACTTTTTATGTGAAAATGAAGCGACAATTTGAAGGTAATGTTTATCAAATAAAGAGAGAGTAACACATTATCATTTTAATTTCATTTCATTTATTATAATTATTCCAAAAATTATGATTTACTGACTATGGAATTCTGTTGGTGCTTTTATCTATAACGTACTTGCCATAGTTGGATACATTTGTCTCTGATAGCTAAAATCTTATTAAATTGTTGCTTCCTGAGACCATATTGTTTTTAATTCCCCTTTAGATTAACTAAAAGAAATGTTATTCGTTCAGCATATCATTCTACTAGTATGAATCAAGCAATTTTAAATCCACATCTGACTTGATTAGGAAGGAAACTATTCAGGGGAATAAGGAGAATGTATAAGTCACTGAAAAATGATTATGAAAAAAATTTTGCTATCCTTTAACTTATTTATCATCAGTTAACAGAACAACACTGAATTATGGTTGTACAGTTTAATAAAATTTGTATAATATAATAAAAGTAGGCATGCTTTATCAAGTTGAAAATATAACTGTGCTCATTTTAGCGAAAAATCCAGACTACATACTTTCTCAGAAATGAAAATATTGAGCATACTTATTCTTAGAACTATTTGTTAGATAAGTATTTTCCTTAGAATTGTGAAACAACTGCTAAATGTCCACAAAGTACTCTCAAGCACCATGAAGTTAGGAGAAATATATTTCGTGTTTATCAATGTTTTATTCTATTTTTATCTGACAATGATGTTGTTATGTATGTGGAAAGGTTGAACATTTTTCTTTACTCAAATTAGACAAAGTAGATCCAATTTTTGAAAATCCGGAATTACACTTATTAAAAAGGTTTTTCATGATATATTAAGATGGAAATTTTGAGTTTTTTTACAGCTTGGTCTATTGTCAGGGAACTATGCACATGGAGAACATTCTAAATACACAAACTCATTTTTGGCTTCATCTGCGCTTCCTGATTTTTAAATTTAAAACACATATCCACTAGAGTTTATACTTTGGATCATTCCTGCAGTCAATATAAGCAATTTCTACCCTGAATATATTAAATCGACCACGTTTCACCTTATTCTGCAGTAAATGTTTCTCTTTAAACTATATCGGGATGCTTAAAATCAATTAATCATGTCGGTTACAGTATTGTTCTTAAAATTTACATTTGTAAACCTGTTAATTTTCTACATACTGATATAAAAATGTTATATAAACTCTAAAATTAGTATACGCAATCTACATGTTATTGTAGCAATACACAAAATTTGAAAGTGATAATTCATCAAAAATATACTAATATAAAATGTGGTTGAACTGCTTAGAAAATATTATATAATTTTTTTTATTTTTAATAAGAACAAATGATTTTATAAATTGTTTCAACGATTTTTAAATCATGTTGGTGCTATTACCAAGAAAGTTCCAAATAAATATATAATTATAAAATGAGAATAAAATTTTATGTAAAAAATTAGCAAATTTTTACCCTTAAATATTGTCACAGATTTTATTTTCTTGTAATTAAATGATAAGTTTGAATTTGTAAAACACCACTAAAGTATATATCTTCCATCATTCTTTCATGTCCAGTTATTTTTATACGAATATTTGAGGCAATGCTTACACAGCTTCATAAGAATCGTAATCAGTTTACATGTGAATATTTATTTTTACTAGAAAGTGCTGCACTTTGTAGCACTTCGAAAAATTATAAAATATTTAATTCATTAGTACCCACATAACCTATTTGAATTGTCCTTATCCTATATGAATTTTCCTAAATTTTGTATGTCTGTCAAATGCTTGTAGCTGCATAAATTTAAGCCTACCAGATTCAACTACTTTAAAGAAAAGTTTTGGTATTTTTATAAGGAACCAATCTCAAACATTTTATTAAGTATTTAATAAAAATTAATATAATGTTCTATTAAATGTCTTCAAGAATTTTTCATTTTATATTTTTGATCTGTTATTTGTCACAGAACACCTATTTCAGTTTTAAATAAATTTAAAGGAATGTTAAAAGCATAAGATTCAGATTTGTCAAAAACATGACCTTAAGACAGTAATCCGTATGAAATAAAATTAATAATTTCAACATATTAATCTATAATTTCCTTCATCATTAGAATTGTTAGTATCTATTTACCTTCATTGGGCTACAAATTTGATTTATTAAAGGCGAAAATACTATACTCAGAAGCATCATTGATAAAAATAAACTGTTCAAATATTTGCACATAAGTACAACTAATACACACATTAGAAATAATGATACAGGGAGGTAAAAATTCATTGAAAGAAAGGCTTGATCAATTATTATTGAACTTAAACACATATATCTGTAAATGATGCATTATTTTTTTCCATGTTTGATATGAGAAAAAATATTTCATAAGCAACAACATTTCAAAAGCAATTATCAGATGAATGGCTTTCTACATTGAGATCATTTATGAACTAGTATTTCTCCTCTTCTGCTTTTATTATTATTCTAGAAATATTAAATAGGCTGTATTATGCAAATTCTATTCTTTACAATGAAACATTTATTTTAATTGTTATGAATAGGGGAAATCAAGTTAATCAGCATTTCAGAAAACTGTATATTAAATTGGCTAATTTATTTATAATTTATTTTTATTAGAACTATTTCAAATCCATAGGATATTGAATCATTGATATAACAATAAGGCTTGAAGTATAAGTTTTACTTATAAAAACTCTTTCTTTTTATAAATATTAAAATATCATATTCAGTTATTGTGACATTTGTACACTTATAATTTAAGAACATTTACCAGTAAGAACTTCTAGAGAGTAACAATTTTATTTCAGTACAATTCACATTATTTTCTGAAATTTTACCAAAAATTTGTATTTTAATTATTTTAAAGATTTTAAAGAAAAACCATTTACTCTTTATATAATAAATTAACTAAATATTTTCTATCCATTTTTGCATGATGTAAGGTAATACGTTTGTGGTTAAAAAATGAATAACCTATCAAATGTTTTTGATTTCATGCATAACCTCTAAAAATGCAGAAATTAAATAAATTGTATTCAGAGTTTATTTTTCTTTAAAAAAATAATGCTTAAAGTTTAATATAATTTTTGTAGACACTTTTTGTTGAACAAGAAAGATTAATCATTAGAATTCATTGAATATTTCTACCTATTAGAAATCATAAAATAGAAAAAATATAATAATAATATAGATACCGACTAAATCTAATCATGTTTTGTAGAAAGTTTTACAATAGTTATACATTTTCAATTGAACGCGATAACGAATTTGATCAAATGTGAAATGTTGTATATAGTTTAGCTCCTTCATAAAATTACATTGATTGAAGGATTAAATTCAAAACCTGTTTGTTTTATTTTCATAAAGTATAGAATAAAACCAACCAATTTGAGGTATAAGTAACTTCATTGAGCTCAGCTCATTAGGTATCCATTTTTCATTAAATTTCACTATATATTTTCATTAAATAAAAAAACCACTGCACATATTTTATCAATCAGTATGGGTTTGCTAATACGATAATGCAAAATAAAAGAAGGAAAATACAATTTAAAGTATTTAAGATTTACTTTAAACATCCCTACATTATTTATACATTTACTTTATCTGATCTTAAATACGATTGATACATCTTTTCACAGAACGCATATAATATGGAATCAAATTTCAATGCATGACATAAAGAAATTATCTCACATAATGTAAAAGAAACAAGAAGGATAATGCTTCATACTTATGTTTTATAATCATTAAAAAGAAATACACAAATGCAAAAATTAAAATAAATATAGTTTAGACATGCAAAATTTTAATATAGAAATTACTTTTACTTAAAGTTATATTTAAGTGGCATTTACTGCATGATTAATTTATTCGAAATCTAGTCTGCCTCAATTAAGTTAATTGAAATTAAATTAAGTATTAAAATATTTTTTTACAATATACTTTATACCACAAATTGTAATTCATTTCGCAAGTGAATTTTTTCAGTACAACAAATTATTAGATTTAAGTGCAATAGAGCAATTTAATTTAAATTTACTTTAGAATTTTCTACTATTTCCGTCTACAATATTCTTAAAATATTTCAAAATTGTTATGTTAAAAGGTACAAATAAAATAAAATATTATTATATGACATGACACCCCTACAACTTATGTAAAATTGGAGGCAATTTCAATAACTTATATGATTAATAAGCTGTGATTTTGTTATAATAACTGTGGTATAATTAAAGTAATATAAAATAAGTTATGTAAAATGTTAAATTGTGTGTAGATAAATATGCCATTGATATTTTTCTTGAATGATATTATATAACCTACCTTTATATTTTTGAATGAATTGAATAAATTATATTCTCTAAAATAAATAAAGCTTTCTAGATGTAAGAAGTTTGTCATTTCATTTCAGATTATACATTCCCTAAAATAGATTAACAACATTAAAAAATGGCAGCCTTATCTATCAAAGGCCTGTCTTCTAATATTTCAAATTAAACTTGAAAAATAGGAATGGAATGAAAAATAATTTAAAAAAAATTCTGTATATATTTAGATTGTGCACAGATGTATGCTTTTATATTTTTAACATTCAGTCAAACTTCAGGAAATTAGTTAATAAATATTAATAATTTAACTATAATATATTACCAATAGCTTTACCTTAAATTTTAATAGGAAGTTAAAAAATATCACTGAAACTCTTTTTTAAGATATGGAAGTTTTATTTACTAAACTATGTACTTATATTATTTAGCAAACAACGTTTAATTTGCTGTCGAATATAATAATTCAATAAATAAAGATAAATAAAATAGTTCATCATTGTTTCTCAAAACAAATTACAAAATTAGAAATAAACGAATTTTTAGGAAATTATAATAATTAAAATCTTTCTTGTGTACTGACATGTGCATTTAAAAACGTTAATGTAAATTTTATGACTATTAGATTTTAAATACCCAAATACTTATTATTTGAAATAGTTAAAGCTCATCTAATAGAGAGTAATAAAATAAAACACAAGCTAAGTTAAACTTAACGCACATTAATACAGAAAGAAAATTCTCCAGGTTGTATTTAAATTGTTAAGAAAAAACAACATAATTTTATCTGAAGCTATATTTCTTTTTTACTTGATTTTGAGAATTATATCATTTTTCATAAATATCATTGCCAAAACTTTGTGCGTACTTTTGTCCATTATAAAAATATTTAAGTTATTCAAAATGAATGTCATTGTTTCCTTGAAATTCATTTTTGTACATATATTTTGTTAATCAATGATTTGTGTTATTAATTAAATGTTATTGAAACATATCATAATAAATATACATTACAATTCTGTTTTTGTTATCCTTTTTTCATTATATCACCACATCTATTATTAAAAAGAAAATAATTTTAATTTGGTTATCAAATAGCTTCACATAATTGCCGCGTATTTGAGATATAAATCGCTACACTAGTCTAACAATCGGTATTATGTTTCGAAGTGATATTGGATTTCACTTCCGCATCCGTCTAGTGAGTATTGCCAGAGGACAAAAAGACTATCTTTGTTTGTGTGAGAAGAAGAAACACATGGTATTTTACACTTTTTATCAGCTATATTACAATAGGATAGCATGCGATAATATATAGGACACAATGCTCAAGATTTCTTTACGCACTGAAACGGAATATTTCAGCGTTCTGCTTGCATTCCATTCGAAAACGTGTGATACGTGATTTCAAGACAACTGAAAAATTACACACCATCCGCTGCTAAACCAAATACTTTTTCAAAATATGTTGAAATCGAATGGATTGCTCAGTACATAAAATTCTTTAGAAATTCTTTTATCTCTGCGCATGTGCTACGGTGTGTACTAATGGTTATAGAAAACAAAGCAGCTACACTAAATCAGATACACATCGCATTGCAAATATAACTCTGCTTTCCGCATTCTGACACAATATAAATAATTTATTTTGAAAATATACATAGAAAGGTTTTGATAAAAAAAGTATGTATTAGCAGCACACAATTATTTTAATAACCTCGCGAGGCAAACTAAGCAAGTAATATTTTCGTATCGAAATAAAATTATTACTTATGTATTAATATTAAGAAATGCTTCTATTTTAAAAGAAGTTTTTGAGAAATATTTGACACTTGTTCAGTAATTTATTAATTTTTCTGAAATGCATAAATTATAAATTTTTTAATAGAAGGAAAGCTATATTACAAATTCATTTAAATTAAAACTATAGTGTTTTTTTGTAATGTTAAATATACATAGTTTATGTAAAACAATTTTAATCAGATTATCAAGAATGTAAAATTATTTGTTCTTAACTCAACAAAAAATAGCATATTTAAAAATAAGAATACGAGCTTATACACACACATATTAGAATATTATATTTTATAACTTTATATATATATATATATATATATATATATATATATATATTTAATTTTTTTATGAAATAGTATATCGTCTTAATAGCAGTTTGCGAGAGAAATATTTCATATATGTAGGAATGTAGAATGCTGTTTATATAAATTTCACGTTACTAGCAGTACGGTAGGAACAATTAAAAAACACTCTTTTCTTTGTTACAATATATTTATAATTCAGAAACTTTACAAGTTTCTAAAAATACATCATTTGCTGTTAGTTTCATAGAAATAATAATTAACGATTCACATTTCACTCGTATTAATTATGTATTCAACATACATATAATTTGTATTTGTTAACGTGCCGCATTTAAACTGCCTAAAGTTTGATTTTTAACTTTGAGACGTTACTAATATCAAAATTAAAAGAGACAATTATAAATATATTCTGTTTATAATTAAAAAAAATATTCTATAGTTTTCCAATTAAATATTAAAATCCATATCCTCAGAATGTAAAAATTATTTTCGTGTAAAAATTCTAATTGTTACAGTAAATAATTTTTCCTTGTACAAATAAATATCTAATTACGCACCTACAAGTTGCTTCAGAAAACTACTATTCAAAATAAAATAACATAAATAAAATTCAGTTTTTATTTTTTAAATTGCATTTATAAATTGCTATTCACTTTATATAACGTCAAATTTGAGATCAAATAGATTTTTAAATTCAAAAGTTCTTGGTTAGTTTAGAAAATTTATCGTGAACTCTTATATTAATTAAAAATGCATTTAAAGACATTTAATTTTCCCGAGGTTGATATATCAGCAACTTTATTTTACGAACTGAAATTAACTATATAACTTGTATCTTTGTTTTCTTGCTTACGGTTTCGGAATTTCTCTAATCAGCCCATGCTATACTATATGTTAATGGACCAAATGTGATATATTTAGTAAAATTGTAATTTATGTATTAAAAGTATTATTAAAGAAAAAAAAATATCGTTAATATTACACCAGTAACGTGTTAAGTGGAACGTCTTCAATATATGATGTAGTGTAAAATATAATTTTTGTAAATATACATGATTTCATTGCTTTGCGCCATATTTTAAATTTTAAAAGCACGCACTATATATAGATTAAAATAATAAAATACACAAAACATCAAATGTATTTTTTGAAATATTTCTATGTGTATTATTACTTAAAGCTCTATGCGGTACGAATTTTTCAATTATCTCAAGAAAACACTTTGAATGTGTTTCATAGAATTTAATCAAATAATATTTTGAATAGTGCATACATCATTCAAATTGAACTTGAAATAATATGTTTCTTCTTGAAATTAAAATGATGGAGAAGCCTCATAAACATATTTTCCACTGTAATGATAAGCGTTGAACTCTATCCAAATAAGTTTTCATGAGAAATACTGTGGCATAGCGTGTGGCAATGTAACAAAGCATTGATTAATGACTCACGGTACACAACCATGAAAACTGAAGAAATTCTCCATTTCCTCTCATATTTTACAAATTACAGTGTTATAGCAATGTCAAAGAATTTCAGAAATAGTGTAAGTTAAATTCTTTGATACTGTCAAAAACAGTGGTGGATAATAAAATTTTAAAAACGAAAACACATTTGGAGAATAAGATTTTAGAGATTTTGACAGATTGGAATAGTCTAGACAAAAATATACAAACATATTTTAATTTAAAAAAGTAAAAACAGAAATATACTTTTAACTTGCAAAAGTTTAAAAATGATTGTTCTTAATGCTTTTAGGCAGTTCTTTAGAAACAATTAAATAAAATACTTCCATTAATCGAGAAAATAAGAAAACTTATTATGTCATTAGAAAATATTTCATAATTTTAGATTTAAAATGCTATTTTAATAATTTAAAACTGCAATGAAATATACTTAAATTTAATTTTTATAGTAATTATTTCCAAATATATTTGTTTTATTTTTTAGAAACGATCCTTGTCATATTTAATGTTATATTGACCATACAAGTTGCAATAAATGTATTCCATTTTGCCTTTAATCAATAACTAAAGGAATTTTTATAGTGATAATGTAATGAAATATACCGTGTTTTCAGTCAAAATGTAAAAACTGAAAAAATAGCCTATATCTATTTTATTTATAATTAATTTTAATTATAAACTAAATAATGTAGTTTATTTCATACTATATATTTTCCTTAATTGCTTGTTGTTAATGATATTTTTCTTTATGAACAAAATATATTTTACACAATAATGATTAAAACTTTCTTGGATAAATTTAATCAAGGAAATTTGTACAAGTAATCTTTTCAAACGAAGATTTGATCCAATACTTGTATGAAATACAACAAAATTTTATGAGGAGGCATTAATGTGAAGTTAAGAGAAAATACTCTTTTTCCTGATAAAATTTTTACAACAGTAAAATAGTGAACACAAATTAAAATTTAAAATATAGTAAATAAAAATAATCTTTGATTTATTTATAGATATTAATCTAAATATTTTAAATTTCAATTTGACATGTAACCGTATTTTTGTACTTTAAACTTCACAGATACCAGATGAGATTCTAAATTTTAAATATTTTCTTGAGTGTTACACCTTTACTTTTCAAAAAATAAATCAATACGTTAAATTTAAAAGTAAAAAGTAAATAATTTGTAAATTAAGATTACATACATTTCCTAAAACTGAATAGTGCTTATCTGTATCATTTGAAATATTTTTCTAATGTTACTAAAAGTAAATACAGAGCATTTATAAAATAACATGTGATTCTAAAAAGAAAATTTTGTCTAAATGTTTCGATTTTCTCTCTTACTAAGTGTATTAAATGAAACAACATATTGCTTAGCTATTAAAGCAATTTGCCTTTTATTTTAAACGCACAATGTTAATTATAATGATTTTAAATTAAAAACCAACTAAAGCACTATGCTAGACTAAATTCATGAAAATATTAAGCTACAAAAATCAATGCTTACATAAAGAAATACCGTTTTTCGTCCAATTAGCCAAAGGAACTGAAAATATTTTGCATTTTAAATACTTCAAAGCATATTTACATAAATATTAAATATAGTGTACTGAATTTTAAAGTAACTCTGCATAGAAACTATTTTAAATATAGTTTTGTAATTCAGTAATAAAAATCATTTCAATCTCTCAAACAAAGTGTTCTACAGATTAAAAATAAATTTTGATTCAATAAAAATTACTTTTATTTTTTTAGAAAAAACATTAAGAATAAATTTATTAAATATTATTTAATATATTATATAAAAAGTGAAGTTTAACTGCCTTTTTGTGCAAGTTTTGCTTTACATGAAATAGGCCGTGAATTTTTCACACATTATCGCTGAGTTACTTTAACTAGATGATAGTAGGGCCATAAATATGAATAAATAGTGCCTTCCTACGTATATATTGTATAATTCAAAGGGTCACAAGAATAGGTTAAACAATTTAAGGGTATCGTAAGATGCAGATTTATTTACTATATTGATAAAGAATTCTTACAAAAGTAGTTTTCTGCTGATATCTGCTGTATTTGACTATTTTTCTCTTAAAGAATTTATTTACAACATTTGCAAATTAATTGCTGCTGATGTCTCTCAACTATTTTTTATTTTAAAAGAAATAGGAAAATAATCTAATATTGGTACGTATACACACAATAAAATTCTATTTTCATGTTTTCATGACAAGGAGCCGTAGACTAAATATGATACAATATTATGTTTCTTTATATATATATATGTATATAAAGAAACATAATACTGTATCATATATATATATATATATATATACAAAAATAATAAATTTTATTAACCCCCTTATTATTACTCTGATATTTAAAAGGATATATTATTCATGAAATCTCATATTTTCAGTACCTGATTTAAAGTTTATTAATTTATTATTTAAAGCTTTCTTTAAATGTGTGTGTTCATATTATAAAACATTTCTCTCGCATTTTCTCCCAATATTAGAAATATGAAATACGTTAATTTACTTCAGTATTTTTATTCAAGATCTTCAATGTTTTATCAGAGACTAAAATTGTATACCTTTAAATAATTGAAATTTCTTGCATGTATATGAAAATATGTATGTGATAGGATAATTCTCTACAGAATGAAAATAAATTGTTTAATATAAACCTCTCTTTAACAGTAAGTTAGTAATATTGCTCTCTTGGCTTCTGCATTTACATTTGATAGAATGGGTTCCAAGAATTAACAAAGTTTCATTCTTTTCAATTTCTTAAATACTATAAAGCAGCTACCATGTTCTGGCTGAAGCTATCATGTTCTGATTTTGGTTTTAATTTGGATTTTAAACATTGATTTTAAATTCATTAAGCTAATGTTAGATCGTTTGGTTGTTGACGAAACTTATATATATGAAAATACATATTTGCTCATGCAATACTCTATATCTATATAATTTTTTATTCTCACAGTATTCTTAATATATAATATAAATATTCCATAACACTTATTTCAATAAATTATTATCAAGGATATAAGAAATGAATTCAAAGATTTAATATCTAGGAGGGGAAAAGGACATGATTTTCCCAATGGAATTGTATATTTTCATAAGATATTTAAAATAAACTATGAGAAAATTTATATATATATATATATATATATATATATATATATATATATATATATATATATATATATATATATATATATATATATATATATATATATATATATATATATATATATATATATATATATATATATATATATATATATATATATATATATATATATATATATATATATATATATATATATATATATATATATATATATATATATATATATATATATATATATATATAGATATATATATATATACATATATATATATATATATATATATATATATATATATATGTATGCATGTATATATATATATATATATATATATATATATATATATATATATATATATATATTCTTTTTGCTATTTATAAGCAAATGTAATTAATGCAATTTTTATATTTCTTACTTATAATTAAAAAACAGTTAATTTTCCATACATTTTATTTATATTTTATACAGAGAATTCAATTCCCTTATTTCCCAGTAAACATACATTTATTATTTTTAGAATTTCAACCTTTAAGTAATACAAATGATCTACTTGCTTTTCATTATATATTATATACTTTCTGAAAATTATTGATTTTTCCTCAATTTCACATTTACATGTTTACAAAAGAGAACAATGCTTATTATAAGAGACTTGATTACAAATAACAGAATTTAAATGTTTTCTTAATTATTTTTCATTTTTGATATTTTTTAAACTTATAAAAATACTTTAAAATATAAAATGCAAATAATATTTTCAATATTTTGTGTTGAACCAAATAAATAGTAATTTGGTACATAAATTGTTGCAATGTTAATGAATAAATAAATATTCTTAATGTCATAGCGTAAGTAACAAAACAAAAAAATATTACTCACATGCGCATAAATGTTTTAATGAATTTGTTTATTTCATATATCTATTTAAGTCCTATTTAATGATAACATAAGATATCAGTTGAACACAAAATATGTGAGCAAATTTGTAAGCTATGTTAAAGTGTTATTATTCGTATTCATATTAAGAAGAACGAAGTATATTTTTAAAAATGGAACACAATATGATTACTTTAAATAGATAATTTTAATTAGATAACTTTAAATTTTTAGTACATTTCATTGAGTTTAATATTCATCTAATATTTAGTTTCTAACATTACAAGTAAATGTTTATGATCTATAAATATCAATGAATTTAATGTACTCTTTATAAAACACCAAACTATTATTTAGATATAATTGAATTAAGTAGGCCATTACATTGAAAACAAATTACAAAAATGAATGCATCAAAATTGCTAAATTATACCCAAGTAAGTGCCTGATGTTATAACTATTTATCAGTTAAGTCATTGTTCAATGTTTGTTACGAAACTTGTTTACATATACTGGTATCAATATATTACCATTTCTGATTTATTTACAGGAAACTTATAATTCACACTTTTGATTCGTACACTTCAATCAACACCATTTTTATCATCTCTTCTGTTTTACCCTTTCTAGTTATTTTTCGTAGAATATCCACTCATTTATCTCGTCACAATAATTCAGAAGATACTCTAACTTTAAATTCGAAGATACTCTCACTTTAATCACTTTCACTTCGAAGATACTCTCAATTTAATCACTCTCACTTCGAAGATACTCTCACTTTAATCACTCTAGCTTCGAAGATACTCTCACTTTAATCATTTTGTCATATTCTTAATGGGATTGCTCCAGAATTACATAAAATTTCACTTATAACACCAATATTTGTATCCTTTTTAACACACTGTTGTAAACCATTAATAATTTTCTCTTGTAAGATAGTTTTCAAAAAATGGAAAACCATTCAGATTTAGGCACTGCATCTATTCAAAAGTGCTGTATAAACAACTAATATGTATTTCTCATACAGCTATATACAATTACAAATTGGTTCATATGATTATTCAGGAAAGTGTGGTATTTATAACGAAGAAAATTCGATGCAGGAAGTTCTAGGGAATTAAGCTTGTCCATCTGAAAGGAGATTTCCTTCGAGTTTGGTTGGATCTTGAAGACACAAAATTGTTTAGTATAGGAGGCTTGCAAGATAATGTCAAGTTTAGTCTCCCTTTAGAGGCTGAGCAGCGTTTACCCCTACATAATTGCATTATAAATAAGGATTTCTTCTTATAACTTGGTCGTAAGCAATGAAATTTTAAGAGTCACTAGTGAAACTGTAATAAGTGTTTTAACTTACGAAACCATTAATTCTTGCTATCAGAAAGAAGAAGATCTGTGGGTATATACAGATGGCTCCAGAATGAGTGACTCAACCAAGTCGGGTTCAGGTGTCTTCTGTGAGCTGTTTTTTTAAAACACACTCATCAGCCCTTTTGCATTCAATGGGGAAATATCTGAAATTTATCAATCCTTCTTACTGCTATAGTCAGGTCTATTTCTCTTTATAAAGTTTTTTTTTCTTATCCGACTCTAAAGCTGCTCTTCAAGAAATTAATTCACAAATTCATTCGCGCTCCTCAGTTGTTGACGGATCCTTCAATCTTCTTAATTGGCTCTCATGTATAGTGGCATACAGGTTGTCCTTTAATGGATCCTTGCCCTTTGCGGGTTCAGAGAAATGGGCAGCCAACTTTCTGGCCAAGAAAGAAGCTTCTATCCTTAAACATCACAGCTTGGCTTCCCATGCAATTCACTCAAGTCAAAAAAGCATTCAGTGCCACCCTTTTCCCAAAAACTCATTTCTGTTACTAAAAATACATCATGAATTAATCAAATTGATGCAGTGCCAAACAGTCAAAAAAGAAATCTGCTGCAATGTTCCACCTCATTTCTGGTCACGATTGTCTTCAAAAACATCTGTTCCACATCAATATGATATCAGAATCTCTCTGTCTCTTTAGTAAACTAATGGTTTTTCTGCACTTCGAGAGTGTCCTGCTTTCTATTCCGCACATTTCCATCTGGGAGCGTTATTAGGCAGCGAGTTACGCCAGGAATTTATATATCTAAGAATACTATTCTTTTGTTTTGCCCTGATCATCCTTTTTCAGTTTTCTTGCAACTTTGTATATAAAAAATGTCTTTGGAAATAAAAAATATATTAAAATGCATTTCTAAACATGAACTTTAAAAGAAGTTAGTGCATAACAATACTAATTCTTTAAGAACTTAAAAAATTTTAAAGTAATTGATAAAGATACAAAAGTTAACCATTTAAATCATTCTTGCCTTCAGTTAATTAACTTCTTTATCTTTTGATTAAAATTTTACTTTTGATTAATTTTTTTTAAGAAAAAATTTTAGCATAAAATCTACTTTCACGTGTAAAAATCAACTGATTGATATGTTTTTTCTTAAGCTAAATTATTAAAATAATTTAAGATTAATTAAATTAAATTATCAATTTAATTTAAAACAAAGTATATCATATAAGTGTCGCAACTCACAAAATGCAAACTGCATTTTGTGTAAGTGAAACAAAATTCAAATTGCATTTTGTCTCACTTACAATCTTTAATAACTTCTAATACATCTGGATGATAATTTATGATTCTAAAATTAAAAGCTTCTAAATCAATTTTATTATATAGTATTTCAAAAAAAGTGAAAGTAAAATAATTTTTCGAAGGAAAATGCAATATCATGACCATAGATATTTATGTGTGCCGTAAATGTAAAACTTGCATAGTCAGTTTAAATATATAATAGAATATAAAATTATAAATTTTAAATCTGAAATTCAAATAGATATATTCAAACAATATATTAAATTTTATCAATTTACTGGAATTTAAAAAGTTAAAAGATTTGATAAAGTAAATTTAACTATGAAATCATACATAAGTTGATCTATATTTATAAAATCATCGTATGAAATTCAGAATCATTTCATTCTTTAGCTCAAATAAGTAATTTAAGATCGGTACTTAAAAGTATATAAAAAAAATAAGTATGAACATTTTCTGCATTTAAGCAACCACCATAATGATTGTAAAAATTTAATTGGCTTAAGTCAATAAAATCGTTTTGATGTTTTTTAAAAGTAGTTGAAATTTTATAAATTAATCCTTAGAATTCGACGTAAAAGTTCTATTTCCAAATTTATTGAAAAGAATTTCATATGTTGAATGCACACATTCTGAGTCAAATATAATTCAGTGACATAGAATAAAATTATTACGGAGAATATTTTTAAATTAAATGTTAAAAAAAATATCAGTATTACCTGCATCTATATGATTAAAAAAAACTTTAAATTTTCAAATTCTGTAAACCAAAAAACAGTTCTTTTGAAGGAGACAAAATATAATTTTTTTTTTTGACAAAAGAAAATTGTAGATATTTTACCAGCTTGTAAAGAAGAAACTTTTGCCTTTTTAGAGGATATTTTTTTGAAAAAAGACTTATAGCTGTTCTTCAGTGAATAGAAATTTAGTTTTAGTGAATATTTTTTCAAAGATATAGGTAAAAGTAAGATTTGTCTACAATTATAAGAGAATTTAAAAATAATTTGTTTTGATGTTACTTTTATTGTATAACATATTAAAGCATGCTCAGAAAATATTTATATTCTGAAATGTACATCATTAGTATCAGCTTAGTTAAAATGGAAATATGATTTCAGTTCAGTAACAATATGAAACTTAAAAGCATATTTGCAAGAAGTTTAACTATGCACAACATTTGTTAAACATTACTGACAAATATAATAATAAAAGTAGAGAAAGTAATATGAATATGTAAATGAAACAAAATTTTAAAATAAATATTATTTGAAGCATTCTCTATCATATTTTCTTTCTATTATGACAAAAAATAATATTTCGAAGGCTATGATTTTAAGGTATTATTGAGTGATAAAAAATAATAATTTTTAAATAAAGCAAATATGTATTTATATATTCATACAAATAAATTTTTAGTATATTGTCTTAAAACCATTAGAAAAATATTTTCAAGAAATAGAGTATGTTCAAATTTATCGTGATACTTAATTACTTTTCGACGTAATGATAAGTAATTAGTTTTACTTCCAAATATTTTGTCCTTGAATTTACTTTTCTTTAAAAATATTTTTGTCTTTGATTTATAATTTAAAAATTTAGATTATTAAATTAATTAGCAAGTAATATGCACATATAAAGTATGATGTATGTTTCAGATGTATTAAAATAAGTTTATTTTATATTTTTAACGATTTATTTAATAAAAGCTTGTAGAACAAATTCAAATTATATTAAGCATTGAGCAATTTATGAGTATCATATACATATCTTCATAAAAGATCTCAACCAGACTACAAGATTTAATTTTCATTGATTTCATATTTTATGAGAGAAATACGAAATTTGTCATTTAAAAAATGCTGTATTTCTAAATTGCATTATGTGCTGCTGCTTCTGATGTTAATTTGATTTACTAATTACAGGTATTTTGCTTCTTAAAAAATCTCCCCCCCCTGATGAAAATATTCATTAAATTTTTCCCCCATCTTTTTTAATAGAAGCCAAAAATATGTCCCTTTTACTGTAAATTCGTAAATCTAATTATTCAAAATATTGTTTTTAAACTTTTAACACTATTTTTGCATTTTTTAGACATTTACAGGATAAATTTATGAATAATAAAAATTAAGTATATTAATTACTTAAATAAGGTACGAAAAACGCAATATCTAATTTAGTAACATATGTTATTCAGTACTTGAGGCTTTATTTAATATGAATTTACATTAACCTTAAAATAAATTTAAAATAGCATACAAATAAGCAACTTCAACAATTTCACACTAGATTTAAAATAAATAAAAAAATGCATAGTTGTAAAGCCTATGCCTGTCTTCGGTATCTCTGCTGTTAGTTCACTAGCTGTCCAATATAGGGATTAAGGCAGCATAAAATAATTAAAATTAGCGTTAGTAGTGTTGTCTTAAAGAAATTTCAAAACACTGGGCACTGGATCTTCGATGGTCTCCAACTATATTATCTTGGTGTCAGGGAGGGCAAGAAGCCGTATACTTGACTTCAAACAAATGCAAAAGTTTCCTCAAATAGTCATGCCCAAAAAGCAAACGAAAGCAAGCAACTCCAGATGAGTGAGGCAGGGAACTTAGGATTCTAGTACTTTTGTTGAGTTAGATGCTCCGTCTCTAATTTACCACTACATCACTGTACGAGGAGATTCTATTATTTTTTAATTTACTATAAATTGTTCTTTTGATGTAATTCAGATGCAAAGATGAGTCAGGAAAGATCCTACTGTATATATATGCGATCATCCTGCTCGTTCCCAAATAAGTCACATCGGCTGGGAATTCTCTGGAAAGCAATGTTTATTTTAGATAATCTAAGTTCAATTAACTACATTTTACGGAAATGAACTGATGCATTGTTATCAAATTTTAAAATCGTAAATGATAAATTAGTTTGAAAATTGATAAGAAACAGAATATTAAATTTATAACAAATATCGATTTAATCTAAAATAAATGATATTTCCACTATATCACCGTCTATATTTTCACAATAATTCCGAAGAAGCTAACTTATACTAAAATAAATTGAATAGGCTATCATCAATGGTTTTAAAGAACATCTTACACTGAGCCATCTACGTATATTCCAAAAGAAAATCCAATTGGCTTTCTAACGTCATTTGGCTCATAAAAGGGTTAAATTCTTATTAAAAAAAACTTGGCGGTTGGCAGTATAATATCGTGAATGTCATAAAGATTATGAAAAAGGGAAAGAATTATGGATTTTTAATCTCGTATTTGAAAACTTGTAATTATCTGAAAATTTGTTTCTTCTTCTCAAAAGTTTTTCAACAATGATTAATGCACTTTTTTTATTCTTTTCACTCAAATGCTTCATTTCTCGGTGGTACGAAATTTCCTTGCAACTATCAGGGTTCATTAGTTCCCAAAAGTGATTGTACGCATCATGCGATTTTTGGAAATATTTAAGTTTATCTTAGAAGGTAAATTGAAATAAACTTCTGGAACAATAAGATTTATTTATAAGTCAATATGTTGTAAGTTGTTTAGTTTAAACCAAGGGATACACGAGAAAGCGACTCATAATAGAATTCCCTTGATTGTAAGCATCAAATATAAAAAAAACTTACAAAATGATTTAATATTTCAATAATTCAAAGTACCATATATGTAAAATTTCAACAATCAAATCTACCAATAGTTTCATCAAAACATAATTACATCAAAATTTACATATTTTCGTATTAAAATTATTTTGGGAATTTTAGTTCAATTAAAATTTGTTGCTATAAACCAAAATTTGTTTACAATCTAATTCATATTCATGAAATGCACATTAAAATAAAATTGATAATCTTATTTAAATGAAAACTATAATTTTTTACAAATTAATATTAGATAAATTACTTAAATTTTTTTTAAAAAATAATTTCCTGATTTTCATAGATATAATTACAGATAAATAATATATTATTTCTGTAACTTTTAATAAATAAATGCAGTCTGTTTTGTTTTTTTCCATTTATGATTCTTATTAATATGCTTTTATATACTTTTCCTTTACACTTACTACTTATAAACAAGTAATAATTAATAGATTATAGATTAAATAAATTAATAGATTAAATAAATTTATTAAAAAATCACATAATGTAAACCTTAATAATAAAAATAATAATTGTTAGCAGTTTTGATTTGTGAAATATAACAGTTATGTGTTCTTAAAATACTATATCAACACATTTCCAATATATTTGTAGATTATACACTATTTGTAGATTATACACTATAATATTATATGGTATGCAATTAGAATTTTTTGATAACTACTATAAAATTTAGCAAGATTTTGATGAAAAGGTGTAAATAACATCTTTTTATTCCATGCGTGAAAAAAGTTAAAAAAGGGAAGTTTTAAATTATTCCCACACTTTAACATTTCTTGTACCTAAAATCAGACAACTCAAAATTTAATATATATTTTGGAAACTGAAATAAAACTATTTATGTTCAGTTAAAAAATGAAATACTTTTAAAGGTAGGAATATTCAATAAAAATAAGCAGGATTATCTGTAAATAAATATTTTTAAAAGCTTTTTACGAAATTCTTTTTATTTTTTATTTTTTATTTTATTTTATTTATTTATTATTATTATTATTTTTTACTTTTTCAAAATACTTACACTGAAAAGTACTTAAAACAAAATATTCTAAGTAAAAACATAAAATTTTTAAAAATTTGTAATTTTTAAGATACATAATTTTTAATATTTAGTTTCAGTATAACAAAATGCATTTCTCTATAGTACAATATATATGTGTGTGTGCGTGCATGCGTGCGTGCGTATCGATATTAATTGAGAGAAAAAAGGTATTAGATATTACGAATTTTTTTATCACAGTGATTCTAATTTTAACAATAGTAGATTCAAATGAATTTGATTTTAAAATTAAGCAATTAAGCAGCTATACACTAGAGTATCTGAAATATATTTTTTTATTTTTTAAGATTCCTTGATAGTGAATCATTATTATTTTTTTTCGTATTTGATTTTTTATGCCGCTGATTAAATGATGATGATTATTTGATAAAGTAATTATTGTTTGAGCTTATTGTTAAACTTGTAAACAAATTTAATGTAAATTTTATAATAATAATTGTATTATTTAATATTGCTTATTGTTATGTTGATAATAATTTTTGTGCAGTTTTTTCCTTAAATAAACCACTTTTGTATATTAGTATATTAATTTTTTTCTTATATGTACATACTATTTATTTATACCCTATTTTATTAGACAGAATTTTTTAAGGATTTACTATAGTACAGTAAGTCCTTATGAAATTATTTACATAAAGAATTACTGTGATATATATTTCCATTTATTATTTCTTTCTTTCATCTCAACTATGTGTTTTGCGTATTATTTATTCTTCTTCAAAATGCTTTCCGTATTTATTAATAAAAAATGATTGTAAAAAGTGTTTTTTAATAATTACTAATAATTAAACAAAAAATAATTAATTATAATGTAGGGAGCTCCTTTTAATTTATTTTTAATGATTCACAAGTTTCACATTATTTAATCATAAACTCCATTTTGTTTAGTAAAAGAAAGTTTGTAAATTGTAGAAAAATCTTTCGTTCCAAGAATAACTAACTCTTTTATTGATGATAGTAGAATATTCTGATATGCTTTTACAAGTCCGTAGATTCAAAACTTACTCTAAAATTTTATTAGACCAATCGAAATGTTCTATAAATTTCTATAACAACTATTTTGGCATGTAAGCATGCGTTTATTCGGCAGATATTTGGCTCTCTATTTTTATCACTTAATGCAAACATATTAATGTAAAATATTAACTAGAACAAAGATATATAATGTTAGTCGTAAGTATATAGTGATGGTGCACCCTTGGCATCTGATGTAGTTTTTTTAAGTCACTGTATGTTATATGAGTCTCAACTAAGTAAAAATAATACAGAAGCATGTAGAAATTTGTTTAAAGTGCTTGGTGAAGGTGATGTTTCTGATAAGAAATGCAGCAGATGTTTAAAAAAATTGAGAGAAATTATTTCAACCTCTCAAAAATGAAATGTTCTTGTCGCCCATCTAAACTACGACGATGTTGTTGAATAATTTTACAACAATAATCCTATCTGACAACATCAGAGGCCTTAGAATAGCTTATTTGAACAAAATAAATCACTTCGCACTATATTCGGAAGATACAATTGGTGAGAAAATATTCAAGATGGATTCCTCTTGAATTAATTCAAAGTAATTTGGATGATCGAGTTGTCATATGCACAGTTCTGATTGCTCGGAACACAATTAAGCCATTCTTGTACAAAGTAATACCATTATGGACACAAAAATGTGTCCATTATGGATCATGGACACAAAAAGTGATTTCTTACGAAAACATCGGAAGAAAAATGGCATATTGGAAACCTTGAAAGCCTAGTAATCGCGGCTCTTAACCAACATTGACTGATAATAAGAGAATGGTGTGCACATTATGAATCATTTGAGGACCAATATATTATGAGCTTTAAAATCTGAAAGTAGAGCTCAGTTTGAAGGAGTTATGGCAGCAACTAGATACCTTTAAGATAGGTCCAAGAAAAGAGACTGGTTTTGTTCCAAGAAAGAGGACAAAATAAGATTTCGTCAAAAGCCTTTGGGACTTAGTTTGGAAATTTTTTTTACATAAACCCTATTCATAACGATTATCACTCTTTCACTATCATTCATTTTTGTCTATCTATAATTTTTTGAAGATAAAAATTCGAAAAATGAAACAAATAATTAAAAAGTTCTGGTTGAATTTTCCTATTGTCAAAATTAAATGGAATTGAAAAATCGTCTGTTTACTTGTAAAAATTCATTAATAACACAACAGAAATTATATTTAATAAATTTAATTGAAACTAAGAAAAAAATATATTTTGTTTCGTTTCAAAACTTTATAATAGATCTAAAACTGATAAAAAGACAAATTAAATTTAATATCAAAACTTAAATTTAATAACATATAAAATAGTTAGTAAATTTCAAATTATATTATTCTGTTTTTAAGAACATTAAAATTTTTATGCAGATAGCAAAATCAATTAATCGACCACAGTTTTGTCAAATTAGTGTTTATATTCTATTTCATAAAATGGATAATAGATATCAATCAGAGCAAATCTAGTTTAAAGAATTTTCTGTGTATTTCTAATAATAGAAAAACTAATTTTCTTCCAAAACCAATGGGTTGTTTCTTAACATTTCATAATTTATAAACTTAATACTTTATGTGTCAACGCATGTGTGAAAATAAATTGAAGAAAATTTTAATTCTTCTTTCTATAAATACCTACATTCATCAAGTTTACATGATTTACAATATAATATTTAGTATATAATTTTTAATAAAATAAGGCTCTTTTTAATTACCTCTAAAATCATAAAGTCTCCTTTAAATAAAATGGGTTTTCAGTTCTGGTAAACAAATAAATAAGTAAATAATCATATTTACCATTTAACAGTTATTTTGTTTAAAAATTATGAATATATTTTAAATGTTAGACTGATGACTCTGTATATATTAATTATTTAAAATAAACATGATAATTAATTGAAGCATTTAATTACGAATAGAAAACGATATAAGTTTCATAACTCTATTAACAGTCAATTTAGAAATATTAAGATATATAGTATTCTGAATCTACACCCAGTATTTACATAAATATATTCTGTTGTGCAATATAATTATGGATTGTTAAAATTAATATCTGTTAAATGGATGTGAATTCTTAAAATAAAATATTGTCATTAACGCGGGTTTGCGAAACATCGTTATTCAAAGATATGAATTTAGAATATCATTCATGTTACTCGATGCAACTGATGTATTATGGGGCCACGTTTTTATCTGAAATATAAAATAAACACGCATTATTTTATTCATGCTTAGCAATGCAATTTAACACAAATTTGTTACAAAATTATTAAAATGTATTTTCTAAAAATCAATCATCAGAAATTAAATTTATCTGACATTTTTGACTTTTAAAAATGTTAACTTTACTGATTAATTTAATAATCATTTACACTCATTCACATCAGTATAAAATATAACATTTATAATAAAGATTCAAATGTGTACTTTTAATTTTGTTCACCACCAAGTTTTCTCATAAACTTATGATATAAATATATGAGAAAACTATATGATAGAACAAAATTAAAAGTACAAATTTGAAACTTATGATATCTTCATTTCAACTAAAAGGTGCCTTGCACAAACTTATGGATAAATTCATGTAGGCAGACTTTCATAACACATATTATTTAAAATATTCCGTACTTGTAGCATTAAAATTTTCATATTTAATATTTAATTTCTTCATTAAAACTCCGTTCTATGTATAATATTTTAAATATTATTAACTTAAATGAAACTCAAAGTTCAAAAAAATAGTCGTATTAAATATTTTTAAGCTTAAACATCTATATCATTAAGACGTATATATAAATTATTCACTCTTTCATATTATAAAAATATATCAATTTGTGGTTTCAGTAAATGGTTTCAGTTTTTCAAACTAATTTAAAGGTAGTAGTAACAGGGCTAGTATGAAAATTAAAATTCCATGCAAATATTAAATAATATTAAAAGCTATATAACTAAAAAACGAAGATTTTTCATTACTAAATGCATTTCATATTTTAACTTACTAGTATTTTTTATATTAATCTAAACTAATTGGACGCAATGCTTTTTAAAATGTTTTTAGTTATTCTAACAGAATGATTAAATACCTGCATTGAAACGTTTTTTCAGAAAAGGAAATAAATTTCCAGTTTAATAGTACAATCAATCTTTAGAGGGAACAAAAATGTAATCTTACCATTAGAACCTACATTTTATGGTCCTACCACTAGACTCAAATAAATCATGCAAAACTTACTAATGATATTTCATACTAGAAAAAGAATGATGAAAAAATTTGAAAAAAAATACAAAAGCTCTGAAAAGAATATATTCAAGTTATATCATTTCTTCTATTTTCTCTCCCTTATAATGTCTCATTTTATTTTGCTACAACTACTTAAGAGCATTTTATCATAATTAAGATTGAAGAAAATATCATTTTAATGGGAAAAATTACTATCCCAAGATTTCCATTTAAATGGAAAGGCACTTAGTGTATACACATTAAAATCTCGTAGCAACAGAAAAAGTAGATGTGCAACTAATCTGGCATTGAAGCAATAAAATGGTTTATGAAAATGAATAGGAAACATTTTCCCTATTGTGTTAGATAACTCTATTTCACTTACCTTAATTTCCTTGCTATATAAAATGCATGCCTTTTTTTAAATTTATGTAACTAAACCATTATTTCTAATCTCAGATATATTTCTAATTTTTCAAAGGAATCAATTTATTTTATATTAAAGATTAAATAAAAATAATAAAATATAATATTTTTAAAAATAATCACAAAAAATCAATGAAGTGAATTAAAAAAAGTTTGGTTGAAAATGATGTGCTTTTCATTATATATAGTAAATAAAATGTAATGATTCCTTAATAAAAATATTGTGATTTGTTTAAATTAAAATACCTACGTATCTGAAAATATTTTTTAATTATAATCCATGCAGAAAATAAAAAATCATTCTCTTTCCTCATTCAACTGACGTAAAAATTTAGAGAAAGAAATTAATATCTTAATTATTAAATTCAGAACATATTTAAATTTAACAATCGTTAACATTTTCTTAAAGTAATGGAAGTAATCTAAGGAAACTCATGTGTAATCTGTTTATCGTAATTTAAAATTTATATAGCTTTTGAGATAATTTTGTTGCTTATAAATATTCAAAGGCCAAAAAAATTTAAGACTTTCATTTTTGAGGAATTATAAATTTTGAAAAAAGTCCAAAACACATATATTTTTGAGTGAAATGGAAGATAACTTTAAATAACAAGAATATTATTATTATTTTTTTTGAAAAATAATTACTGATTAATAATCTATAAGAAAAATTATTTACAAATGTTTTTCTAACAAAAATGAAAAATTAAATCAAATATTTTTGTTTTTCAAATATTTTACTGAATTGTAATGTAAATGAAATAAAACATTTTTAATGTATTTTATACTTATATCACCTATTTAATTTTCCTAACTTTGCATTTTTTATATATAACAAATTATAATTGCATGTAATTTTTATTTAAAGGTAAGGCAAATTTATTATGCACTTGATTTACAGGTAAAATTTGGAAACTCATGATCCATAATTTTTTTTTTTCATTTAATCTACTAAGATTATACTGCAGGTAATCCATTTTCACAATTCTGAAAATAAATAGCATGTAACAAATATTTAAGATTATGTTTTCAATCGTAATGGATGTTATCACAAAAAATTAAATGTGAAGCATTTTTTTTAATGGAAGTTATACTGTAGAAGATTTTTTGATATTAAAATTCCAAAGATCTATAAATATGACTATTTATAGCTTTAATATCAAGTATTACATATTATTATTCATGACAATAATATATGTTTTGACTCTTCATTAATATACTGAATTCAATAAATTAAAAGATGATTAAGTAATTACATTTATTATATTATGATATTCTATAATTGCATTTTATTATTATTTATAACGTGCATATTTTCCAACTTTTGAAATCCATTTTCAATAATTTATCAAAATAAACTTGTTTAAATAGCATCTTAGACATAATTACAACACATCATAAGAGAAAAGGCAAATCTAATATTATTATTTTGAATTTACTCTTATTTTTCCTATAAATATGTCCATTATAAACAGTGAAAAGCATGGTATTTAAATATTATAAATCATGATTTCAGTAAATTAATATTCTTTCTGATTATCATGTACATTTAAAAATCGAATACAGCTACTTAATCTTAAATAGGTGAAAACAATACTGCATAACTAAAAACAACATCGATTACTCTTGTAACACATGTAAAACAAATATAAGATTTGTTAAATCATACTTATTTTGATATGTGAGAAATATACACCACGTCTACTAAAAATGAAAGAAATTAATATCATTTAATGTTTTTTTTTCTTATTTGAATATAAAAAAATACGCCGTATGTGCAAAAACTTGGAGATAAATTAAGTCAAAGGATTTAAAACACAATGTCCAACTTGGAATCCATGCAATTTAAAATACATGTATATTCAGTTAAGGCAAAAGCAGATTTCATCTTGTTACGAGTTTTAAATATTTTCTGGTCGTGCTCAAAAAAGAAAAACCATCAGATTTATTGGTGTCTAATGCCCTCGGAAAAGATAGCACCAACAGGGTTCTTCCTAAAATACCAAAGTTGCTCCAGAAGTTACCTCAAGTTCCGATTCAATTTCTCTTTACCCGAGAAAAACTCACTGAAAATAAACTACTTTCTCGTATATTTAAAAACGTAAGTTGTTTTTCTGACACTTTTAATAATATCATTAATTTTTTTTATAATCGGAAAATATTTATTCTTTAATTATATTTTCAAAAAAAACATTTATTTCTAAAACCGTTCTTATTTTTAGTTTTTATATTTAACTCTTTAATTGAATATTTAATTTTCTTTCAGGAATATTTTGAATATAATTTTATAACAGAAAATAAAATTTTAAATTGGAACAAATGACTTTTGTAAAGCCACCATACTGTTGAAGATATCAAGAATTGATGAAAACAATCAAAATATCGTGAAATCATTTGATTTTTTTTGTTTGATATCAAGCGTTATAACCATTAATAAATGAGCTATAAGAAAAATGTTGATCATATTTTTCGTATCATATCTTTATCTATGTTGATCATTATCAATATAGAAAAATTTAATTTGCGTAGGATAAAAGTAAGCACAAATATGGAACGTAAAATCCCTGTATTGAAAGAGCCAACAATTATTATCAAAAGCATTTGATCAGATCCCATGGAATATTCAATAGAAGCACTTTAACTTATGTGAAGTTATATGAAAAAGTTATATGGAATGAAGCGTGTATTTTTCCGTCAATACCTAATTGAGGTAATGCATATCTACTGGAACATTTCCCCATAACCAACTTTGAAATTCATGAAACTAAATCTATCATAATAAAATAGTATTCCCATGACACCAAAAATTAAAGATCACATTTTATTTCATAGAAGGCATATTTAAAATTATTTCACGCATTTAGTTTTTGAATACATGTTTTATCATCATTCGCTTGAAATAACATTTCTTTTCAACATAAGTTCTTTTTTTAAGTAACTTAAATAATAAGTTACTTAAGTTACTTGTTGTTCATTATAAGAAAACTTAAAGAAAAAAAAATGAATGCATGTGAGATTGTTCAATGGAAGCATATATATTATGGTTTAACTCAAAACACCGTAATCACAATTTTCATAGAAAATTCAAAGCTTTGAATGATGATGAAATTTTTAATTGGAATATTTAAAATAAAATTTAACATATATATTTTGATATGTTTTATACAAACTAATTAATAACAAAGTATTTCACAAATTGTTTTATAAGAAATGAACCAAATTACTTGTAATCTGTAAAGCATCATTCTAAACGAAATAACTTTCTATTATTTTCTTTGATTGAACTTATTCTATTTTAAATGCCTTTAATTTCTTGATTTTTCAAAAGGCAAAAAATTAGCATATAATTGTATCGAAATAATTATCGAAGCATATAACTATATCTAATTCAGTAAAACTAAATTGTTATAATTCCTCAGATTGAAATATATTTTTCATTTAATAAGAAAAAAATATATTGTATTTTTCAGTTTATTATACATTGTATTTAAATATAAAAATGTATCAAAACAAAATTTAAAAATCCATAGTTATGTGAGATACATTATTATCTTCTATCAAATAATTTTTCATTTTCCGGAAAATGTTTTCTTTACTCGTAACTTACGTAATATTAAACAAGTTATGGAAACAAAGTAATTCAGCAAATATCATATTTTTTTGACAAATACAAAGCTAATATTTCACTAATTAAATCTTTATTAATACATTATTAAATACAAATTACGCTAAAACAACAATTTGTATAAAATATGATATTTAATAATGTTTTTATTACATTAGTTTCAGATTAATTTACCTCAAATTTACTTTTTAAAATGTTTCTTATAAAGGGCTTACACATTAATTATATTAGCATAAATCAATTGTAAATTAAGCTAAAAACAAATAATGAATGAACATTTGTTTCACTATACATTAATACATTGTAGTATTTGTAATTATTAATAAACTTAATCATTGTACATCTGATTAAAATAACCCTAATCATAATTTCAGTTTGATATTTTTCTGCTAAGATTGAGCAAAAAAATTCATCGAGAGATATAATTTGTTTTGGCAAGAATAAATATTTCTATAACAAAATTAACTCTCGAAAGACTAAAACAAATTATGAAAAATATAGAAAATAATCTCAACTGTACTTAGTTGGATATTGCTTACGCTCAAAAGAAGAAAAAATTCCTTTTTCTGTACGAAAATTGAATTAGATGTTAATTAGCACTCAAAATAGTCACTTCCTAAGAACAGGAAAATAAATTCCTAGTCTTATCTTTAAATATTTGGATGGTGTACCAAGAATATTATTAAATAACATAAAATCCAGTTTCAAGGAAAAAGGATTTTTTTTTAAAAAATATTTTTATTTTGCTACTTAAATTGAATTAATTATTTTTTGAAAATAAATAGGTTTTTTTGCCTAGGCCATTAATTTAATGGTAAACATTGTCAAATAATTAAATTTTTATGAATTTAACTTTTTATATCATAAAATTTCATAGTTTTAGGACTAAAAATACAAAGAAACTATTAAGATATCAAACGTAAATAAACATGAAGTATTGGAAAGGTGTTATTTTTCTTATACATAGCTACAATTTGCAACAATAAACTGAGAATTATCAAACTTTAAACTGCAGACTATATTATATTTTAAATTATACAAATAAATTAGAATAAAACTCTAAAATTCGTGAAGTTTTAATAAAAATAATCAAGTATCGAAAATTAAATATTTATAATGCTTTATAAATAAAAATTGAAATTAAAAATCGAGAAAACTAACTTAACAGCAAGTTTTTTCGATTTAATAAACTTATAAATTGATTAATTTTTAAAAATCATGTATGTGCGTGTTAAATAATTATTGTGAAAGAAAACATACATTAAATAATTATGACAAACTCATTATGTTAAATAAGTAATAGCTTTTCCTCTAGGCAGTAAAAAAGTGAAAATTTAACTCTGAATTTTGAAGAACACAAATTTTTATGATACTTGGAAGACCTATAATGACAGAGTGCTTTTATATAAAAACAGAACATTAATTTTTATACTCCCGACCAATATTTAAATAAGCTGTAAAAATAAGTATTAATTTTACTTACATTAATGTATAAATAATTAATCGCTTATTACTTCATGCATAAAACTTCTATAATTTTTATTGAATGATCACACATTCTGAACAAATTTCTTTTATACTATGTAAATCACATAATTGTAAAAAAACAGACGTTTTAATTGTACAATTCTGATGAACAATTAGCAAAACAATTGAAAGAAATCCATGTTAGTAAAATATATGTTTCTATTCTTGAATATTTTTGATATATTTTAGAAACTTAGTACTTATGGAATGAAAAATATTCAAGGCTTTATTTTCCATTAGAAGACATCATGAATTTTTGAGATTTTTATCTGTTAAATAAAATGAAAATATACCTTTTAATTGAATGATAGCAAAATACTGATTCATATTTTTAAATACAATAATTAAACAATTTTAATTTCTAATTTATCATAAAATATTCATTAGATTTTTAATCGTTTGTTATTCAAAATAGTCAAATATAAATTAAGAAAAAATTATATTTTATTGTGCATAGGATTGAAGAAGTGATATCATAATTTTATTTTACAATAAACTAGATATTCGTTTTTTAAATAATTAAATGACAAAGATAAATTCAAAACAAAAATACAATAAAACTTATTAATTTATTTTAG
>CM057822.1:59546918-59566305 GCA_030067965.1 Latrodectus elegans
ATTTATTTCATACTCATTAGAAAAACATTTATACGAGAGCACATCTGTTGTCATTTATTTTCGATATTGAAAAATGCATTGAAACACATTATCTGTGACATGAGTTCACCATAAAGATGAAATAATAAATTGAGTTAAATGTATAACACTTTATATATATATACACATCTATACATATATAAATATATATGTATATATATATATATATATATATATATATATATATATATATATATATATATATATATATGTATATATATATTGAAATCAACATCGATATGCTTTCGACATATATATATATATATACATATATATATATATATATATATGTGGGGGGGTCTATATAGAATTTAGTATTACATTCACATTAATAACTTTATGAAAACGAATAAAATATGTAATTAATATTTATTTAAAATTATGTTCTTCAATTTATGTTTTGAAAAAGAATACTTTTTTTCAGAAATTATTTAATTAAAAAACCAATTAGGAAAAACAAGTAATTAAATTCTTCGCTAGATTTTTTAATTAATTAAAATTCATTAAATTAATGAAATCAAGCTACTACATTGTAATTACAATTTTTTATTCAAAATACAGCATTCTTTGGTCTTAATTAATATCTTATACGATGAGAAGCAAAATAATATAAAGTAGCGTTAATTTATGATTCACAGAGGCAATGATAAACTTGATAGAGTAATGCCTTACCAAATTACAAATAATTGATATTTTAACAAACATTGCAGGTTTTATAAGTAAAATAATTTTATTGAAATGTGTAATATTATCGAGTATAATTCAATTTGTAGCATAAACTTTTATTGAAGCCTATAAAGTTTTGTTTTAAAACCTAGCGCACCAACTTTGCACATCTAGCTTACATTACAAAGTGTTTTTATTGATTGCTTAATATTAATAAACACTTCTCATTTTTAAATGAGAAAAAAATTATCTAAAATAGATGAAAACAATTTTTAATTCAATGCCATTTTAAGTTAAAAGTATAAACTTTTAACTTCTGTTGTTTCATAATTTATTTGTGTTTTGCATTAAATGATATGTTGTTAGATAGTTTTGCTGATTTATTTATCCTTAATTGATTCTTCAATTTTAAAAATAAGCTTGCATTTACCAAATTTCATTGATTAATAGAAACAATTTTAACATTTTGAAGTTTAGTTGGGAACATATTTGATACCTTAACTTTCAAAACAAATTCTTACATAATAAATATTATTTATCATTTTTCAAAGTCACTAAAAATCATGAATATGAGAACCTAATAGTAGAAGATCATTAAAACATATATAAATAATATTAAGCTTAAAGAAATGTAATATAAACACAAATAAAAACAATAGATGCTAAAAATTAATATTTATCCTTTTACTTAATTAAATATATACTTAAATTGAGTGCTACCTTTAATTAAGTAATTACTTTGTTACGGAGAACTTAAATTGATATGGTGATTAATAAAAATATGTTTGATTTTTTAGATTAATTATTGTGAAAGGTTTTAGCATTTAATAATCAATAACATATTATTTTCTCTTTATTTATTATTGCTTTTCACTTACATAATTTTTTATGAATTCAATCAAAACAAGAAAAAATGTTCTTGTTATAAATAATACTATATTGAATTTAAATCAAACCAACCATTAAGCCTAGTTCACTAATTAATAACAAAGGTATTATGTTAAAATAAACTATTTGGAAATAAAACCTTGATTTACATTGATCAACTTTTATGAAATTGATATATATAATATGATTGTATAATAATTATATATACATAATGATTAAGTATAATATGATGTGATTATATTTTACTTTAGACTTAATTTATTTTAATATCTGTGTAAAATATAGAGACTAAAATAAGACTTTCATAAATTATTAATAAACTCTTTATTTACTTAAAATCAAATTTTTAATAGAGTTACAAAAAATATAGAGCGTTTCCTAAACCAAAAGATAGCAAACATTTAAATATGAAATTCCTGATGTGAAAGTTTATAGGCTGTAAATGTTTAAAATCAATTTTGTCACGTACACTAGTACATTGCAAAAATTAATTTCATTAAGAAAATACAACTTACACTATAATTAATATTAAAATTCTTAATAAATTATAAACTTCCCTCTCTTCAACAAACTTGAAGAATTAATTATTAGGTTTCAAATATTTAATTCATTTACAGTTATTTTTTACAATAATCTTAAAAATAACACTCCATTTAGATAGTTTGTCAGATATTATATTCCACTTTCATGTGGACTTAAGAATGAATTTGACTTAAGAATAGATTAAAACTTGACTTAAATCTGAAAGTTTTCATAAATTATTTTATATCATCATATTTACGAAATGCTTTTAAAAATAAATCATTATTTTTAACATTTTCATAATATAACTGCTTATTCATATCTCATAGATAAACATTTCAATTTACAACAATACAATGTTGAAAAATTAATTTCTATTAAAACTATCTACAACAATAAATAACACTATAGCGTCAGAAAAATATGAAATGAAGTTAATCAAAACTTTTTTCTACAAATAAAAACAAAAATTTTAAATATATATATTATTATCTTCTATATTAATGTTCAACTAATCTTCAAAATATTTATAAAAGATTTATGTTATAGTGAGTAATTAATTCTTACTTTCAACTGTTTCAAACTAAAAGAATTGCAAATATTATAATAACACGTTACATTTATAAAAATGTTTAAATTTTTTAATAAAAAATAATTGACATTTAAGTATTTTATCAAATGTAATTTAAAAGTCCGCATAAATTATTTTCAAATATTATGAAAACATATATTGTTAAAAATTATATATACTAATGTATAACAATATGAGAGCCCCACTTGCTTAGTATAACCACGCAGTTTCTCTAAGATAAAAGAAAATTAAAGAATATTTTGCCAGTGACAGTAATTGACAGCGTAATCACTTTTTCATTCAATGGGTTATTAGGACTGGGAACGTCAGCATTAATCTGTGACATAGTAAATTTTTTATCACATTTCATTTTACAGCTTAACCGAAGAGAATTTTAATTTATATATTATGTCTACCAGAATTATCTGTACTTTTTTTTGAATAAAAGAAAAATAAATTCTAACACACCTTGGATAAACTTTATAGAGTTATTTAATTATCATCATTATTTATGACTTCTTGTCTGCATGATGGCAATTTTTATGTTCCAATTTTAAAATATATCATCTTACAGGTGAAAAACTAAAACAGGCTTGTCGGTTATCTTCTTCCTTCTTTAATTTTTTGCCATTCAAAAACGCTCGCAAGAACAAAAACAAGTGAGAAAAAAAATTGGAGGGGGAAAAGTCAGGGAATATGGTCTTCAATATTTCCATGAACTTTTTACATAACCTGTTTCTTGCATTGCTCTTTCTGGGAACATCAACGCCCTCTTTCCTGGGACTCTGATTAAATTAAACAGTTTCTGATAATACTGTTCTGAATTAGTTTTCCTTAAATTTTTAATGCTGATAATGTATTTGTCATCAAATGTCTCATCCTAAACACAACAAATTATTATTCAGAGTCATATTTGTTTTAGTGTTAAAGAGCTATGTTTTTATCCAAATATACCCTTTTCCTTATGCTGTTTTCGTATGTAATCCACTTAACATTCAAAATTATCATCCGGTTCAAGAAAAACTGCTTGTTCCGAACAAACAGAGACAGAAATGGGATAACTCGATCAACAATGATTTTGACTTAATTCATGCTGCACCAATTTTGAATATCTCCACACCAATTATATCTGATGAATATGGTTCGAAATAGTTAATTGAGCTGAATTAAAATCTTGTTGAGATGTCCACTGTTGAAAGAAAAATATCTTGCTCTAATATGGTTTTAAAAGCATTGTCATCGATTACCCGAACAGAACTTTCCGGTTCATCTAAATATTATAATATGTAATGTGGTTTTCTTTGCGATTACAACGTTTAAGAAATGTTACAGAAATGCAAATGACAATATAACATTTATTCAGAAATATACTGCTCTGAAAATGATATATTACTATATTTTCAAGAAACTTTGACATGAGAAATTAATTCTGAAAATAAACACCACTGCCAAAAGCAATAGGGCTTATATTCATTGTAATAGTTTTCAAAAATAGAACACCGCTTGAATAATTAGATGTTTATGTAACTTGAACTTATGTATATAGGATAGTATAAATATAATTGAATATATTAATGGAATAAGTACACTAGAAAAATAAAATCAAAAATATATGGCAGTCATTAAAACGTAATAAAACTTTAAACAAGATTTAAATTTCCCTATAAGCTCTTTTTAGAAATCAAATATCATAATTTAAATAAATAGAACACATAAATATAGCCGCAAATGGAAGTGAAATTATTAAATAGGAACACATACACTATAAGTGATTTATATGTATGTGTTGAAGTGTTTGAAAATTATATATATATATATATATATATATAAATTAATAAAAGTAAGATTAAACAAATTCCATTATCTGGAATTTTATACATAAAACTGAAAATTCTGCAATTCTGCATTGAAATTACATTTACAATTTTTATTACTAACATTTTTGGTTAGATAGTCGATTAAATAATTTCAATAGTAACCAGCAAACACATATTGCCTTTTTAAAATGTTACACATTTCTTTTAATTTTAAACAAATGATAACATTATAAATTTGAAGATTTTCCATTTGATTTTCAATTTAGTCACTTTAAGAATAAAAAATTTCAAAATGTGCAAATTCTTTATAAATCTGATTTTTAGTAAATTTATTTTTGTTGCAAAGAAAAATTATTGAAAATATTATGTACATGTATGCTATAAAAACTAATGTAACTTCCAGCTAGTCTATGTAAAATGAATCATTATTAATATAAAATACATATTTGTAAGCCCTTATACTTGAAAGCATTATATATTTTTAAATCTGTGCATTTTATTGTTAAAATGAAACCTTAAATTTCTCATTTTAGGAACCTTTTTAATTCACTTTGACAAATAAATGTATTAAAAGACACAGATATCATATATATTAAGCGATGTTTAAAATTGCTTACACTGTTTATTCAAAGCAAAATGTAAGGTTAATATGTTGTGTAAATATTATACTCTAGTAATGGATGATATTTTAGGATTTAATAAGTAAAAAATTAAAAATAGGAAATAGTAACAAATAATAGCATTATTATCATACTTATTCTGTAAATGTATTTGTGAATAATTGAAGGAATTATCTTATTTACAATTTTAACATTATGTAAAGCACAGCCTAATAGCTGAAGACATTTGAAAAAATAAAATTAATAAGGTAACATCATATGACAACTAGGATAATTTTTATATAATAGATGATATTCCGATGCAAAAAATAAAAGTTCTTGGAAATGCTAAAGCACCAGCGTTCTTAATTATATAATACAGATAACAAACATACTAAATCTAACTTAAATTCATCAAAAATGGTTGGTTTCAATAGAAAATGTAAATGTTGGAAAGCAAAATACCATGAATTATGTATTCATAGCTGTTAAGTATAATAGTCCATTCACTTGATTCACATATGAATTAAAACTTTTAAAACCTATAAGTAATAAGCATATATCATAGATAACTTATAGGAGACCTTGAATAAATATCTAATAATTAATGTAATTTATATATCTAACAATCTATATATATTTATATATATATATATATAATATATATATATATATATATATATATATATATATATATATATATATATATATATATATATATATATATATATATATATATATATATATATATATATATATTTAAAATACAAAGTATTTTAACACAGAAGACGATTTTTTACTGAATTACTTCAACTTGCTTAGCGTAGAATAAAATTTAAAGGGAAGTGAAAATGGAGTTGACGTGACAGCATTTTCGCGATATGATCTTCTACGATTTTAAAGCAGGATTAAATCAATAACAATGTGTTCAACGGTTACAATTAGCATTTGGTGATGAATCTCCAGCTCGTGCTACTGTATTCAAATAGTTTAGAGAATTTAGAAGAGGTCGCAATATTCTTCAGGATGAAGAACACACAGGAAGGCCACCGTGTGGAGTAATTCCGGATAGTGTGTTTGACATACGAAAAATGTTAATGGAAGATTATCGCTGTACCTATCAAATGATACAGAAGGAACTAAATATTGGATCCGCAGTCATACACAAAATCATTCATGAAAAGTTACATATGAAGAAAGTAGTTTTCCGTTGGGTTCCCCATAATCGAACTGACACCAAAAAGAGGAGCGTGTCAGAATCAGTAAAGAAACTCTTAAATTGCTAAATGATGGTGGAAACCACATCATTTCTAAAATTGTAACAGGTAATGAAACGTACATACCGTTTTTGACGTTCGAACACGTCAAGAAAGTAAAGTATGGATCTTTGAAGATGATCCCACGCCGACGATGATCAAAAAACAACCCGCACTGAAAACAGAGATGTATGCCGTTTTCTTCAGAAGTACGGGATTGGTCAAAGCCATAAATTTGGAAATACAGAAGACAGTAACAGCAAACTGGTATACCACTAAATGTCTTCCAGAAATTCAATAAGATATGAATATTAGGGGACTAATGCTTAGCAATGACAATGCATCTTCACATACAGCCGGATTAACAATTGAGTGTCTTAAACAAAAACAAATAAAAGTGATCGAGCATCCGCTGTATTCAGCTGATCTAGCTATGTGTGACTTTTGGTTATTCTTTAATCTAAGAAAGAACTTACGTGGACGTCCTTTTCATTTAGAAGAAGAGATTGATGTGGCTATAAATGCATTTTTTCATCTATTCCAAGAAATGAATGACTTGAGGCATTTAATCTGTGGAAAATTCGTCAACAAAAGTGCATTGATGCTGGAGGAGACTACTTTTAATACATCTAAAATTTTGTAAATATAACTTTAAAAACCTAGTTGTATCTCAAAAATTTCAGAGTGACACTCGTATGAATATGAGAAATTAAGATTCAGTAGAGATTGGGGGTTCTTAAAAATTATTAATTATATAAATTTCCTATTTTTAGAAACTGTCTAAAAGAAATATAATGCGGGATATCAAGATTGTGTGTGAGTATAGTAGTAACATTAAAAACTATTTTTCGTTTTCATTTGGTGATATGTACTGAAATCTAAATAAAATAACAACAATTATGCTATTACACAAAAGGGCAGACATTAAATTTAAAAATTACATATTATGCTTCGAAACAATGGTTTTCGTTAAAAAGTGCGTAACAATATTGGGATTATTCATTTCAGATATCTTCATAAAATTCACAATTCCAATAGTATATCTTTAATCATTAAAATGTCTGCATTATATTTTGCAATGAATTCCAGCTGCCAACATTAAATTAAAAATGTGATGTAAAATGTAGTGTGTTTGTCATATTAGAAAAAATTGAAAGCCGAAATTTGCTTATGGCATTTGATAAGAGATCAAAGACTTAAGAAACATCAGAAATATATACGACCCAAAACTATACAATTTGATTTATTTCTACTGATAAAGATGATAATGGCATTTATTGGATTGTACTATAAAAGTGATAAGTTACAAAGAATCTTGGCATTATATCCTTGTTGAAAGGGATAAAAAATTTTCTTAACTGTCATATAAAGGATATCACCCATTAAAAATCGTTTCCCAACAAATATTAGAGGTCCCTGTTTCATGAATAAAAGTGCATATATTTGCTTCTCCATCTAAATCTAATATGTTCCAAATACACACTAACTTAGATATACAAGTTTTTCTGCAAAGACATTTGGTTGAGGGTAAGGAGTTATTAGTCCATGATAACTAAGTAAGTGGTTTTTATATATTAGAAGTTAAATGAATAAAAAAAACGTAAGAGTCAAATCATATAATATATTGCAATCACATCCGTAGGGTTTATAATACTAAGTGCCCAGTCACTAATATTGTTAAAAAATAAATATCACTCGAGGATTCTTATAAATCATCATACCACTGCCTTCTATTTTTATTGTTCTCATTACATCCATGGGCATAATTTTTGGTTAAATGTAGCCTTGAGTTTATTGTTACAATATCAAGCTACTGTCACAGAAAATAGACCTGTTTGAACATGTTATATATCCTAAAACTCTAGGTATATTGTAGCTTTTAAAATGTATGAAACAGTAACATAAATATTACTACGTACGTATAACAAAATAAGTCTGAAAACTCTCTCTTCAAAACCATCTTATAATTCTAACCAGTTAATTAATTCTTTTGCGTACTTATTTGTATATTATAATTTAATTAATCGATTTACTCAAAAAATGTCTAAATATTTTTTTGTTCTTATTTTTGAGCAAAAATATTTTTTTTCTTTAAAAGTTTTTGAAACTATTATCTCCTAAGTTTACATTTTTGGTAGTTTCTGGCAAATGTTTTGTTATTAAACATAATAAGTTCTGTTTCCGCAAGTAATAAGAGGTATTTATTTGATGTGAAGGATTTTAAAAGCAAAAATATGTAAAAAATAGAATAAGATACAGGTACTTTTGCGCTTTATATTAATATTTTTCCTATAATTGTAATTTGTAAGGAAAATCTCTCTCATGTGGATCATGTTCATGTTAGATTTTAAATTGACTTTCTATACTGAAATTTATATGATTTTTCAATTTATTTTTAGAGATGCAAAAGGAATTTTTGAAAATTTTAAAAGCTATATTCAGGTTGAAAATACAACTGTTATATATATAATATATCATACTTCAATTTTATAATTTGTTGATTTAGATATAAATTAATTTAATAAATATTCTTTACTATTCTTACACTAAAAATGCTATAAAATATTGTAAAATTGTTTATGACAGTAAAAAAATGAAAAATAATTTAAAAAATCAAATGAAACGACACCCTCTCAGCTACATTTCCTGGCAAAGAATTTTTATAGAAGCGGAAATATTCAAGTAATTTTATGGAGAAAACATATGAATCAATGACGACTACAAAATAACTATAAAGTGATATTTAAGAAAGAATCGTTAATGCTTGCAATTTTCATTTTTGCTAAAGAAATATAAAAAAAAATCCGGAATTTCATTTCATTTATATGGCAAATATGCATAATAAGTCAATGACAAATAAAAAAATCTTCTCTCTTATTTATAGCTTGAAAAATAAAGCCATTTTAGTCTCTAAGTTTGAAAATAATTTATCTTGTCTTTTACAAGCAAGAAATGTAGAAAAATAATGATTTAACTGAATTAAGCATATATTTTTCAATTTATGAACTTTAATTTAAAAATTTAATTTAAATTTATATTTGTAAAATTGTTTGAAATTGTTACTCTTAAGACAATTTAAATTCATTTTAATCAAATATATTTTAAATAAGAAAATGATTTTGTATGCAGCCACATATATATATTGTTAAGAAAGCATGAAAGAAAACATGTTATGGAACTAAGTCTTTCTTTTTTGTAGATAAATTTTTAACATGCTCTAAAAGCTCTAAAAATGATAACAGTACTTCAATACATATACATGTGTGTGTGTGTGTGTGTGTGTGTGTGTGTGTGTGTGTGTGTGTGTGTGGGTGGGTGGGTGGGTGGGCGGATGTGTGTGTGTGTGTGTGTGTGTGTGTGTGTGTCTGTGTGTGTGTGTATGTGTGTGTGTGTGTGTGTGTGTGTGTGTGTGTGTGTTTACACTATTAATTACAAAATATGACGCAAAAATCACAAAATGGAAACCACCTTAACAGAAACATCAAATTTTGAATAAAAATTATTAAAATTTTTAATTATCGATGAATAGGATGCACGCTTAAAATAAATTTCAATTAAATATTTCAGTCATTTAAAAACAGCATTGGCAATATCAATTTATTGAAGTTATTTAATTAATTTAAATTAACAAAGTACTCATTTTGAAATAGAAAGTAAATACAATTTTCAAAAAAATATTTTTATATCACGCTTGCTTCATTCAGATAAGTTTTCTCGTATAAAATTTTAGCATAAATAGTAATATAAGAGTACCATGACTAAGAAAAATATTCTTATTCAAACTCTCATTTTTCCTAAGTGACTAAAAAGAGCGCGCTAACCTTATAAAATAACTTGAATCTAATTGTGTTGAGCATTTAAATTTAAATTCAGTGAGTCTTTAACAAAATTGGTCTTTATTCTTTAAATTAAACTATTTCTCAATTTCTTATTTTCATCTTATTTAAACTTCTCTTTTAATATAAAAATAGTGAATAAAAGAATTTTTTTTTTAGAAAAAGCTTTTAAAATAAATTAATACAATTTACACCTTCCCTAGAGTCTCATAGAGTAGCATTTTCTTTTCAAAGTGAATTGAACTAGTGAATTTTATACGAAATGAATAGAGACAAATTCTTTCCAAGGACATAGGGAAAAATACGATAATCAACAAAGGTTTGACGATAGGAATAGCCTTTTCAAATTCTTAAGCAAGATTAAAAGGGAAACATCTTAAAATAACTTAGCTAAGATTCCGCTGGCTTATACATAGAAAATTTCATTCTATTATACATAGATTTTTACATAGAAAAATATATTTCAGAATTATTAAATTTTGATCTTATATCAGAATTTCCTAGATTTTTTTAAACTCATTAAAGTTAGAGTTTTATAAAATTTTCATAATTTTTTTTTAATTTCATGAATATTATAATTTTTTATTTACGCTTTACGTATTATGTTTTTATTCATATTTTAAATTTAATAAATATCATAATTTCCAAATACTTTATGACATTACAAATTTTTTATGCTATTAAATAACAATTGAAATAATCCAAAATTCGGTAAATGATTTGATAATCATAAAATTTAACACTTCATACAGAACACAACATTACTGCTTTACATACTATTGTTCATATTCCGGATAACAAGAATCATATTATTAGCATTTTAGGCTTTAAAATAATATCTTATATTTTGTGATAATAATAATAATAATAATATATTAACTGTTGCCACATTAATTAAAATAAATAGAATACATATATCAAATTTTGGGCTTTGATAATGATATCACAAGTTGAAACAAATTAATTTAAGAATCTAATTATCTTTTGAATCCTCATTTTTCATAAAAATCAAAATAATTTTTTACGCTGTTTCAATCTTAACGATTTTATTACGGTTCATTTACATATTAAAAAATTTTAAATAAATATTAAATCCTACTTATGAATAATATAATATTAAACACATTTTAAATTACACTTCATTTCAAATAAAAATGTATTTTTTTAATTATGAATGATTAAATTTGTTCATATTTTGAAAAGTATTGATTCATTACAAATCAAGTTCTTATTTCTAATTAACAAAAAAATCAAACTTTGTATAAAAAGTAACAAAAAACAATACACAAATCAGTTATTACAGTAAATTTTAATAGTAATTGAATCTCTCATAAAGTGTTTACCAAAGCATTGAATTTGATAACAGTTACAAAATGTTTAATTCACTATTATATTAATCAGTTTATGTGAATCTAATGAAACCACAGTTTAGAATAATTAAAGCCATTATTCTTTTATGCAAGAAATTCTTGCATTCATAATAGTGATAAAAATTTAAGTAGAGTAAGTTAAGATAATAAGATCACTGTTATTGAGGCCTAATGAGGGAAATAAAATTAGAGCTTGGATTTTTCCGTTTTTATTACTTTTAAGGTTTTGAGAATCAGACTTACCCCTGTTTTATATTTAATGTTTTAATTGAAATATTTTTATATGATTTAAATATTTAAAAATAATATTTTTAATTATTTTATTTTTGCATGTAAAAAAATATACAGATGCATTAGAGAGCCTAAATTTTACTGATAATTGACAGCCAATTTGCAATTTGTATATCATTTAAGGATTAATATTAAATCTGCTGCTGATAGCAATTGAGGATTAACTGAACTTGAATTAGCTAATTTGTAATTTTTACAATTTTTAATCAACTTTATATACTTAAATTTTTTGTACTCATCTTAAAATCGCACCAGATCAAAATTTCAATTTATATATTAAATTTTCAGTACATTTTCTAGATAATATACAAAATTATCAACAATGATCAGTTAAATATAGTTATAAATTATACAGGTTATATGCAAAGTAGGTAGACTGATCTGTTAAAATGCTGAAAACCATCAGCTTACAAACTACCTTCTTAATCTGCAAATTATTTTATTATTCTGTATGATACATACAAAGGATATGTTGAATTGAAAATAAGGATTTTGGTGAAACAATAGACAATTTCCATATTCAACATAATGTTACTTATTTAGTTTCCAAAAATAAAAAAATAAATTTAATGTTAATGAACAATAAACATATATAGTTATTCCTTCAATAAGTACAACAATCTAAATTGTATTTAATACAGGTCATATATTTTAGTTAATTGATGATTTGTCTATTAACTAAATTTTTATGATTCAAATAATCAAACGATTTCATATATCACAATAACAAAAGTTATTTTGATATTACTTTCATATCTGTACAATCAGATTAATAAAAATATGTAAGAGTTAATGGATGATAAATTAAGAACACATAGGACAATTCTAATGACTTTGTTTGGGATAAAGGTAAAAAAATTAAGCAGCATTAATCTATATATAGTTTTATTCTATAAAATAAAATGAATGTTCAAACTATAAAATAACAGAAGCTTTGATGTACAAATGGTAGCCTTTGGTGGAGATTATTGGCAAAATAAGTGCTGATAATATCAGAGGTAAAATGTTTAAATCAATAAAATGTACAGAATGTTTCTCGTACAATATTTTTATTTGAACGTTTTTACTTAGTGAATGTTTGTGATGCTTTAGGTAAAATAAAGAAATTTTTATGGCAAAGAAGATAATTATATTTTTGTGTTTTGATAATTATTTAAAAAATATTCAAAATCGTATTCACAATTTGATTGCGCTTCTTAACTCTTAATAAATATGAAAATAAAACTCTAAATTACATTTATTGATATTTAAATTTTATCATACTATTATACTTTCTTCGAACGACAAATATATTTTTGGAATTACAACAAACTTTTCTTTGATAGTACTTTTTCTAATGTTTTCAAAGAATTCTCAAAATTTAAAATATTTATGAATTATTTAATTTTCTAATGAAACTTAAAATATTATTGCTGAAATAAAATTGTAATAAATTAAATAGGAAAAAATGTTAGCTTATTATTGATATTAAATTGTACAAAGAGCATGTATATTTAGGTGATGATTGCTTTACATTTCGATGATACACAACACATTTATTTCTGAAATGACAAATCTCAGAACATTAGACTATTGTATGCTTAAATTTTCTTTTCTTTTTTTCTGTTTTATTCTAAATTTGTCTTATCCAAGGCACTAAACTCAAACATTAAAAATACTAATATAATTTTCATTATTTTTCATTTATAACTTATTTTATTTTTTATTTAGTGAACCATTCAAACATATTCTTATTGATTATTTTTTCTGTCTTCATGATTGAAAATAAATAAATGTGTTTGTAAGAGAGACAGAGAGTGAGATACAGAGAGAACAAATAGCTAGAGTCAACAACAGATAGATTGATAATGGGTCCAGCAATTATAATTTTTTCCTTAACTGATACCATCTTCTTTACATTCCAAGACCAAATATTTCATTCTTTCTTTCAAAAGACTTAAATTTTTTTTAAAAAAAAAGAAAATCTGGGGTGACAACTTAATATTAAAGTACTTCCGAAATGTTTCTTTACTCAGAAAATAATGGGATATGAAGTAACAAAAGAAATATTATTCAAAAGATATTAAACAGTTATATTTTTTATTATTCTGATATATATTAAACAAAAGAAATATAACTGAATACTAAATGCTAATGAGCCATATCTGAAACGAAAGACAACAAGTTAATTTAAGACTCTGAATAAAATAATTTTATAATTATGAGTTCAAATGGGAAAATAATTGGGATAGTTGAACATTCCTTTTATACATGATAAAGTAGTATTTAATTAAAATTACTTTAGTTATAGAAGTCATTATATATATATATATAGATATATAGATATATATATATATATATATATATATATATCTATATATCTATATATATATATATATATATATATATATATATGTATATATATATATATATATATATATATATATATATATATATATATATATATATATATATATATATATATATATATATATATATATATATATATATATATATATATATATTTAATATATATATATATATGTATTATACTATATATATATATATATCACCATATATATAGATATATATATATATATATATATATATATATATATATATATATATATATATATATATATATATATATATATATATATATATATATATATATATATATATATATATATATTATAATAAATTTTAAGAGATATATGTATTATATATATATATATATATATATATATATATATATATATATATATATATATATATATATATATATATATATATATATATATATATATATATATATATATTTATATAGAATTAAATTATTTCCTTCATATTATATTGAAAATGTTTGACGTTTACATTACATTTCTTTGAATAATAGATTTTGAATAATTCTACTTACGCTATGTAAACAGATATGAGTAACTGTGAATTATTTTTTCTAAAATAATTTCTAAATTCATTACAATTCACGCAAAAAATATAAAAAATTAATAGTAATTTGAAAACGATTCTTAAAATCTTAAGTCAAATATTTTGTATTAAAGATATATTAGCTTTAAATTTAGAGTTAATTGAAATACTATTATGAACAGAAGTTTAAGAATATGTAAATTTACTTAACTGATTGCTTATATTGTTAAAGTAAATAAAAGTATACTTGAATCACATTTTAAACAAGGAGCAATTTTACATACTTGAATAAATATTTGCATCTTTTAGAAATTAAAATAAATCAATCAAATATTTAAATTAATATCTAGAAGAAAACAAATTACTTTTTCATTAGGATTTTTGTGATAATTAGAGAAAATATCTTAATTAAAAGAAATTTGTAAAAAGAATATATATATTGCTTAAAACTTGTTTTCATTTAAGACCTAAACATATTTGACTGGTAATCTTGGTCGATTCAATTAACTTTACATGAAATATTTTTAGCAATTCCATCAAAACTGTAAATTGTTCAAAAACATTTAAATAAAAAACGCCACAGGAAAGAAAACAATGTAAGATATCGTTAAATTTATATAAGTATATAAATATGTATATATATATATATGTGTGTGTGCGTGTGTGTGTACGTGTGTGTGAGAGTATGTGTGAGTGTGTTTCTCCTTAATCGTGATATTTAATAAAACATTCCTCTATTAATATTTTTTATAAAAATCAACTGTTATCTATATGCGGACAAGATCATATTTTAGAAAATTTAAGTAATCTAAACCTTTAAAATTCAAATATTTTATAATCACATGGCTTTTAGTCCCATTTCATTTTATAATTATTTTAACCACATTCCTTCTGCAACTAATCGAAACGACAAATGGATAAAATTGAAAAAGCAATATTGAAGGGTTTGCAATGAACTACCAATTTAAAATTATGATATTGAATTATTTACATTAAGCAATATGATTGATATATATTTCTAATTTCTTCTTAGAATCCTTCATGATAATCACATTGCAGTTAGATCCAGTACCAATTCCGGAGCAAACTTTATGTTTCGTAAAGTTCTAACATTGAGTAAATAGTTTCTTATGAAATAAATTATCTTTCATTTATAATATTCATTCCCATTGCTTGCGAATGAAAATTGTAAAATATTTATTATATTGCTTTTCTTTTGTCATATCCCCTTAAATGATATGATTACTGGAAATTAATTTGACACATAATTCTCTCCCTTTTAGAATCACCTAGTCAAATTTTTGTAAACTTCTTACCATATTTAATATTCAAGATAACTTATATTCATATTGAAGAAACTCTCTTTTGATTATAATTTACAATGTATCATTAAATTTCTTCGTTACGCGAAATGAAATTGTCTTTTAAATATTCGCATCTGATTAATTTTTCCAAACTGCTTTAATATATTATACGCATCAAATTCAACGAAGTCTTTAAATATCTTTTTTACAAAATCATATATTATTTCAAACTATTCAATTAAGTGTTAATTTAAGAAAAACTGATACAAAAAATTTATTATCTTGTTTTAAATACATTTCGGTATGTTAATATTTTTATATATTACACATATTAAAAACCAATGTATTTAAATTGTTATATAAACGCTCCTTGTAAAACTAAATTTATTTTAACAATAGATAAAGTTAAAATTAGTTGAAAGGTAAAAGAATATTTAGATGTAAATATATGCAAAAATGCCGATAGTTTCTAAAACTAGAAAGTGTTTATACAACCAATTTTCATCATGCATTTAACTTTTCAAAATAAAATTATATAATTTAACGTACAAATAAACGCTTCAAAAAATGAAAAAATAAAATTTAGTTAATTTTATATAAGAAGTACTACGTTCTGGATGCAAATCAATAAATTAATTAATGTATAATTAATATATTAATTTTTGTAGGAATTGCTATAGAATGATAAGACGCGAAAATAATCGAAAGCTAGTAGTTTTAGATAGAGAATTTGAGAATACTAAAATATTCAAGAAAATTCTGTTTAAATAATATACAGTAGCTATACTTAAACCAAAGTTGTTACTCACCATTTTGAGCAATTATTATGACTGATGCAAGAAATCTGAATTTTAGAAATAATTATTTTGCTTCTCCCTCTGTCCTCGATTCTGTTGAACTGCATAGAAAATGTTTATTTCAAATTAAAAGATGCATTTATAAATGAAAAATATTTATATTTTCATGCATTGCAGTCACTTCAAGTATTTTTCTTTCTTAAGATATTTCTACTTACATACAAATTATATTTATTTTCATGTTAATTTTATTTTCTATTATTTCTTTTACTTTCTAAAATGATTCAAGATTTCTTTTCCCTGGTTGATGCATATAATATTTTTTCTCCAGTTCAGAAAAATAAATGTATAAAACTATAAATTTATCTCGTATTTATCTGGATGAAGAATATTATTTCAAGAAATTTTCTTTATTACAAGAACAGTGAAATACTCTGCATCGGATATCTTACTCTTAAACATATGTAATATCAAAGGGAGAACAAATTTAAATTTTTTCTCAGCCAATATCTTAAAAAAAAGGTTTTAAAGATTTAAAATATTTTTAATAAAAGTATTGCGATGAATACAGTCTAATTGAAATCGAAACTTTTTTCATTGAATTAAATACGAAAGATGATTGATTTTAATTCATAAGAGTCTTCAAGTGATTCGACAAATATCGAGTTCTGGAAATCACTCGATTTTTTACAATGTAAAATGATTACTAAAAGTCTCCCATTTAATGATTTTTACTTAGTTTAGAAACTTACTATTTATTAGATCTTTAAACCAGTACTTTAAATTATTAATATATGTCAGTTTAAAGAAAGTTTAAAGTAAAATCATTTAGTATTTACAAAACGTGTTTTAATTCTATTTCCCGATCTAATTAAATATGCGATTTTACAAACAAATTAAGAAACAAATTCGGATTTTTATTTTGTAATAAATATAATTCACCTTTACATTTAATCTAATAAAATATACATTCAATCTAATAAAAATATCCCATTATGATAACACTCTGCTTTAAGTATATGTATCATGAAACGTAGAAAATTATTAGAATATTTCAGCAATAAAATGGAAAATATATCTTCATTTTGTAAAATGAAATTGGGAAATTATAATATTTAGCAAAATTTCCAACTATTCAGTGATTAAATTTCTAAAAATACTTAAATTTAAAAGTTTCACAATAGTTTTATATTTAAACTAAATTCTGTTTTGATTATATACTTTAAATTATTGCGCAGTAAGAAAACTAAATGCTAAAGTCATAAGCTTAAAGAAAGAAATAATTTTGTATATAATTTAATTGTCGATGAAAAAACTCTCTTAAAGACTCTTTTATTTTCCATTATTTAATAATAGAAAAAATAACGCTTCAGGAGCAACTGAAATGCCTTAATAGTAATTTTCTTTTGAAAATGTTATACTTCCTTTGTGTGTCTTTCAAAATTTTACTTCATTAATTTCCTTATAATTTTTAACTAGGGAAATATTCGCTGTGATAGATAGTTATTTAACTTTTATAAATTATAACTGTTATAAATTAATAGTTGATTTCTAACTTAAAAGGCAAAAGAAGTAAAATATATTATATTCACTTTTTTTTTTAAATAACATCAAATGTTTACGGTGGTTTCTTTATATTTTACGTTAATATAAGAAAGAAACAAAATATTTTTGTATACCTATAAAAAAATAATTTGCACTTACTTTTGGCGTAAATTTAAATTTTGTACAGTTAAATTACAGAAAACACAGAATTTCACATATTATTCAAATCATAAGAAACGTCATCATATTATTTAATCAGAATATTATTTGATTGATATTTTATTCAAAAAAATGAAGTAACATATTTTATAGCTAATTCCAGTTCATAACAATGTTTTAAATTTTATAATTTATCAAATAATATCTCATATTTCCCTTTATTAATAATGTGAATAACATTTAACGCAAAAAATAGACATAAATTTTTCCATGATATATTACTTAATAATAATATTTTATTAGGTTTGACCTCATAAAAATATCTATTTTGTGTACCCTTATTCGGGAAATTAAAACGTTAAAAATTTATTTTGTTTTCATTAAACAAATTCTTTCAAAGAATCATTAAATTATCTTAAAGGAAACATTCAGAATGAAATTTTGATAAAGAGTGATATTAATTAAACACTTCCATAAAACATGTTCTTTTTCAAATATAATTACAGTAAAGAAATTAATGAAGATTTTTTTGTGTCTTCAAAATAAAAAAATTGTGGATTAAAAGTTCTTTTCATTTAAATAACATTTAAACAATACTATATTATTAATCATTTTTTTTATTTTAAAACAATGGCTAAAATATGCATGAATTATAGCAAGGTAATGATATCTTCATAAATCATTTATTTATGCATATTAATGATTCCATATAGTTTTACTAATTTGCATATTTCTAATGAAGAAGAAAATTCGAGAAGTATATAGAACTAATGCTAAGGAAATAAGTGCGTTTAAAAAGCGTTAATAATTAGTTTTATAA